>CM065596.1:96615191-96994826 GCA_033119425.1 Bufotes viridis | reverse complement strand
ATCATGCGTCATATCACCAACCACTGGAGAAGGCCACTCTCAGTTATGTCGGCCCAGCACCCAGACCGAGGAGACAGGTTCCACATGCATGGAATCATGCGTCATATCACCCACCACTGGAGAAGGCCACTTTCAGTTATGTAGGCCCAGCACCCAGTCAGAGGAGAGAGGTCCCACAGCAAGGAATCATGCGTCATATCACCCACCACTGGAGAAGGCCACTTTCAGTTATTTAGCCCAGCACCCAGACAGAGGAGACTGGTCCCACAGCAAGGAATCATGCGTCATATCACCCACCACTGGAGAAGGCCACTTTCAGTTATTTAGGCCCAGCACCCAGACAGAGGAGAGAGGTCCCACAGCAAGGAATCATGCGTCATATCAACCACCACCTGAGAAGGACACTCTCAGTTATTTCGGCCCAGCACCCAGACAGAGGAGAGAGGTCCCACAGCAAGGAATCATGCGTCATATCAACCACCACCGGAGAAGGCCACTTTCAGTTATTTAGGCCCAGCACCCAGACAGAGGAGAGAGGTCCCACAGCAAAGAATCATGCGTCATATCACCCACCACTGGAGAAGGCCACTTTCAGTTATTTCGGCCAGCACCCAGACCGAGGAGAGAGGTCCCACAGCAAGGAATAAGGCGTCATATCACCCACCACTGGACAAGGCCACTCTCAGTTATTTAGGCCCCAGCACCCAGTCAGAGGAGAGAGGTCCCACAGCAAGGAATCATGCGTCATATCAACCACCACCTGAGAAGGCCACTCTCAGTTATTTCGGCCCAGCACCCAGACAGAGGAGAGAGGTCCCACAGCAAAGGAATCATGCGTCATATCAACCACCACCGGAGAAGGCCACTTTCAGTTATTTCGGCCCCACCACCCAGACAGAGGAGAGTTTCATTCAACTTTGTGTTGCACCGCAAGATCATGGTAAAGTTCAAAAAATGAGGATTCAATAAAGAAGTGCCCCGGAGTACAAGAATACATGGTTGAGGGGGAGGCAGTTATAAATGTCTATTCTGCACAAGGGAGGGACAGGTCCTGTGGGATCCATGCCTGGTTCATTTTTTTGAACGTCAGCTTGTCCACGTTGGCTGTGGATAGGCGGCTGCGTTTGTCAGTAATGACGCCCCCTGCCGTGCTGAATACACGTTCAGACAAAACGCTGGCCGCCGGGCAGGCCAACACCGCCAAGCCATAAAATGTTAACTCTGGCCACGTGAACAATTTGGAGACCCAGAAGTTGAATGGGTCCGAACCATCAGTCAGTACGTGGAGGGGTGTGCAGACGTACTGTTCAACCATGTTAGTGAAATGCTGCCTCCTGCTAACACGTTCCGTATCAGGTGGTGGTGCAGTTAGCTGCGGTGTGGAGACAAAACTTTTCCACATTTCTACCATGCTAACCCTGCCCTCAGAGGAGCTGGCCGTGACACAGCTGCGTTGGCGACCTCTTGCTCCACCTGTTCCCCTGTGACATTTGGGAATGCTCTCAGGAGCGCCTCTACCAGCGTGCGCTTGTACTCGAGCATCTTCCTATCACGCTCCAGTGCAGGAAGTAAGGTGGGCACATTGTCTTTGTAACGGGGATCCAGCAGGGTGGCAACCCAGTAGTCCGCACACGTTAAAATGTGGGCAACTCTGCTGTCGTTGCGCAGGCACTGCAGCATGTAGTCGCTCATGTGTGCCAGGCTCCCCAGAGGTAAGGTCAAGCTGTCCTCTGTGGGAGGCGTATCGTCATCGTCCTCCATATCCACCCAGCCACGCACCAGTGATGGGCCTGAGCTGTGTCGGGTGCCACCCCGCTGTGAACATGCTTCATCCTCATCCTCCTCCACCTCACCCTCATCCTCCTCGTCCTCCAGTAGTGGGCCCTGGCTGGCCACATTTGAACCTGGCCTCTGCTGTTGCAAAAAACCTCCCTCTGAGCCACTTCTAACAGACTGGCCTGAAAGTGCTAAAAATGACCCCTCATTCTCCTCCTCCTCGGCCACCTCCTCTTCCATCATCGCCCTAAGCGTTTTCTCAAGGAGACATAGAAGTGGTATTGTAACGCTGATAATGGTGTCATCGCCACTGGCCATGTTGGTGGAGTACTCGAAACAGCGCAACAGGGCACACAGGTCTCGCATGGAGGCCCAATCATTGGTGGTGAAGTGGTGCTGTTCCGCAGTGCGACTGACGCGTGCGTGCTGCAGCTGAAACTCAACTATGGCCTGCTGCTGCTCGCACAGTCTCTCCAGCATGTGCAAGGTGGAGTTCCACCTGGTGGGCACGTCGCATATGAGGCGGTGAGCGGGAAGACCGAAGTTCAGCTGTAGCGCAGACAGGCGAGCAGCGGCAGGATGTGAACGCCGGAAGCGCGCACAGACGGCCCTCACTTTATGCAGCAGCTCTGACATGTCGGGGTAGTTGTGAATGAACTTCTGCACCACCAAATTCAGCACATGCGCCAGGCAAGGGATGTGCGTCAAACCGGCTAGTCCCAGAGCTGCGACGAGATTTCACCCATTATCGCACACCACCAGCCCGGGCTTGAGGCCCACCGGCAGAAATCACTGGTCGGTCTGTTGTTCAATACCCCGCCACAACTCCTGCGCGGTGTGGGGCCTGTCCCCCAAACATATGAGTTTCAGAATGGCCTGCTGACGTTTACCCTGGGCTGTGCTGAAGTTGGTGGTGAAGGTGTGTGGCTGACTGGATGAGCTGGTGGAAGCAGGGCAGGAGGAAGCCGAGTAGGAGGAGGAGGCTACAGGAGGCAAAGAATGATGCCCTGCGATCCTTGGCGGCGGAAGGACGTGCGCCAAGGAACTCTCTGCCTGTGGCACAGCCGCCACTACATTTACCCAGTGTGCAGTTAGGGAGATATAGCGTCCCTGGTCGTGCTTACTGGTCCACGTATCTGTGGTTAGGTGGACCTTGCCACAGATGGCGTTGCGCAGTGCACACTTGATTTTATCGGATACTTGGTTGTGCAGGGAAGGCACGGCTGCCTTGGAGAAGTAGTGGCGGCTGGGAACAACATACTGTGGGACAGTCATGGACATCAGCTGTTTGAAGCTGTCTGTGTCCACCAGCCTGAATGACAGCATTTCAAAGGCCAGTAGTTTAGAAATGCTGGCATTCAGGCCCAGGGCTCGAGGGTGGCTAGGTGGGAATTTACGCTTTCTCCCCAAGGTTTGTGAGATGGAGAGCTGAACGCTGCCGTGTGACATGGTGGAGATGCTTGGTGACGCAGGTGGTGTTGTCGTGGCACATCCTCTGTTTGGTGGGCGGCAGGTGCCAACATTCCTCCCAAGGCGGAGGAAGAGGCCGAGGCAGCAGCAGAAGAGGGAGCAGGGGGAGCCAGAGTGAGTTCCTTGCTTTTAAGGTGTTTACTCCCTTGCATTTCATGCTTTGCATGCAGATGCCTGGTCATGCAGGTTGTGCTAAGGTTCAGAACGTTAATGCCTCGCTTCAGGATCTGATGGCACAGCGTGCAAACCACTCGGGTCTTGTCGTCAGCACATTGTTTAAAGAAGTGCCATGCCAGGGAACTCCTTAAAGCTGCCTTTGGGGTGCTCGGTCCCTGGTGGCGGTGGCCAGTAGCAGGCGAACTCTCTTGGCGGCGGCTGGTCTGCTTTTGCCCCCTGCTCCCTCTTTTGCTACGCTGTTGGCTCGGTCTCACCACTGCCTCTTCCTCTGAACTATGAAAGTCAGTGGCACGACCTTCATTCTATGTGGGGTCTAGGACCTCATCGTCCCCTGCATCGTCTTCCACACAGTCTTCCTCCCTGACCTCCTGTTCGGTCTGCACACTGCAAAAAGACATAGCAGTTGGCTTTTCGATGTGTTTCGTGATCATCAGAGACGTGCGGACTCCGATGAGGTGGTATTCCCATGTCCTCATCATCAGGAAACATAAGTGGTTGTGCATCAGTGCATTCTATGTCTTCCAACACTGGGGAAGTGCTAGGTGGATTCCCTTGGGAAACCCTGCCAGCAGAGTCTTCAAACAGCATAAGAGACTGCTGCATAACTTGAGGTTCAGACAGTTTCCCTGAGATGCATGGGGGTGATGTGACAGACTGATGGGCTTGGTTTTCAGGAGCAACCTGTGCGCTTTCTGCAGAAGACTGGGTGAGAGATAATGTTGTGAACGTGCTGGATCCACTGTCGGCCACCCAATTGACTAGCGCCTGTACCTGCTCAGGCCTTACCATCCTTAGAACGGCATTGGGCCCCACCAAATATCGCTGTAAATTCTGGCGGGTACTGGAACCTGAGGTAGTTGGTTCACTAGGACGTGTGGCTGTGGCAGAATGGCCACGTCCTCTCCCAGCATCAGAGGGTACACTAACACCACCACGACCGCGTCCGCGTCCCTTACTAGATGTTTTCCTCATTGTTACCATTCACCAAGCACCACAATAAGGAAAAAAATATTTGGCCCAATGTATTGATTTCAAATTCAGGCCTTTTTTTTACAGGCACCTAACATTATCTGCCTATTTGTTTATGTAGCGTATTACACTAATCCAGGCACAGCAGTAACCACTGATTTAGGGGAATATCTCTTTTCGGGCTAGTATTTAGGCCCTGGATGAAAGGTATCCTTTTATGGACAGATTTACACTTGGCCTGCAACAGCTGGGACAACAGATTCAGGGTATTGCTATTTTGGCAATTGAATGTCAACCCAGAACAAAATATATGTTTTGTCGGACACTATTATATTTTGCCAGTCACAGCTGAAACCACTGATTTATAGTATTGCTATTTTAGCTATTGAATTTCACCCCAGAACAAAATATATGTTTTGACGGACACTATGAATCCTGGCCTGCAACAGCTGGGACACCAGATTCAGGGTATTGCTATTTTGGCAATTGAATTTCACCCCAGAACAAAATATATGTTTTGATGGACACTATGAAACGTGGCCTGCAACAGCTGGGACACCAGATTCAGGGTATTGCTATTTTGGCAATTGAATGTCACCCCAGAACAAAATGTATGTTTTGACGAACACTATGAATCCTGGCCTACAACAGCTGGGACACCAGATTCAGGGTATTGCTATTTTAGCAATTGAATGTCACCCCAGAACAAAATATATGTTTTTGCGGACACTATGAATCCTGGTCTAAAACAGCTGGGACACCAGATTCAGGGTATTGCAATTTTGGCAATTGAATTTCACCCCAGAACAAAATTTATGTTTTGATGGACACTATGAAACGTGGCCTGCAACAGCTGGGACACCAGATTCAGGGTATTGCTATTTTGGCAATTGAATGTCACCCCAGAACAAAATATATGTTTTGGCGGACACTATTATATTTTGCCACCCACAGCTGAAACCACTGATTTATGGTATTGCTATTTTGGCAATTGAATTTCACCCCAGAACAAAATATATGTTTTTGCGGACACTATGAATCCTGGCCTGCAACAGCTGGGACACCAGATTCAGGGTATTGCTATTTTGGCAATTGAATTTCACCCCAGAACAAAATATATGTTTTGACGGACACTATGAATCCTGGCCTGCAACAGCTGGGACACCAGATTCAGGGTATTGCTATTTTGGCAATTGAATGTCACCCCAGAACAAAATATATGTTTTTGCGGACACTATGAATCCTGGCCTGCAACAGCTGGGACACCAGATTTGGGGTATTGCTATTTTGGCAATTGAATTTCACCCCAGAACAAAATATATGTTTTGACGGACACTATATTTCCTGGCCTGCAACAGTTGGGACACCAGATTCAGGGTATTGCTATTTTGGCAATTGAATGTCACACCAGAACAAAATATATGTTTTGACGGACACTATGAAACGTGGCCTGCAACAGCTGGGACACCAGATTCAGGGTATTGCTATTTTGGCAATTGAATGTCACCCCAGAACAAAATATATGTTTTTGCGGACACTATGAATCCTGGCCTGCATCAGCTGGGACACCAGATTAAGGGTATTGCTATTTTGGCAATTGAATGTCACCCCAGAACAAAATATATGTTTTTATGGACACTATGAATCCTGGCCTGCAACAGCTGGGACACCAGATTCAGGGTATTGCTATTTTGGCAATTGAATTTCACCCCAGAACAAAATATATGTTTTGACGGACACTATGAAACGTGGCCTGCAACAGCTGGGACACCAGATTCAGGGTATTGCTATTTTGGCAATTGAATGTCACCCCAGAACAAAATATATGTTTTGACGGACACTATGAAACGTGGCCTGTAACAGCTGGGACACCAGATTCAGGGTATTGCTATTTTGGCAATTGAATGTCACCCAAGAACAAAATATATGTTTTGACGGACACTATGAAACGTGGCCTGTAACAGCTGGGACACCAGATTCAGGGTATTGCTATTTTGGCAATTGAATGTCACCCCAGAACAAAATATATGTTTTGACGGACACTATGAAACGTGGCCTGTAACAGCTGGGACACCAGATTCCGGGTATTGCTATTTTGGCAATTGAATGTCACCCAAGAACAAAATATATGTTTTGACGGACACTATGAATCCTGGCCTGCAACAGCTGGGACACCAGATTCAGGGTATTGCTATTTTGGCAATTGAATTTCACCCCAGAACAAAATATATGTTTTGACGGACACTATGAATCCTGGCCTGCAACAGCTGGGACACCAGATTTGGGGTATTGCTATTTTGGCAATTGAATTTCACCCCAGAACAAAATATATGTTTTGACGGACACTATATTTCCTGGCCTGCAACAGTTGGGACACCAGATTCAGGGTATTGCTATTTTGGCAATTGAATGTCACACCAGAACAAAATATATGTTTTGACGGACACTCTGAAACGTGGCCTGCAACAGCTGGGACACCAGATTCAGGGTATTGCTATTTTGGCAATTGAATGTCACCCCAGAACAAAATATATGTTTTTACGGACACTATGAATCCTGGCCTGCAACAGCTGGGACACCAGATTCAGGGTATTGCTATTTTGGCAATTGAATGTCACCCCAGAACAAAATATATGTTTTTGCGGACACTATGAATCCTGGCCTGCAACAGCTGGGACACCAGATTCAGGGTATTGCTATTTTGGCAATTGAATTTCA
The DNA here is from genome assembly GCA_033119425.1 of Bufotes viridis. NCBI lineage: Eukaryota > Metazoa > Chordata > Amphibia > Anura > Bufonidae > Bufotes > Bufotes viridis. Next base: position 96,987,716 of record CM065596.1, on the reverse strand, counting down.
CCCCAGAACAAAATATATGTTTTGACGGACACTATGAAACGTGGCCTGCAACAGCTGGGACACCAGATTCAGAGTATTGCTTTTTTGGCAATTGAATTTCACCCCAGAACAAAATATATGTTTTGACGGACACTATGAAACGTGGCCTGTAACAGCTGGGACACCAGATTAAGGGTATTGCTATTTTGGCAATTGAATGTCACCCAAGAACAAAATATATGTTTTGACGGACACTATGAAACGTGGCCTGTAAGAGCTGGGACACCAGATTCAGGGTATTGCTATTTTGGCAATTGAATTTCACCCCAGAACAAAATATATGTTTTGACGGACACTATGAAACGTGGCCTGCAACAGCTGGGACACCAGATTCAGGGTATTGCTATTTTGGCAATTGAATGTCACCCCAGAACAAAATATATGTTTTGACGGACACTATGAAACGTGGCCTGCAACAGCTGGGACACCAGATTCAGGGTATTGCTATTTTGGCAATTGAATGTCACCCAAGAACAAAATATATGTTTTGACGGACACTATGAATCCTGGCCTGCAACAGCTGGGACACCAGATTCAGGGTATTGTTATTTTGGCAATTGAATTTCACCCCAGAACAAAATATATGTTTTTGCGGACACTATGAATCCTGGCCTGCAATAGCTGGGACACCAGATTCAGGGTATTGCTATTTTGGCAATTGAATGTCACCCCAGAACAAAATATATGTTTTTGCGGACACTATGAATCCTGGCCTGCAACAGTTGGGACACCAGATTCAGGGTATTGCTATTTTGGCAATTGAATTTCACCCCAGAACAAAATATATGTTTTGACGGACACTATGAAACGTGGCCTGCAACAGCTGGGACACCAGATTCAGGGTATTGCTATTTTGGCAATTGAATGTCACCCCAGAACAAAATATATGTTTTGACGGACACTATAAAACGTGGTCTGCAACAGCTGGGACACCAGATTCAGGGTATTGCTATTTTTGCAATTGAATGTCACCCCAGAACAAAATATATGTTTTGACGGACACTATAAAATGTGGCCTGCAACAGCTGGGACACCAGATTCAGGGTATTGCTATTTTGGCAATTGAATGTCACCCCAGAACAAAATATATGTTTTTGCGGACACTATGAATCCTGGCCTGCAACAGCTGGGACACCAGATTTGGGGTATTGCTATTTTGGCAATTGAATTTCACCCCAGAACAAAATATATGTTTTGACGGACACTATATTTCCTGGCCTGCAACAGTTGGGACACCAGATTCAGGGTATTGCTATTTTGGCAATTGAATGTCACACCAGAACAAAATATATGTTTTGACGGACACTATGAAACGTGGCCTGCAACAGCTGGGACACCAGATTCAGGGTATTGCTATTTTGGCAATTGAATGTCACCCCAGAACAAAATATATGTTTTTGCGGACACTATGAATCCTGGCCTGCATCAGCTGGGACACCAGATTAAGGGTATTGCTATTTTGGCAATTGAATGTCACCCCAGAACAAAATATATGTTTTTGCGGACACTATGAATCCTGGCCTGCAACAGCTGGGACACCAGATTCAGGGTATTGCTATTTTGGCAATTGAATTTCACCCCAGAACAAAATATATGTTTTGACGGACACTATGAAACGTGGCCTGCAACAGCTGGGACACCAGATTCAGGGTATTGCTATTTTGGCAATTGAATGTCACCCCAGAACAAAATATATGTTTTGACGGACACTATGAAACGTGGCCTGTAACAGCTGGGACACCAGATTCAGGGTATTGCTATTTTGGCAATTGAATGTCACCCAAGAACAAAATATATGTTTTGACGGACACTATGAAACGTGGCCTGTAACAGCTGGGACACCAGATTCAGGGTATTGCTATTTTGGCAATTGAATGTCACCCCAGAACAAAATATATGTTTTGACGGACACTATGAAACGTGGCCTGTAACAGCTGGGACACCAGATTCCGGGTATTGCTATTTTGGCAATTGAATGTCACCCAAGAACAAAATATATGTTTTGACGGACACTATGAATCCTGGCCTGCAACAGCTGGGACACCAGATTCAGGGTATTGCTATTTTGGCAATTGAATTTCACCCCAGAACAAAATATATGTTTTGACGGACACTATGAATCCTGGCCTGCAACAGCTGGGACACCAGATTTGGGGTATTGCTATTTTGGCAATTGAATTTCACCCCAGAACAAAATATATGTTTTGACGGACACTATATTTCCTGGCCTGCAACAGTTGGGACACCAGATTCAGGGTATTGCTATTTTGGCAATTGAATGTCACACCAGAACAAAATATATGTTTTGACGGACACTCTGAAACGTGGCCTGCAACAGCTGGGACACCAGATTCAGGGTATTGCTATTTTGGCAATTGAATGTCACCCCAGAACAAAATATATGTTTTTGCGGACACTATGAATCCTGGCCTGCAACAGCTGGGACACCAGATTCAGGGTATTGCTATTTTGGCAATTGAATGTCACCCCAGAACAAAATATATGTTTTTGCGGACACTATGAATCCTGGCCTGCAACAGCTGGGACACCAGATTCAGGGTATTGCTATTTTGGCAATTGAATTTCACCCCAGAACAAAATATATGTTTTGACGGACACTATGAAACGTGGCCTGCAACAGCTGGGACACCAGATTCAGGGTATTGCTATTTTGGCAATTGAATTTCACCCCAGAACAAAATATATGTTTTGACGGACACTATGAAACGTGGCCTGTAACAGCTGGGACACCAGATTAAGGGTATTGCTATTTTGGCAATTGAATGTCACCCAAGAACAAAATATATGTTTTGACGGACACTATGAAACGTGGCCTGTAAGAGCTGGGACACCAGATTCAGGGTATTGCTATTTTGGCAATTGAATTTCACCCCAGAACAAAATATATGTTTTGACGGACACTATGAAACGTGGCCTGCAACAGCTGGGACACCAGATTCAGGGTATTGCTATTTTGGCAATTGAATGTCACCCCAGAACAAAATATATGTTTTGACGGACACTATGAAACGTGGCCTGCAACAGCTGGGACACCAGATTCAGGGTATTGCTATTTTGGCAATTGAATGTCACCCAAGAACAAAATATATGTTTTGACGGACACTATGAATCCTGGCCTGCAACAGCTGGGACACCAGATTCAGGGTATTGTTATTTTGGCAATTGAATTTCACCCCAGAACAAAATATATGTTTTTGCGGACACTATGAATCCTGGCCTGCAATAGCTGGGACACCAGATTCAGGGTATTGCTATTTTGGCAATTGAATGTCACCCCAGAACAAAATATATGTTTTTACGGACACTATGAATCCTGGCCTGCAACAGTTGGGACACCAGATTCAGGGTATTGCTATTTTGGCAATTGAATTTCACCCCAGAACAAAATATATGTTTTGACGGACACTATGAAACGTGGCCTGCAACAGCTGGGACACCAGATTCAGGGTATTGCTATTTTGGCAATTGAATGTCACCCCAGAACAAAATATATGTTTTGACGGACACTATAAAACGTGGTCTGCAACAGCTGGGACACCAGATTCAGGGTATTGCTATTTTTGCAATTGAATGTCACCCCAGAACAAAATATATGTTTTGACGGACACTATAAAATGTGGCCTGCAACAGCTGGGACACCAGATTCAGGGTATTGCTATTTTGGCAATTGAATTTCACCCCAGAACAAAATATATGTTTTTGCGGACACTATGAATCCTGGCCAGCAACAGCTGGGACACCAGATTCAGGGTATTGCTATTTTGGCAATTGAATGTCACCCCAGAACAAAATATACGTTTTGACGGACACTATGAAACGTGGCCTGCAACAGCTGGGACACCAGATTCAGGGTATTGCTATTTTGGCAATTGAATGTCACCCCAGAACAAAATATATGTTTTGACGGACACTATGAAACATGTCCTGCAACAGCTGGGACACCAGATTCAGGGTATTGCTATTTTGGCAATTGAATGTCACCCCAGAACAAAATATATGTTTTGACGGACACTATGAAACGTGGCCTGCAACAGCTGGGTCACCAGATTCAGGGTATTGCTATTTTGGCAATTGAATGTCACCCCAGAACAAATTATATGTTTTGACGGACACTATGAAACGTGGCCTGCAACAGCTGGGACACCAGATTCAGGGTATTGCTATTTTGGCAATTGAATGTCACCCCAGAACAAAATATATGTTTTTGCGGACACTATGAATCCTGGCCTACAACAGCTGGGACACCAGATTCAGGGTATTGCTATTTTGGCAATTGAATGTCACCCCAGAACAAAATATATGTTTTTGCGGACACTATGAATCCTAGCCTGCAACAGCTGGGACACCAGATTTAGGGTATTGCTATTTTGGCAATTGAATGTCACCCCAGAACAAAATATATGTTTTGACGGACACTATGAATCCTGGCCTGCAACAGCTGGGACACCAGATTCAGGGTATTGCTATTTTGGCAATTGAATTTCACCCCAGAACAAAATATATGTTTTTGACGGACACTATGAATCCTGGCCTGCAACAGCTGGGACACCAGATTCAGGGTATTGCTATTTTGGCAATTGAATGTCACCCCAGAACAAAATATACGTTTTGACGGACACTATGAAACGTGGCCTGCAACAGCTGGGACACCAGATTCAGGGTATTGCTATTTTGGCAATTGAATGTCACCCCAGAACAAAATATATGTTTTTGCGGACACTATGAATCCTGGCCTGCAACAGCTGGGACACCAGATTCAGGGTATTGCTATTTTGGCAATTGAATGTCACCCCAGAACAAAATATACGTTTTGACGGACACTATGAAACGTGGCCTGCAACAGCTGGGACACCAGATTCAGGGTATTGCTATTTTGGCAATTGAATGTCACCCCAGAACAAAATATATGTTTTGACGGACACTATGAAACGTGGCCTGCAACAGCTGGGACACCAGATTCAGGGTATTGCTATTTTGGCAATTGAATGTCACCCCAGAACAAAATATATGTTTTTATGGACACTATGAATCCTAGCCTGCAACAGCTGGGACACCAGATTTAGGGTATTGCTATTTTGGCAATTGAATGTCACCCCAGAACAAAATATATGTTTTGACGGACACTATGAATCCTGGCCTGCAACAGCTGGGACACCAGATTCAGGGTATTGCTATTTTGGCAATTGAATTTCACCCCAGAACAAAATATATGTTTTTGCGGACACTATGAATCCTGGCCTGCAACAGCTGGGACACCAGATTCAGGGTATTGCTATTTTGGCAATTGAATGTCACCCCAGAACAAAATATACGCTTTGACGGACACTATGAAACGTGGCCTGCAACAGCTGGGACACCAGATTCAGGGTATTGCTATTTTGGCAATTGAATGTCACCCCAGAACAAAATATATGTTTTTGCGGACACTATGAATCCTGGCCTGCAACAGCTGGGACACCAGATTCAGGGTATTGCTATTTTGGCAATTGAATGTCACCCCAGAACAAAATATACGCTTTGACGGACACTATGAAACGTGGCCTGCAACAGCTGGGACACCAGATTCAGGGTATTGCTATTTTGGCAATTGAATGTCACCCCAGAACAAAATATATGTTTTGACGGACACTATGAAACGTGGCCTGCAACAGCTGGGACACCAGATTCAGGGTATTGCTATTTTGGCAATTGAATGTCACCCCAGAACAAAATATATGTTTTTGCGGACACTATGAATCCTGGCCTACAACAGCTGGGACACCAGATTCAGGGTATTGCTATTTTGGCAATTGAATGTCACCCCAGAACAAAATATATGTTTTTGCGGACACTATGAATCCTGGCCTGCAACAGCTGGGACACCAGATTTAGGGTATTGCTATTTTGGCAATTGAATGTCACCCCAGAACAAAATATATGTTTTGACGGACACTATGAATCCTGGCCTGCAACAGCTGGGACACCAGATTCAGGGTATTGCTATTTTGGCAATTGAATTTCACCCCAGAACAAAATATATGTTTTTGCGGACACTATGAATCCTGGCCTGCAACAGCTGGGACACCAGATTCAGGGTATTGCTATTTTGGCAATTGAATGTCACCCCAGAACAAAATATACGTTTTGACGGACACTATGAAACGTGGCCTGCAACAGCTGGGACACCAGATTCAGGGTATTGCTATTTTGGCAATTGAATGTCACCCCAGAACAAAATATATGTTTTGACGGACACTATGAAACGTGGCCTGCAACAGCTGGGTCACCAGATTCAGGGTATTGCTATTTTGGCAATTGAATGTCACCCCAGAACAAATTATATGTTTTGACGGACACTATGAAACGTGGCCTGCAACAGCTGGGACACCAGATTCAGGGTATTGCTATTTTGGCAATTGAATGTCACCCCAGAACAAAATATATGTTTTGACGGACACTATGAAACGTGGCCTGCAACAGCTGGGACACCAGATTCAGGGTATTGCTATTTTGGCAATTGAATGTCACCCCAGAACAAAATATATGTTTTTATGGACACTATGAATCCTGGCCTACAACAGCTGGGACACCAGATTCAGGGTATTGCTATTTTGGCAATTGAATGTCACCCCAGAACAAAATATATGTTTTTGCGGACACTATGAATCCTGGCCTGCAACAGCTGGGACACCAGATTTAGGGTATTGCTATTTTGGCAATTGAATGTCACCCCAGAACAAAATATATGTTTTGACGGACACTATGAATCCTGGCCTGCAACAGCTGGGACACCAGATTCAGGGTATTGCTATTTTGGCAATTGAATTTCACCCCAGAACAAAATATATGTTTTTGCGGACACTATGAATCCTGGCCTGCAACAGCTGGGACACCAGATTCAGGGTATTGCTATTTTGGCAATTGAATGTCACCCCAGAACAAAATATACGCTTTGACGGACACTATGAAACGTGGCCTGCAACAGCTGGGACACCAGATTCAGGGTATTGCTATTTTGGCAATTGAATGTCACCCCAGAACAAAATATATGTTTTGACGGACACTATGAAACGTGGCCTGCAACAGCTGGGTCACCAGATTCAGGGTATTGCTATTTTGGCAATTGAATGTCACCCCAGAACAAATTATATGTTTTGACGGACACTATGAAACGTGGCCTGCAACAGCTGGGACACCAGATTCAGGGTATTGCTATTTTGGCAATTGAATGTTACCCCAGAACAAAATATATGTTTTTGCGGACACTATGAATCCTGGCCTGCAACAGCTGGGACACCAGATTCGGGGTATTGCTATTTTGGCAATTGAATTTCACCCCAGAACAAAATATATAATAAATTTCTCATTTATTCCTGAGTGATCTTTTTAGCGAGGTAAATCTGGATTCTGCTTGTTTACGGTTGTTTGGAAGGGTAACTCTTGGATTTCGGAAGGGCAGAGGTGCTACCCGTTACCCTCTGTCCATGAGGGTAACGAATTCCTTATCTTCCTCTGAAAGAGCTAATGTATTATCCTTAGCAGTAACTTGGAAAACCGTTTCCTCTATTCCTTTATTTAATTCTTCCTGCCCAACGAAGGGGTCTGTTTCTCTGGATGTCTTGGTTTTCAGCTTGGGGCTCTCTTGCACATAGTAGTGGTTGGGACACTGCCTGAAGTAAGAAGTTCGTCCCCCTCTTAATACATCAGTTCTGAAGGAGTGTACTTGGCAGGGTCTGCGGGTTCGGTCCAGACATACATCCCCCACGATGATCCAACCCTCTGTAAGTTTCTGGGCATATGGAGCATTGAAAGGGCCTGTCACGGCCACTGTTTTCGGCCGTGACCTTCCGTCCATTCGTGTGCTGCAGTTCCTCGCTGCAGCTTCGTTTAAGTGTGTTTGTATGTGGTCTTGTATGGGTTAACTCCCATGTGTTTCTGTCAGCTCCTTGGGTGTGGCCTCTCAGTTGCACCCATGGTACCTGTATTTAAGGCTGAGGTTTCCTCAGTTCTGGGTCAGCTCTCCTGGTGTGAGTTTGTCCTGTCCTGCTCCTGGTGTGTATTGTCTTCCATGCTGCTGACCCATGGGATCCGTGTCTGTCTGTTCTCTGTAGGTTCCCCTACTTGTTCATTGTTGTTGCACTGCCTGTCGTTCATTGCTTGATGTGGTTCGTACTCCTGTGTCTCTGTTATTAGTTTGCCTGTTATGTTATGTCTTGCAGCGGGCTTTGCCCGTGCAGCATCTCTCATGGAGCTCGTTTGTGTGTTTGCTCCATGTTCGCTAGCTTGTGCTGCAGCCTTCCTTGCTGCAGAGTGCAATGGCAAGGCCACACAGTATGTCACTGGTGGAGCAAGATCTTCTCTGCCCTTTGCCACTCCTGTGTTCTTGCTGGAACTCCTGCTAGCATGTATTTGCCTATGTTTGCTTTTATGTATTTTACTATGCACCGCCGGTACCTCCGGTACCTGTGTCTGTTCGCCCCTGTTGTCACTGACTAGTTCACGCTCCAGAGTGGACCCTGGCAACCCCCTGCAGCAAAGTCTATCCCCACCATCAGGGGCTCTAGTGAACACCTGGATTTGCTTAGACACGCCCCTCTGGAGTATTGCTAGACAGTGGCGCAGTGGGGGTTTCTCCTAATGTGCGGACGGTGCATAGAGGTTATGTTTTCCCTGTGCTTCTGCCTTTGCTTGTGTTTGTACAATAAACTCCGTTTTGTCCGTATCCTGGTCCCATGTTTATTGTGATATGATGCAGAGGTCTTTCGCGGGACCTCCAACTCGTGACAGGGCCATTGCGAAGTTCAAGGACCTTATGAGCCTCAAGAATGTCTCTACCTAGCAAGAGTAAGATCTCGGCATGGTTATTAAGGGGAGGAATCTCTCTGGCTATGTTCCTGAGATGAGGGTGATGCTTTGCGTCTTCAGGTGTGGTAATCTCATCCCTTGCGTCTGGCAATTCGTCACTCAATAAGGGTTGGAAGAGAGAGTTTCTTATCTCCCTTGATGGGTTTCAAGGTGAAACCATTAGCTATTCTTCCTGAGGTTGTCACAAGACCAGAGCATGTCCCTAAGGGGTAGGGTGTAGTCTCTCCCTTTATCCTGAACAGATCAAAGAACTTAGGGCTAGCTAGAGAACGATTACTTTGGTCATCTAGAATAGCATACATTCTTATGGTCTTCTCTGGTTGTGCAGTAGGAAACCCATTAACGAGGCAAATCTTAGAACAAGACTTGCCACACACAAGTCCTTCTCCGCATACCTCTGTGCATCTGGGCGTGATGGTTGTGGTTGGTCGGTCGGCACTCTCCCCGCCATGACTGGAATGGGGCTTGTGCCAGCAAACTGGTTCTAGGTTCCGCGTGATTGGTCCCGGGTGAACAGCAGACACATGTATATCACTATTACATTCAGAACACTTGACTGGAACCTTACAGTCTCTGGCGAAGTGCTCAGTGGATGCACAGCATCTGAAGCAGATATCATGACTCCTTAGGAACTCCTTACGTTCCTCAAAGGGCTTTGCTATGAAGACACGGCATTTCCTTAAAGGATGTGGTTTATCATGGATAGGGCAATGATGATCGGGTTCCTTAGGGCTTTCATTTCTATTGTTAGTAGTGGGCACAACCCCTGTCTTTTTTACTGAAATTAGACCTTTAGGGATTTTCTGTCTGGGACTGAAAGTCTTGTGTCTCTGTTTAGTAGAGCCAAAGATGTTCGTTCCCAAGGTGTTGAAGCTCGGATCGTTTTTAGCTCTAGCTAAGTCCTTGATGAACTTACAGAAGAATGAAAATGGTGGAAAGGGAACACGATGTTGCTTCTTGTATTTTGAACCTGTTGTTGCCCATTGGTCTTGAATATTGAGGGGTAATTCCTCCACGATCAGGCCCACACCATGCGAGGTATCCAGAAAGCTGAGACCTGGTAGCTGCGGGTCTCCCTTGATGATTTCAAACTTAAGAAGAAGATCGCTTAATTCCTGGAACCCTTGGCGGTCTGTATTGGATAATCCAGGAAAGTCGTATAGTCGTTTAAATAAGGCACGTTCAACTACTTCCGAGCCGCCGTCTGTCTGCTCTAATCTTTCCCATACCAGATGAAGGCCTTTGACTGGTTCGTAGATATGAACAGTTTGACGACCATGGACCTAGCCATCTAATTAGTAAATCAAGTTCTTGTATAGGCGGTACAGCAAGGGTTTGAACTGTTGTCTTGAAGGTGGCCTTCCAACTTCTATAGTTCTCTGGGCGATCATCAAAGTTCGTAAGGCTAGTACTGATGAGGTCCCTGAGAGTGAGGTACTTAGCGATTTCTGATGCGTTATTTCTTTCCTGCATCATGGCGATGGGAACTTCTCCCTCGCTGGTGTTGTTGGCACCATCTGATACCCTATGTTTGGGGGTTGGAAGATCAAATGGAGTGGCAGCTGGGTTGAGCGTAAATGAAGGCTTCACATCTGGTAATCTTGGCGCCAGCGTCTTGGTTGCTATGTAACTATTCTCAGGAGGTTTTGATGTGATTTGATGAGCTTGAAGTGGCTTGGTCTCTAATGGTGCCTGAAATACTGTGTAAGGTGCCAGAAGTTTGAAAGAAAGAGAAAGGTCTACTGGACTGGGGTCAACTGTATGGTTATCAGCTGCCTCTTTTTCTATCCGCCTGAGTTCAGCAGGCTGGCGTGCAGAGCCCAAATCTTCTGGTGCAAATGCATTGACTTTGTTTTGGTCTAGGACGAATTGCAGGGTACGGCCTTCTGAGTCATTAGATATCTTGGACATACTGTAGGATGATAAGCTTCTTCTTCTTCAGCAGCTTCTTCAAGAACTCTGAGTTCAGCCATGGCTGCTGCTTCTTCCCTTTCCTTCTGAAGGACCTCCAACTCAGCTTCTGCTTTGGCTTTGGTCACTTGCGCCTGAGCCTGTATAACTGCTTGATTAGCTTGAGATTGGGCTTGTATAGCTTGCGCCTGAGCCTGTATAGCTGCTTGATTAGCTTGAGATAGGGCTTGTGTCTCTGCGACTTGTGCCTTAATGGCTGCTTCCTTTTTAATGCAGTGAGCTTGTACCTTCGCTGCTTCCGCTTTTGCGCGTGCCAACACCAATAAGGTACTCAGTGAAGAGTGCTGTGAGCGAGACCTTAGCGATGAGGACTGAGCAATAGATTTCGAGGAACCGGATGAAGCCTTGGAGTGCCTTGAAAGGTAAGAATGCCGGGACACAGTAGGGGGGAGGAAAAGAGAAGAGCATACCAATACACAATGCAAGATACTGAAACAGAACATTGGCCATTAACCCGATGTAGTCAGACAACTGTAGGTCTAGGCATTCCCTGAGGCTGGATCCGGAGGGAGTCTATCGATGGGTTGGCTGCAAGAATGATCTCATATTCAAAGTGACCAACACATCTTCAAACCACCCTATTCTTGCAGGCACGGTAAGATAGGTACCCACTGTGGGTGGAAATTCCTCTGCCAGCACCCGCAACAGCAGAATGCAGCATCTCTCGCAGCAAGGCCTGGAAATGCTGCATTCTGCCAGCCCTCTGTGATGCTGGTAACATGTCTGCCATTTTGTGTTTGTATCGGGGGTCTAAGTATGTTGCCACCCAGTACTGCTCCTTGTCCTTTATGCTTTTTATACGGGGGTCCCTCTTTAAACACTGAAGGATAAAGGCCCCCATTTGCACTAAATTGGAAGAGGTGGAGCGCCCTTGCTCCTGCTCATCGCCCAGGAGAATGTCGCCCTCGGGCTCGGCCCCCCAGCCACGGACAACACCAGGGATCCCCGAAAAGTTTAGCCCCCTCAAAGCCTGCTCTTCTTGTTCCTCCTCCTCCCCCCAGCCACCATCCTCCTCTAACTCCTCTTCAGACTCCCACTGACTAGTCTCAGATGGAGTAGCCCCCCCCTGGGAATTCATTCAGCATCGCGACTTCCTCATCTTCCAGCTACTGCTCCTCCACAGCTTGATCAATGACACGACAAAATGCACACTCCAGGAAGAAGACGTATGACCTGTTTGGCGATCTCATCAAATAGCCACAGAAGTCTGCCCTGCTGCAGAGTTCGTACAGGTAATCGTTAACGGCACGTTGCTGCTGGAGGAGCCTATCAACAATATACAAGGTGGCATTCCAGCGTGTCGGGGTGTCACAAATCAGACGTCTGACAGGCAGGTGGTGTCGCCGCTGAACGTCAGCAAGGCAAGCCATGGCCATGTAAGATCTTCTAAAATGGCCAGAAATTTTCTTGGCCTGCCGCAAGACGCCCTAGACTCCGGGGTATTTGGCAACCAATCGCTGCATGACTAAGTTCAGGAAGTGTGCCATGCATGGCACATGTGTCATTTTGCCCTGTTTCAGCGCTCTCAGCAGATTGGCACCGTTGTCGCACACCACTTTACCAACTGTCAAATTGAGCGGGGTTAGCTACTGATAGGCCTGTGACTACAGAGCTGAAAGCAGTGCAGGACCGGTGTGGCTCTTGGCTTCCAGGCACAACAGTCGCAGCACAGCATGACAACATGTCACCTACCAAAAACGTTCTGGGGAGCTTTGGGGGCGCAGAAAAGGAGGTAGCAGTGGAACAGGAGGAGTCAGCCAAGGAGGAGAAGCAGGATCGAGTAGGAGGAGGAGAAGAAGAGGCAGGCCTGCATGCAATCCGTGGCGGTAACACCAAATCCACATGGGAGCCACGGATTACGTGCTTGACGGCCGTCAGAAGGTTCACCCATTGGGCAGTAAAAGTTATGTACCTTCCCTGCCTGTGTTTGCTAAACCACGTGTCAGTGGTCAGATATATCTTGGCACCGACACTGTGTGCCAGAGATATACTCACTTGCCTCTGAACATGGCCATATAGCTCTGGGATGCACTTCTGGGAGAAATATCTCCTTCCGGGGACCTTCCATTGCGGTGTGCCAATGGCCACAAATTTTCTAAACGCCTCCGAGCAGTTCCGACAAGCCAGTGGTCATCCGTTCATGAGGGTTATCCGGCGTCATCAACTTTTTACCCTCGAACATTTGGGCCACGGGCCTGCCTTCTGCCATATGAACGCGATGATGGCACAGTGGAAGGTGGAGTGGAGGACAAATGGGAGGAGATAGTAGGAGAGGCAGGACGTGGAGCGCCGGGAGTGTAGCTTTTGTGGGTTCTGATGGCGTTGCTCCCACTGGGCTCAGTGATGGGAGGCCAGGTGCCTTCTTAAGGTGGTCGTCCCTAGGTGAGTGTTGGGCTTACAGTGACTTATGCACTGACAGAACAGGCTGCAGATGGCAATACTATTGTCAGGAGCTGACACGTTAAAAAAAGCCAACACTGTGGAGCCATGTGCCCATGTCCTGGGGGGTGCCAGATGTGACCGTGCATGGTGGATGGCTTGCTCCAGATACATTTGCAGTCTGCTTTTTGCCTCCTGTGCCCTGCAAGCTCTTCCTGCTTCTCCTCCTTCTCCTCCCTCTCTACTGCTCCGTCTCTCCCTCTGAACTCCTCTCCTCTTCCTCTCTTGTGGGCAACCACGTGACGTCCATCAACACGTCATCATCGCCACCTTCACCACCACTGACATTTGAGATCTCGGAGTAGGCAGCAACAGCGGGGACATCCCTTCCTGGGCTGATCTGGGTACTGTCGTCAGACCGCTGGGTGGCGGCCGTTGATACCTACTCTTCCTCATCCGATGCTAAGAATGGCTGCACATCGGTAAGGTCTGGGAATGGATGGGAAATAATTCCTCTGACTGGAGGGGAGGGGCTATGGTGTTGGTAGTGTCTTTGGGGGCGCAAACAGCAGAGAGTGAGGAGGGTGCAGATACAGAGGATGAGGAGGGTGCAGAAGCGGAAGGCTGAGTGAGCCACATAACCGACTATGGTGTGTCCTTTGAAGTAATCGCACGCACCTTCTCACACTTCCCACTTAGGCTACGGCCTGGTGCACCTGCCTGATTCCTACCACCCCTGCGGACTTGCCTGCATCTCTCTCTGCTTGTCATTTTCAAAATGACCCTGTGCCTAAGTCCCTAGAGAAGAACAATATTTGTGGAAGAAGATATATCGCAGCCCTCAATCAGTATTTTGGGAAGCAAGTATATCAAACCCCTTAATCAGTATTTGGTGGAAGCAGGTATATCAAATCCCTTAATCAGTATTTTGTGGAAGCAGCTGGTATATCACACCTCTCAATTATTTTTTTTGCCACAACAGTTATATAACACCACCCTGTTTATTTGGGGCAACAGGTTACAGGTATATCGCAGCCGTCAATCAGTATTTTTTGGAAGCAGGTGTATTGCAGGCCTCAATCAATATTTCGTAGAAGCAGGTATATCAAACACCTTAATCAGTATTTTGTGAAAGCAGGTGTATCGCAGGCCTCAATCAATATTTGGTGGAAGCAGGTTTATCAATCCCCTTAATCAGTATTTTGTGGAAGCAGGTGTATCGCAGGCCACAATTATTTTTTTTGCCACAGCAGTTATATCACACCACCCTGTTTATTTGGGGCAACAGGTTATAGGTATATCGTAGCCATCAATCTGTATTTTGTGGAAGCAGGTGTACCGCAGACCTCAATCAATATTTGGTGGATGCAGTTATATTAATCCGCTTAATCAGTATTTTGTGGAAGCAGGTATATTTGAGGACTCAATCAGAATTTGGTGGAAGCAGGTATATCAAACCCCTTAATCAGTATTTTGTGAAAGTAGGTGTATCGCAGGCCTCAATCAATATTTGGTGGAAGCAGGTTTATTAATCCCCTTAATCAGTATTTTGTGAAAGCAGGTGTATCGCAGGCCTCAATCAATATTTGGTGGAAGCAGGTATATCAATCACCTTAATCAGTATTTTGTGGAAGCTGGTATATCATAGGCGTCAATCAGCATTTGGTGGAAGCAGGTCTATCAAACCCCTTAATCAGTATTTTGTGGAAGCAGGTGTATCGCAGGCCTCAATTATTTTTTTTTGCCACAACAGTTATATCACACCACCCTGTTTATTTGGGGCAACAGGTTATAGGTATATCGTAGCCGTCAATCAGTATTTTGTGGAAGCCAGGGTACTGCAGGCCTCAATCAATATTTGGTGAAAGCAGGTATATCAATCCTCTTAATCAGTATTTTGTGGAAGAAAGTATATCGCAGGCGTCAATCAGTATTTGATGGAAGCAGGTGTATCAAACCCCTCAATCAATATTTGGTGGAAGCAGGTATATCAATCCCCTTAATCAGCATTTTGTGGAAGCAGTTATATCACACCCCTCAATTATTTTTTTTTCCACAACAGTTATATCACACCACCCTGTTTGTTTGGGGCAACAGGTTACAGGTATATCGCAGCCGTCAATCAGTATTTTGTGGAAGCAGGTGTATCGCAGGCCTCAATCAATATTTGGTGGAAGCAGGTATAACAGTCCCTTTAATCAGTATTTTGTGGAAGCAGGTATATCGCAGGACTCAATCAGTATTTGGTGAAAGCAGGTATATCAAACCCCTTATTCAGTATTTTGTGAAAGCAGGTATCTCGCCGGCCTCAATCAACATTTGGTGGAAGCAGGTATATCAATCCCCTTAATCAGTATTTTGTGGAAGCTGGCATATCATAGGCATTAATCAGTATTTGGTGGAAGCAGGTCTATCAAACCCCTTAATCAGTATTTTGTGGAATCAGGTGTATCGCAGGCCTCAATCAATATTTGGTGAAAGCAGGTATATCAATCCCCTTAATCAGCATTTTGTGGAAGCAGGTGTATTGCAGGCCTCAATCAGTATTTGGTGGAAGCAGGTATATCAAACCCCTTAATCAGTATTTTGTGGAAGAAAGTATGTCGCAGACGTCAATCAGTATTTCATGGAAGCAGGTGTATCAAACCCCTCAATCAATATTTGATGGAAGCAGGTATATCAATCCCCTTAATCAGTATTTTGTGGAATCAGGTGTATCGCAGGACTCAATCAATATTTGGTGGAAGCAGGTATATCAATCCCCTTAATCAGTATTTTGTGGAAGCAGGTGTAACGCAGGCCTCAATCAGTATTTGGTGGAAGCAGGTATATCAAACCCCTTAATCTGTATTTTGTGGAAGCAGGTGTATCACAGGCCTCAATTAATATTTGGTGGTAGCAGGAATATCAATCCCCTTAATCAGTATTTTGTGGAAGTAGGTGTATTGCAGACCTCAATAATTTTATTTTGCCACAACAGTTATATCACACCACCCTGTTTATTTTGGGCAACAGGTTACAGGTATATCGCAGCCGTTAATCAGTATTTTGTGGAAGCAGGTGTATCGCAGCCCTCAATCAGTATTTGGTGGAAGCAGGTGTATCGTAGACCTCAATCAATATTTGGTGGAAGCAGGTATATCAAACCCCTTAATCAGTATTTTGTGGAAGCAGGTATATCAAACCCATTATTCAGTATTTTGTGAAAGCAGGTATATCGCAGGCCTCAATCAACATTTGGTGGAAGCAGGTATATCAGTCCCTTTAATCAGTATTTTATGGAAGCTGGTATATCATAGGCATCAATCAGTATTTGGTGGAAGCAGGTCTATCAAACCCCTTAATCAGTATTTTGTGGAAGCAGGTGTATCGCAGCCCTCAATCAGTATTTGGTGGAATCAGGTATATCAATCCTCTTAATCAGTATTTTGTGGAAGCAGGTATATCGCAGGTATCAATCAGTATTTGATGGTAGCAGGTCTATCAAACCCATCAATCAATATTTGGTGGAAGCAGGTATATCGCAGGACTCAATCAGTATTTGATGGTAGCAGGTCTATCAAACCCCTTACTCAGTATTTTGTGGAAGCAGGTATATCGCAGGCCCCAATCAATATTTGGTGGAAGCAGGTATATCAAACCCCTTAATCAGTATTTTGTGAAAGCAGGTATCTTGCAGGCCTCAATCAATATTTGGTGGAAGCAGGAATATCAATCCCGTTAATCAGCATTTTGTGTAAGCAGGTGTATCGCAGGCCTCAATCAGTATTTGGTGGAAGCAGGTATATTAATCCCTTAACCAGTATTTTGTAGAAGCAGGTGTATCGCAGGCCTCAATCAGTATTTCGTGGAAGCAGGTATATCAAACCCCTTAATCAGTATTTTGTGAAAGCAGGTGTATCGCAGGCCTCAATCAATATTTGGTGGAAGCAGGTTTATCAATCCCCTTAATCAGTATTTTGTGGAAGCAGGTGTATCGTAGACCTCAATCAATATTTGGTGGAAGCAGGTATATCAAACCCCTTATTCAGTATTTTGTGGAAGCAGGTGTATCGCAGGCCACAATTATTTTTTTTGCCACAGCAGTTATATCACACCACCCTGTTTATTTGGGGCAACAGGTTATAGGTATATCGTAGCCATCAATCTGTATTTTGTGGAAGCAGGTGTACCGCAGACCTCAATCAATATTTGGTGGATGCAGTTATATTAATCCGCTTAATCAGTATTTTGTGGAAGCAGGTATATTTGAGGACTCAATCAGAATTTGGTGGAAGCAGGTATATCAAACCCCTTAATCAGTATTTTGTGAAAGTAGGTGTATCGCAGGCCTCAATCAATATTTGGTGGAAGCAGGTTTATCAATCCCTTAATCAGTATTTTGTAAGCGATCGCCCCTCAATCTGTATTTGGGGCAACAGGCTATAGGTATATCGTAGCCATCAATCTGTATTTTGTGGAAGCAGGTGCACCAGACCTCAATCAATATTTGGTGGATGCAGTTATATTGAATCCGCTTAATCAGTATTTTTGTGGAAGCAGGTATATTTGAGGACTCAATCAGAATTTGGTGGAAGCAGGTATATCAAACCCCTTAATCAGTATTTTGTGAAAGTAGGTGTATCGCAGGCCTCAATCAATATTTGGTGGAAGCAGGTTTATCAACTCTTAATCAGTATTTTGTGAAAGCAGGTGTATCGCAGGCCTCAATCAATATTTGGTGGAAGCAGGTATATCAATCACCTTAATCAGTATTTTTTGTGGAAGCTTTCGGTATATCATAGGGCGTCAATCAGTATTGGTGGAAGCAGGTCTATCAAACCCCTTAATCCAGTATTTGTGGAAACAGGTGTATCTTGGGCCTCCAATTATTTTTTGCCACAACAGTTATGTGCCACCACCCTGTTTGTTTGGGGGCGAAAACAGGTTGCAGAGGTATATCGCAGCCGTCAATCAGTATTTTGTGGAAGCAGGTGTATCGCAGGCCTCAATCAATATTTGGTGAACATGAGCCTCCAATCAATGTTTGGTAAAAAGCAGGTATATCAATCCCATTAATCAGTATTTGTGAAAGTATGTCGCAGGCGTCAATCAGTATTTGATGGAAGCAGGTAATCAATATGTTGTGGAAGCAGGTTTATCAATCCCCTTAATCAGTATTTTGTGAAAGCAGGTGTATCGCAGGCCTCAATCAATATTTGGTGGAAGCAGGTATATCAATCACCTTAATCAGTATTTTGTGGAAGCTGGTATATCATAGGCGTCAATCAGTATTTGGTGGAAGCAGGTCTATCAAACCCCTTAATCAGTATTTTGTGGAAGCAGGTGTATCGCAGGCCTCAATTATTTTTTTTTGCCACAACAGTTATGTCACACCACCCTGTTTGTTTGGGGCAACAGGTTACAGGTATATCGCAGCCGTCAATCAGTATTTTGTGGAAGCAGGTGTATCGCAGGCCTCAATCAATATTTGGTGAAAGCACGTATATCAATCCCCTTAATCAGTATTTTGTGGAAGAAATTATATCGCAGGCGTCAATCAGTATTTGATGGAAGCAGGTGTATCAAACCCCTCAATCAATATTTGGTGGAAGCAGGTATATCAATCCCCTTAATCAGAATTTTGTGGAAGCAGATGTATCGCAGGCCTCAATTATTTTTTTTGCCACAAGAGTTATATCACACCACCCTGTTTGTTTGGGGCAACAGGTTACAGGTATATCGCAGCCGTCAATCAGTATTTTGTGGAAGCAGGTGTATCGCAGGCCTCAATCAATATTTGGTAAAAGCAGGTATATCAATCCCATTAATCAGTATTTTGTGGAAGAAAGTATATCGCAGGCGTCAATCAGTATTTGATGGAAGCAGGTGTATCAAACCCCTCAATCAATATTTGGTTTAAGCAGGTATATCAATCCCCTTAATCAGCATTTTGTGGAAGCAGTTATATCACACCCCTCAATTTTTTTTTTGCCACAACAGTTATATCACACCACCCTGTTTATTTGGGGCAACAGGTTACAGGTATATCGCAGCCGTCAATCAGTATTTTGTGGAAGCAGGTGTATCGCAGGCATCAATCAATATTTGGCGGAAGCAGGTATATCAGTCCCTTTAATCAGTATTTTGTGGAAGCAGGTATATCAAACCCATTATTCAGTATTTTGTGAAAGCAGGTATCTCGCAGGCCTCAATCAACATTTGGTGGAAGCAGGTCTATCAAACCCCTTAATCAGTATTTTGTGGAATCAGGTGTATCGCAGGCCTCAATCAATATTTCGTGAAAGTAGGTATATCAATCCCCTTAATCAGCATTTTGTGGAAGCAGGTGTATTGCAGGCCTCAATCAGTATTTGGTGGAAGCAGGTATATCAAACCCCTTAATCAGTATTTTGTTGAAGCAGGTGTATCGCAGGCCTCAATCAGTATTTGGTGGAAGCAGGTATAACAAACCCCTTAATCTGTATTTTGTGGAAGCAGGTCTATCACAGGCCTCAATTAATATTTGGTGGTAGCAGGAATATCAATCCCCTTAATCAGTATTTTGTGGAAGCAGGTGTATTGCAGACCTCAATTATTTTTTTTGCCACAACAGTTATATCACACCACCCTGTTTATTTTGGGCAACAGGTTACAGGTATATCGCAGCCGTCAATCAGTATTTTGTGGAAGCAGGTCTATCACAGGCCTCAATCAATATTTGGTGGAAGCAGGTATATAAATCCCCTTACTCAGTATTTTGTGGAAGCTGTTGTATCGCAGACCCCAATCAATATTTGGTGGAATCAGGTATATCAATCCCCTTAATCAGTATTTTGTGGAAGCAGGTATCTCACAGGCCTCAATCAATATTTGGTGGAAGCAGGTATATCAATCCTTTTAATTAGTATTTTGTGGAAGCAGGTATATCGCAGGTGTCAATCAGTATTTGTTGGTAGTAGGTCTATCAAACCCCTTAATCAATATTTGGTGGAAGCAGGTATATCGCAGGTTTCAATCAGTATTTGATGGTAGCAGGTCTATCAAACCCCTTACTCAGTATTTTGTGGAAGCAGGTGTATCGCAGGCCCCAATCAATATTTGCTGGAATCAGGTATATCAATCCCCTTAATCAGTATTTTTTGGAAGCAGGTATCTCACAGGCCTCCATCAATATTTGGTGGAAGCAGGTATATCAATCCCCTTAATCAGTATTTTGTGGAAGCAGGTAAATCGCAGGTGTCAATCAGTATTTGATGGTAGTAGGTCTATCAAACCCCTCAATCAATATTTGGTGGAAGCAGGTATATCAGTCCCTTTAATCAGTATTTTGTGGAAGCAGGTATATCGCAGGACTCAATCAGTATTTGGTGGAAGCAGGTATATCAAACCCCTTATTCAGTATTTTGTGAAAGCAGGTATCTCGCAGGCCTCAATCAACATTTGGTGGAAGCAGGTATATCAATCCCCTTAATCAGTATTTTGTGGAAGCTGGTATATCGTAGGCATCAATCAGTATTTGGTGGAAGCAGGTCTTTCAAACCCCTTAATCAGTATTTTGTGGAATCAGGTGTATCGCAGGCCTCAATCAGTATTTGGTGGAAGCAGGTATATCAAACCCCTTAATCTGTATTTTGTGGAAGCAGGTGTATCACAGGCCTCAGTTAATATTTGGTGGTAGCAGGAATATCAATCCCCTTAATCAGTATTTTGTGGAAGCAGGTGTATTGCAGACCTCAATTATTTTTTTTGCCACAATAGTTATATCACACCACCCTGTTTATTTTGGGCAACAGGTTACAGGTATATCACAGCCGTCAATCAGTATTTTGTGGAAGCGGGTCTATCACAGGCCTCAATCAATATTTGGTGGAAGCAGGTATATCAATCCCCTTACTCAGTATTTTGTGGAAGCAGGTGTATCGCAGGCCCCAATCAATATTTGGTGGAAGCAGGTATATCAATCCCCTTAATCAGTATTTTGTGGAAGCAGGTATCTCACAGGCCTCAATCAATATTTGGTGGAAGCAGGTATATCAACCCCCTTAATCAGTATTTTGTGGAAGCAGGTATATTGCAGGTGTCAATCAGTATTTGATGGTAGCAGGTCTATCAAACCCCTCAATCAATATTTGGTGGAAGCAGGTATATCAGTCCTCTTAATCAGTATTTTGTGAGAGCAGGTATATCACATCCCTTAATTATTTTTTTGCCACAACAGTTATATCACACCACCCTGTTTATTTGGGGCAACAAGTTACAGGTATATCGCAGCCGTCAATCAGTATTTCATGGAAGCAGGTATTTCGCACCCCTCAATCTTTTTTGGGGGGGCAACAGGTATATCACACCCGTTGCAAATAGTTGTTCCAATAGCACTTGTCCCTTTATATTCCTGCAGTATTGCAGCAGAACCGCACACAATTGCTGCACAATACATATGCAATATAAACTTTCTATGTTAGAAAGTATATTATAGGTATATCACACCCCTCAATCACTTTTTTTGAGGGGCAACAGGTATATCACACCAGTTGCAATTAGTTATTCCAAAAGCGTTTCACCCTCTATATACCTGCAGTATCACAGCAGAACCACATATAACTGCTACACAATACAAATGCACTGTAATACACTTTCTATGTTAGAAAGTATATTATAAGTATATTGCACCCCTCAGTATGTCACACCTATCGATAGCACACCTATACCAGTCCTTAAAAGGACTTTTGTGGCCCTATTAGCTAGCATTTAGTGTCCCTAACAGTCTTACCTGATGGATGTGTCATGGGTCAAAGTTTGGCGCAATGCAAAAGAATATGGCACATGCGAATATCGCCGCATGTTCGGCGAATCGCGAACGTGCAAAGTTCGCCGCGAAACGACCGCCGGGGGAACCGCAAGGCCATCTCTAATGAGGAAACAATGGGGAAACAATATAAATCACCTGTAGCAATTTAATGTATTCTCCTTGCAGTATATTTGAGATGTTCCCCTCTTTTCGTGATATTGGGGATCGGGGGCTTTTCCTGTATCTGGCACGCATGTTGATACGCTGGTTCGGGAGTCAGCCCAGACATTCTGGCCGCGATGCATTTCCGGTGTTTGGAACGCATCGCGGTTGAACTTCCGGTTTCGCTCCGTCTTCCGCATGCGCAAATGATATTTCCTGCACGCCGTTGTACAACATACGGAGCCATGGTCTGTTCATATGGGTTCTGCACCGTGGACATCAATGGGGCACCACTACGCACTTCTCTGCCTTCCCTCCAATCAAATTTACTACATGTCATTTCTATTGTTTTCCCATTAAAGTTGTATTTATACTTGACACTTTTGCCCTAGTACATTGACCCCTGAGGAAGCCAGCACTGCCTGGCGATACGCGTGGGGCGTTCTAACCTGCATCCCATGTCCGCTGTTTTGTGCTATTGATAAATATTGTGTACTAGCTGATGTTTTATTAACTAACTGCCTATTATCTTTGGCGGCATATTTTTGTTCCCATTTGGAACCTGGTTCTTGCAGGTATATGTGTTGGACATATTTGTAGTCCACACACAATGATGTAAATTGTATACAATGATTTTGATGGCTTGGGACTTTTTGGAATAAATTATAATTTTTATATAAGATGTGCAGCCTTGTTTGTGGTAGTTCTTTTCTTTGGGTTTCAAGCCCATTACATAAGCCCAAGTACAGTACTGTCACAAACTTATCTGTCCAGGCTCCAGCAGTGAGATCTCCATCTTTGGAATGACTGTGCTGTGGGAGAGTCACTGCAAAGCCATGCCTCTGGTGACACGACAGCAAGCATGTGATGGAGGAGACTAGCAGTGGGCTGATTGCTTAGCTGCTCTATTCCTGGGTGCTAGTGTTCTGACTAATGGAGCGTCTAGTCATGATGACCTATCAGATTCTGATCCTGGTACAAGGTGCTCTATTTAAACCCCTTCCTGTCCTTATGCTAGTGCCAGTGAGAGTCTCTGACTCACTTGCTGTATTCCTAGTTCCTGTGCGTATTGGATTGTTTCTTCCTCTGACCTCGGCTTGCCTTTTGACCACTCTATGTCTCTCATTTGGTACTGTGTTGTCCGTCTGGTTCTGATTTCGGCTTGTCTTCTGACCACTCTCTGTCTCTCATTTGGTACTGCATAGCTTGTCTGGTTCTGACCTATTTACCTACAACCCTGTTTTTGTGTTATTTTGTCTCTTTGTGTTTGTCTGTATCTGCACATAAATAGCATAGGGACTGTCAACCAGCTGTGGTCTTGCTACCTAGGGCTTGTACTGCACGTATGTAGGGAAAGCAGGCAGGCGTTACAAGTGCAATGTGAAACTACAGCTCCCAGTATGTCAGGTACTGGTGTAAAGGTATGCTGGGAGTTGTTGTTTCACAAAAAAGAATGCTAATACCCATCATCATGCTGTTTACCATATAAGCAATGTGGGGATTTGCTCTGGTAAGCAGGGTAAGCGGATGCAGTACAGAGGCACAAAACAGTTCTTAACCACTACAGGACCACCTAACACACGGTTGTGTCCGGCGAGCGGTCCTGTAGTTCTGAGTGGACGCATCGGCGCGTCATCTCGCGAGATGCGAGATTTCCTGCGTTCACAGTGCCGCGCGTCTCATTAGTTATACTGCAGCCTGCTAGCGATGATCAATCGCTGGCAGGCTGGAGATGCGAAATAAATCGCATCAAACATGTATATCAGACGCTGTTTTGTTAACAGCGTCTGATATACCTGCTACCTGGTCCTCTGGTGGTCCCATTTGCTGGGATCGACCACCAGAGGACCAGGTAGCTATGTAAAGTTGCACCAAACACTATACTACCCGCCCCCGGTCACCTATTAACCTCTTGTTAACCCCTTGATCACCCCATCTAGATTCCCTGATCAACCCCCTGTTACTGATCACCCCCCTGTCATTGGTCACACCCCTTGTAAGGCTCCATTCAGACGTCCATATGTGTTTTACGGATCCGTGCATCCACGGATCTGATCCACGGATCTGCAGATCCTCAAAACACGGACACCGGCAATGTGCTTTCCGCATTTTGCAGATCCGCACATTGCCAGAACTATATAGAAAATGCCTTTTCTTGTCCGCAATTGCGGACAAGAACAGGACATGTTCTATATTTTTGCGGAACGGAAGTGCAGACCCGGAAGCGCGGATCTGTAATTCCGGATCTGAGCGAGACAAAGTCTGTCCCCATAGAAATGAATGGGTCCGCAATTTTGTTCCGCAAACAGAATTGCGGACGTGTGAATGTGGCATAAGGGTCCCTTATCACCGCCAGTTAATTAGCTACTTATTAGGTAGTTAGCGCCCAGCCCACCGCACCGCAGTCACTGATTTTGGCAGAGATTTTTTTCATCCACGTGATCGATGCGAATGAAAAAATCTGTGCGGTTCATTTTTTTTTTTTCAGCCCAGAGGCTGAACAGAAAAAAAATCTCATTACCCGTATGCTCAATATAAGGAGAATCTCAGAAACTCTTAATGCTGGCAATACGTGTAATGATTGCGGAGACCCTCAAATGCCAGGGAAGTACAAAAACCTCACATGTGACCCCATTTTAGAAAGAAGACACCCCAAGGTATTCCGTGGGGGGTATGGTGAGTTCATGTAAAATTTTATTTTTTTGTCACAAGTTAGTGGAATATGAGACTTTTTAAAAAAAATAAATAAAAAAAAATATCAATTTCCACTAACTTGTGCCCAATTTTTTTTTTTTTCTGTAAACTCGCCATGCCCGTCACGGAATACCTTGGGGTATCTTCTTTCCAAAATGGGGTCACTTGTGGGGTATTTATACTGCCCTGGCATTTTAGGGGTCCTAAAGCGTGAGAATCCAAATGCGTAAAAATGCCCTGTGAAATCCTACAGGTACTCATTGGAATTAGGGCCCCTTTGTGCATCTTGGCTGCAGAAAAGTGTCACACATGTGGTATCGCCGTACTCAGGAGAAGTAGGGCAATGAGTTTTGGGGTGTATTTGTATACATACCCATACTTTGTGTGAGAAATATCGCTGTAAACGACAACTTTTTAAAAAATTTTATACAAAGTTGTCAATTTACAGAGAAATTTCTCTCACCCAGCATGGGTATATGTAAAAGTTAGCGGAAATTGATATTTTTTATTTTTTTTTATTTTTGTTTTTTACAAAGTCTCATATTCCACTAACTTGTGACAAAAAATAAAATTTTACATGAACTCACCATACCCCTCACAGAATACATTGGGGTGTCTTCTTTCTAAAATGGGGTCACATGTGGGGTATTTAGGGGCATTTTAGGGGCCCCTAAAGCGTGAGAAGAAGTCTGGAATCTAAATGCGTAAAAATGCCCTGTGAAATCCTAAAGGTACTCATTGGAATTAGGGCCCCTTTGCGCACCCAGGCTGCAAAAAGTGTTACTCGTGTGGTATCGCCGTACTCAGGAGAAGTACCGCAATGTGTTTTGGGGTGTATTTTTATATATACCCATACTTTGTGTGAGAAATATCTCTGTAAACGACAACTTTTTAAAAAAATTTTATACAAAGTTGACAATTTACAGAGATATTTCTCTCACCCATACTTTGTGTGAGAAATATCGCTGTAAACGACAACTTTTCAAAATTTTTTATATGGGGTGAGAAATATCTCTGTAAATTGTCAACTTTGTATAAAAAAAATTTAAAAAGTTGTCGTTTACAGAGATATTTCTCACACAAAGTATGGGTATATATAAAAATACACCCCAAAACATAAAAATTTTTTATGTTTTGGAGATATTTCTCTCACCCAACATGGGTATATGTAAAAATACACCCCAAAACACATTGCCCTACTTCTCCTGAGTACGGCGATACCACATAAGTAACACTTTTTTTTAGCCTGGGTGCGCAAAGGGGCCCAAATTCCAACGAGTACCTTTAGGTTTTACATGGTTGTTCACAATTTAGCCCCGCCCAAAATGCCAGAACAGTAGACACCCCAATGGTATTCACTGAGGGGCATAGTGAGTCAGTTTTTTTTTTTTTTGCCAGAAGTTAGCAGAAATGGAAACTTTATAATTTATTTTTTTCCTCATAAAGTGTCATTTTCCGCTAACTTGTGAAAAAAAATGAAATGATACATTTACTCACCATGCCCCTCCGCGAATACTTTGGGGTGCCTTCTTTCTAAAATGGTGTCATTTGGCGGGTATTTATACTATCCTGGCATTCTAGCACCTGAAGAAACATGACAGGTGCTTAGAAAGTCAGAGCTGCTTCAAAATGCGGAAATTCACTTTTTTGCACCATAGTTTGTAAACGCTATAACTTTTACCCAAACCAATAAATATACACTTATTGGAGTTTTTTTTTATCAAAGACATGTACAACAATAAATTTAGAGAAAAATTTATATAGAAATGTAGTTTTGTTTGAAAATTTTTACAACAGAAAGTGAAAAATGTCATTTTTTTGCAAAAATGTCGTAAAATTTTTATTAATAGCAAAAAAAGTTAAAATGTCAACAACAATGAAATACCAGGGCTGTGGAGTCGGTAGATAAATTGTCCGACTCCGACTCCGACTCCTCAGATTTTGAAACTTCCGACTCCGACTCCGACTCCTCGACTCCGACTCCTCTGTATTTAATATGCAAATACGAAGCTGTTCCACCAAGTTCTTCTAATCTCCTCTAGCACAGAGAGGTAGTTGAGCAGAAGCTGCTGCCTTCTCCTTTGTGTGCTGATCTTCTGCTGAAGATAGAGCAGTGGGAGGATCCAGGAAGGGGCAGGGGAAGGGGCATTTATTTTAAAACATGATTTTCCTAGTAGAATCCCATAGTCATGTTTAAAATTTAAGCTAACAATCTGAGTTTACATGTTTTATAGCCTGAGCTGAATGATAGCAGTTTTTCAAATGGTTTACAGCTTCAGTCTTGAACTATTGACTATCCTTTCCCTTCACTTATACAAGTGTCCAGTCCTTAATCAGTTATCAGTGAGAGGCTAGGATAACCATGGGTCCCCTGTAACAGCAGACCACAAGACAATGGAAAGTGTAAGTATTGCCGCTCCTTGAAGGGACACTGACAGGCTGATTTTCCAGCTAAAGATATATATATACTGGTATTCATCAGAGAATTAGGAATAAAACTATACTAATGTTACCCCCAGTTAAGCTGTACTTGTGTTTAAAAAACATTTTAATCTTTATGCAAATTCACTATCTTTGGGCCCAATGGGGCAGCGTCTCCTGCGGCTTTGTGCCCAGCCGCGCCCGAAGTACAGCTTCCCAGCGCTGTTCCCCTCGTTATTATTCACTGCACTGGCCTTTTTTTTTTCAGGCTAGCCGAACGCTGAATTCCTGCGCAGACGCACGTGTAGAGTGCTGGCAGCAGCCTCGTCTGGCTATGCTGAGGCTGTGCCAGCTTTCTCTCTTCCTCCTCGCTATCTAGTCCTGTCTAGTGCTGCCAGTACTCTACATGTGCGCCTGCCCCCTTGGGCACAAAGGTAGAGAATTTGCATATTGATTAAAACGTTTTTAAACACAAGTAAACCTCAACTGGGGTAACAGTCATCTAGTTGTATTCCTAATCCTCTGATGAATACCAGCAGATATATCAGCCTGTCAGTGTCCCTTTAACTGCATAGTAAAGCATATGAAAAGCTTCTTTACAGTCACGTAACGTCTTTGTTTAGCAGTAACGTGACGCACTGCATGCATTGGCCTTTATTCTTACAGTAGAGAAGTAATTAATTATAACTTTATCTGAATTGGGACATTTAAACTTGCTTTTTTTTTATTCCAATTTTTTTTTATTCCAATTTAAATCTAGTAGGAGTCGGAGTCGGAGTCGGTCCATTTTTTGCCGACTCCGACTCCGACTCCAGGCACCCAAAATTGCCTCCGACTCCGACTCCTCGACTCCGACTCCGACTCCGACTGCACAGCCCTGTGAAATACCACCAAATGAAAGCTCTATTAGTGAGAAGAAAAGGAGGTAAAATTCATTTGGGTGGTAAGTTGCATGACGGAGCAATAAACAGTGAAAGTAGTGTAGAATTGCAAAAAGTGGCCTGGTCATTAAGGGTGTTTAAGCTAGGAGGGCTGAGGTGGTTAAACACAAGTTTATTCAAACAAGCAGGTTAACAAGAACAAAAGTCCCCTTAGGTTTTAAATCCTGGTGCTCAATTCACACTGTGCCGCGGATACCACTTAAGAAGGTCCAGTCCTGGTGTTTAATTCACACCGTTCTGCGGGTACCGTGGAAGAGGGACAAGTCCAGGTGTTCGCTGACCTGTCCTCCCAGACAGGCTGCAAGCCGACATCCAGCCCCAGGCCTCACACAATCTACTGCCGTCCAGCTGGCCTTTTAAGACAGTCAGCTGTTAGCAAAGCCCTGATCGGCATATGAGATCCGGTCCGGTGCTTGACCTCACCTGGGTGTCAATCAGTCCAGCAGCACATGATGGGAGGAAAATACCTTCCTTTCCACACCAGACTTTTCTTTGCAAATATTTTTTATTTGGTTTTCAAATTTTTTATACTTAACAATAGCAAAAACTCTGTGGTAATACTAAACCCTCACACTGATGTTAAAATTGAGAGGTTAGTTCGACATATCCTACTAGGAGGACATGTCTTAAGCTCGGGCACCGCGCCAAGGTCTCTCAAGTAGCCCGAGGCCCTACCACTCACCTACCTGTGCCGTATGGGCGATACCAGGGGCCAGTGGGCTGAATTACGGGAGGATAAGGCCTGACTAACAAACAACTTCCCAGTAACCTCCAGCATGTAGCCATGCTTGCAATGGGAGGTGGGAGAAACATGATGTGGTGTTAAACAGGCAGGATATGCTCAAACCCATATGCAGTTATGCATGTATATAGGGGAGCATATCCATATTATAACAGACATTGCTCTCAAATGTATACAAACATCGTAAATCACTTAAGTAATTATTGCATCACTGTTTAGTATGGTAAATATATTCACATATAGTTGCGAGAAAAAACATATAGGTATATATATCAACAATGTCGTCTGAACATGAATGGTCGTAGTACATTCTGCAATATTAATTGTAATAATATATCACATACATAACATAGTAACATAGTAACATAGTAACAGTATAACAGTATAAAAGACCGAAAAAAGACATTTGTCCATCGAGTTCGGCCTGTTTCCTACAAGTTGATACAGAGGAAGGCAAAAAAAAAACTGTGAGACAGAAGCCAATTTTCCCCACTTAAGGGAAAAAAATTCCTTCCCGACTCCAATCAGGCAGTCAGAATAACTCCCTGGATCAACGGCCCATCTCTAGTAGCTATAGTCTGTAATATTATTATACTCCAGAAATACATCCAGTCCCCTCTTGAATTCCTTTATTGTACTCACCATCACCACCTCCTCGGGGAGAGAGTTCCATAGTTTCACTGCTCTTACCGTGAAGAATCCTTTTCTATGTTTGTGTACAAACCTTTTTTCCTCCAGACGCAGAGGATGTCCCCTCGTCACAGTCACAGTCCTGGGGATAAATAGATGATGGGAGAGATCTCTGAACTGACCCCTAATATATTTATACATAGTTATTAGATCTCCCCTCAGTCGTCTTTTTTCTAAAATGAATAACCCTAATTTTGATAACCTTTCAGGGTACTGAAGCTGCCCCATTCCAGTTATTACTTTTGTTGCCCTCCTCTGAACCCTCTCCAGCTCTGCTATGTCTGCCTTGTTCACAGTAGCCCAGAACTGTACACAGTACTCCATGTGTGGTTTAACTAGTGATTTGTAAAGTGGTAGGACTATGTTCTCATCACAGGCATCTATGCCTCTTTTGATGCAACCCATTATCTTATTAGCCTTGGCAGTAGCTGCCTGACACTGGTTTTTACAGCTTAGCTTGCTGTTTATTAAAATTCCTAGATCCTTTTCCATGTCAATGTTAACAAGTGTTTTATCATTTAGTATGTACGGGTGACTTGCATTATTCCTTCCCATGTGCACAACTTTACATTTGTCAGTGTTAAACCTCATCTGCCATTTCTCTGCCCAAGCCTCCAATCTATCCAGATCCCTCTGTAGCAGAAAACTGTCCTCTTCAGTGTTAATTATTTTACACAGTTCAGTGTCATCTGCAAAAATTGATATTTTACTGTGCAAGCCTTCTACAAGATCATTAATAAATATATTGAAAAGAATAGGGCCCAATACTGACCCCTGAGATACCCCACTAGTGACAGTGACCCAATTTGAGTATCTACCGTTAATAACCACCCTCTGTTTTCTGTCACTCAGCCAGTTACTTACCCACATACAGACATTTTCTCCCAGTCCGAGCATCCTCATTTTATATACTAACCTTTTATGAGGTACAGTGTCAAATGCTTTGGAGAAGTCCAAATATATGACATCCATTGATTTGCTGCTGTCAAGTCTAGAACTTACCTCCTCATAAAAGCTGATTAAATTCGTTTGGCATGACCGATCCCTCATGAAGCCATGCGGATATGGCGTTATTTGCTTATTTTCATTGAGATACTCCAAAATAGCATCTCTTAGAAACCCTTCAAACAGTTTACCAACAATAGATGTTAAACTTACCGGCCTATAATTTCCAGGCTCTGTTTTTGGACCCCTTTTGAATATTGGCACCACATTTGCTATGCGCCAATCCTGTGGAACATTCTCTATCAGTATAGAGTCCGTAAATATCAGAAATAAAGGTCTGACTATGACATCACTTAATTCCCTTAGGATACGGAGGTGTATGCCATCCGGTCCTGGCGATTTGTCTATTTTAATCCAGAGGAAATAATTATTCTCCCTTTGTCCTAGCACACAGTAGTAATGCCCACACTGTGCCCCCTTCACAGTAGTAATGCCCACATGTGCCCCCTTTACAGTCGTCATACCTATATTTTCCCCCTTCACAGTAGTTCTACCCATATTTGCAATTTTACAGTAGTAATGCCCACATTGTGCCCCTCACAGTAATTATGCCCATATGTGCCCTACTTCACTGTAGTAATGCCCACATTGTGTCCCAATCACAATAATAATGCTCACATGTGCCTCCTCACAGTAGTTATGTCCAGATTACTTTACTACTTTGTGCCAGAACACAGTAGTAATGCCCAAACTGTGACCCAATCTGAGTGTGTACCGTTAATAACCACCCTCTGTTTTCTGTCACTCAGCCAGTTACTTACCCACATACAGACATTTTCTCCCAGTCCGAGCATCCTCATTTTATATACTAACCTTTTATGAGGTACAGTGTCAAATGCTTTGGGGAAGTCCAGATATACGACATCCATTGATTTGCCGCTGTCAAGTCTTGAACTTACCTCCTCATAGATACTGATTAAATTCGTTTGGCATGACCAATCCCTCATGAAGCCATGCTGATATGGCGTTATTTGCTTATTTTCATTGAGATACTCCAAGATAGCATCTCTTAGAAACCCTTCAAACAGTTTACTAACAACAGATGTTAAACTTACCGGCCTACAATTTCCAGGCTCTGTTTTTGAACCCTTTTTGAATATTGGCACCACATTTGCTAAGCGCCAATCCTGTGAAACACTCCCTGTCAGTATAGAGTCCGTAAATATCAGAAATAAAGGTCTGGCTATGACATCACTTAATTCCCTTAGGATACGGAGGTGTATGCCATCCGGTCCTGGCGATTTTAATCTTTCTAAGTCGCTGTTGTACTTCTTCCTGGGTCAGACAGGGCACTTTTAATGGGGAATTTACTTTTACATTCTGCATTTCATCTGACAGTTTATTTTCCTCAGTGAATATAGTGGAGAAAAAAATATTTTATAGTTTTGCTTTATCCTCGTCGCTCTCTGCAACACCCCCCTCATTGCTATGTAGAGGGCCGACTCCTTTAGATTTATAATTTTTACCATTTATATAATTGAAGAACATTTTATGGTTAGTTTTACTCTCTTTTATTAGTTTTGTACATATTCTATTTTTTTCCTTATAGTTTATCAGTGCTTCCTGGCTCCCCTTCTGTTTTAGTGATTTGTATGCTTTCTTTTTGTCATTTATTGCTTTCTTTACGGTTCTATTTATCCACATTGATTTCTTATTGTTTCTTAGCCTTTTATTCCTATGAGGTAAATACCTCTCACAATTTGATGTTACAATGCTTTTAAAAATCTCCCATTTTGTGGTTGTATTTTTACTTTTGAGGACTTTGTCCCAGTTAGTTAGGCCTATGGCCTCGCTTAGTTGGCTAAATTGTGCTTTTTTGAAGTTTGGTATTTTTGTTCCTCCCTTTAGAAACTCTCGTTTGGAGGATAATTGGAAGGTTATTACTTTATGGTCACTATTTCCTAGGTGTCCCCCAACCTGCACATCTGTTTTTCTGTTAGGTCTATTGGTTAATACTAAGTCCAGTATGGCCGTCCTTCTAGTGGGGTCCTGAACCACTTGGGAAAGGTAATTGTCTTTGGCTATTGTCAAGAACCTGTTTCCTTTATGGGATGTACAGCTTTCAGTTTCCCAGTCTATATCTGGGTAGTTGAAGTCC
Source organism: Bufotes viridis (assembly GCA_033119425.1). Lineage (NCBI taxonomy): Eukaryota > Metazoa > Chordata > Amphibia > Anura > Bufonidae > Bufotes > Bufotes viridis. The sequence continues at coordinate 96,954,939 of CM065596.1, read as the reverse complement.
CCCATAATAACGACTTCATTATGATTTGCCTCGTCTATTTCGTTTAGTAATAGATTTTCTATGGTCTCTGGTATATTAGGTGGTTTATAATAAACTCCTATTAGTAATTTATTATTGTTTTTTCCTCCATGTATTTCTACCCACAGTGACTCCACATGTTCATGTCCCTCAAAGATGTATTCTCGAATTGTGGGCTTTAGACAGGACTTCACATAAAGGCAGACCCCTCCCCCTCTCCGGTTTTGACGATCTTTTCTAAACAGATTGTAACCTTTTATATTAACTGCCCAGTCATAGCTATCATCCAGCCATGTCTCAGTTATTCCCACTATGTCATAGTCCACCTCACACATCACTAATTCCAGTTCACCAGTCTTGTTAGTCAGGCTTCTGGCATTAGTATACATACATTTGAGAGGTTTATGTGTATTTTTTACCCTACACCTTTCCTTCTGAACTGTTCTAGTCCCCCGTTCCATTCCTCCCCCAGTCACACTACCTCGCCCCTGGTCTCTATCTGCACTATCTTCCCCTCCTATAATGTAATTACCCTCCCCTCTAGTCCATAGTTTAAACACTCCTCCAACCTTCTAGCCATCTTTCTCCCCAACACAGCTGCCCCTTCCCCCTTCAGGTGCAGCCCGTCCCTACGATAGAGCCTGTAGCGACAGAGAAGTCGGCCCAGTTCTCCAGGAACCCAAACTCCTCCTTCCTACACCAGTTCTTGTGACACTTGTTTACCTCCCTAATCTCCCGCTGCCTTTCTTGTGTGGCTCGTGGTACAATCAGTATTTCCGAAAATACTTCTTTTGGAGTCCTTGCCCTAAGCTTTTTGACCTAAATCCCTGAAATCATTTTTAAGGACTATCCACCTTCCTCTAACTTTGTCATTGGTTCCGATATGGACCATGACCGCTGGATCTTCTCCAGACCCTCCCAATAATCTGTCAACCCGATCCGTGATGTGTCGAACTCTAGCACCGGGAAGACAGTACACTGTTCGGCGATCATGATCTTTGTGACAGATCACCCTATCTGTACCCCTAATAATGGAGTCTCCCACTACCAACACCTGTCTGGCTGCCCTCCTCTCCTGGTCCCCTGCTTACTGGAGCTGACATTCCCCTGACTGGCAGAGGAAGTGTCTGGCTGCAGCAGTGCCATCCCTGAACTGACATCCCCCTCATCTGCCAAACCGTGCAAACTTGTTGGTGTGTGTCAGATCAGGGCTAGCCTCCCTGGCACTCTTTCCTCTACCCTGCTTTCTTACTGTTACCCAGCTAACTACCTCACTCTCCTCAGCCCCCTCACTGTCACTATCCCCCTTATCTGCTCCATATCTTTCCAAATTGTCAGTTGCTTTCAAACGATGTGGGATTCCAAACGAGTAATGTGCTCACATTTTGAACAAACATATACACCCTCGAACTGCTGTTTCAGGACTGAATACATCAGAGAAGATGTGCACTGGACGGCGTTGTCAATAATGGAAGTCATACTAAATGGGCATTACGCAGGAAAAGAGAAAAAATAAATAAAGATACAATATAGAGCAGTGATAAGATTCTTACTTACTGTGGTCCCCTTACAGTAGCAGGAAGACTAGCTAGAATCAAGCCAACTATATACAAGGAAGATCTAATAAATCTTTGTTTCTTGCTCCTTTTCTTGAACTCCGGTTTCTTTAAACTCCACTTATGAAAGCAGCCACTTAGTAATGCAAGCCTTAGGTAGAGCAAACTAATAACTAAAGAAAGATACAGTCAACAGTAAGAAAATCTGTGATTCTTCATATTATTCTTTGTGTCACAGCAACTACACCACTAATCAGACAGTCAATGGTAGAATAATCATTAACTTTTAGTGACTAGAATTGAGTGAACCTGAACTTTACGGTTTTTCGCACCCAGACCCGACATTTCCGTAAAAGTTCGAGTTCGGGTTCATTGGCGATTTCTTCCAGCTTTTTGAAAGGCTGCAGAGCAGCCAATCAACAAGCGTTTCACTACTTTGCCCTAAGAAGCCATCACAGCCATGCCTACTATTGGCATGGCTGTGATTGGCTAAGTGCAGCATGTGAACTAGCTTCTATATAAGCTGGAGTCAAGTAGCGCCGCATGTCACTTTGCTGCTCTTAGTGTAGGGAGAGGTTGCTGCTGGTGCTCTCAGGCAGAGATTAGGGAAGAAATCTGTTGAACTTGGTGGTGGTAAATCTTCAAACTACAGCAATTATTGAGGGTGCTATGCTACATATTTGTACCCAGCCCTGAGTCCAGTGATACTGCAAAATAATTTTTTATCCATCTGTTACTGAGGTGGGGGTCGTCGGCCATTTTAGCAACTGCAGTGTCCTTGGAACTGCATGTGACCTGCATGTGTGCCAGCCTGCCAGGGACATCAGTCTAATTATTTTTTGATAGCTCAGTGGGGGAAAAAAATTCCCATTTTTCTAGCAGGTCAAGTCTCCCTACATTACCCACTTTTAAATTTTGGGGTGACTGCATTTCTGTAGTTGCTGTAATAAACCCGTACTGTTGTACCACAGAGCACGTTTGCATACACAGCTGAAAAACCCGTTTTATAATTTCGCAGTGACATACTGCTTTTCTGTAGTTGGGGGGAGTAAACCCGTACAGTTGTGCCACAGAGCACGTTTGCATACAATGCTGAAAAACCTGTTTTATAATTTCGCAGTGACATACTGCTTTTCTGTAGTTGGGGGGAGTAAACCCGTACAGTTGTACCACAGAGCATGTTTGCATACACCACTGAAAAACCTGTTTTATAATTTTGCAGTGACATAGTGCATTTCTGTAGTTGCTGTAATAAACCTGTCGTACCACAGAGCATGTTTGCATACACCGCTGAAAAACCTGTTTTATAATTTTGCGGTGACATAGTGCATTTCTGTATTTGCTGTAACAAACCCGTACGGTCGTACCACTGAGCACGTTAGCATACACCGCTGAAAAACCTATTTTAAAATTTTGTGGTGACATACTGCATTTCTGTAGTTGCTGTAATAAACCCGTACTGTCGTACCACAGAGCACGTTTGCATACACCACTGAAAAATCTATTTTAAAATTTTGCTGTGAAAAACTGCACTTCTGTAGTTGGGGGAATAAACCTGTTGTGCCACAGAGCACTTTTATCACCACCAATAGATTTTGCCTACTCTTGCCATCTGGTACTAATTATCTCTAAAACATAACTTTTATTTTTGCTATTATAATAACTGTACTCTATTATTGACTAAAAATTGGACAACAATCCTGCCTTTCTAAATACACCTGTTAAAGTATTCCTGAGCTATAGTCTCTGGCTCTGGTTGCTGAGAGATTGCGCACTCTCTCTCAGTGCTAATACACTGGATGAGGTAAGGATTGTTTGTCACATTTAAAATCGGTGCACACTACCCCCCGACATGTTTCGCCTAGAATGGCATCTTCAGGGGTTCCGGGTAGCGTCTGATGCTTCACACGGCAGACAGCCTCTTTATAACTTCCACTCTCCTCCTCCTCTGACATCACTATATTTCAGCCAATGAACATCTTTCTTTCTTTTTAGTAACTGTTACATTGGTTCTGAATGGTGCACTGATCTAGGCGTGCCCATATATCTTAGATCTAGCTGTGGTAATGTGCAGGTCTAAAAACTTAGACGGCTCCTCGCCGCTTTACTGCGCATGTCAGAGAACTTTAAATCAGATCGCTTATTGCGATTCTGCTGCGCATGTCACAGTACTTATTCCCCAGTACTCCATATAGCTGTGGTGATGCGCAAGTTACAATACTTAGTCTCTGACATCTGTTGCCGTTCTTGTGCGCATGTCAGAGGACTTTACATCAGATCGCTTCTTGCGATTCTTCTGCACACGTCCCAATACTTAGTCTTTGACAGCTATTGCTGTTCTTGTGCGGATGTCAGAGAACTTTACATCAGATCGCTTCTTGCGATTCTAGTGTGCCTGTTCCAGTACTTATTCACCATTACTATATTTAGCTGTGGTAATGCGGAGGTCTACCTATTTAGTATATGAGTCTGCTACATGTGACAAGTGACTTATCGCTGCCTTAGGGGAGTTAAATTTGAGAGTTTATGTTTATTTTACCGGTGTAAATCTATTTGATTCATAGAGAATCTACCGTGCTCATTCTCTAGAGTGTCTTAATTCTTTTAGAAGGAGATTAATCCTTTTGAGATAGTTAGTGACGCTTATTCAAAAAGGATACATACGTAAACCCTTTATTTAGGCCTAATGGAGCTAGGCTATGTAATCTATATATCCACTTAGCTTCTTGTTGTTGCAGTTTTTTATCTATGTCTCCTCCTCTGGGCCCTGCTTTAACATGTTGTATTCCCCAGAATTTGATTGATTTGACATCACCATTGTGTTGTATTTGTATATGTCTCGACAGAGTTGTGTCCTTCTTATTTCTGATATCGCTCAGATGTTTAGATATACGTCGTCTCAATTCTTGAACAGTTTTCCCAACATAGAGTTTGAGACAAGTGCATCTAGCTATATATGCCACACCTGTGGTTTTACAATTAATGTACTCTCTGATCTCATAGGTACGCTGATCTACAGGGTTCAAGAAGTGCGTTCTGGACTCCACTTGGGCACATAATATACAATCTCCACACGGATGTGAGCCCTTCAGACGCTACCCGGAACCCCTGAAGACGCCATTCTAGGCGAAACATGTCGGGGGGTAGTGTGCACCGATTTTAAATGTGACATACAATCCTTACCTCATCCAGTGTATTAGCACTGAGAGAGAGCGCGCAATCTCTCAGCAACCAGAGTCAGAGACTATAGCTCAGGAATACTTTAATAGGTGTATTTAGAAAGGCAGGATTGTTGTCCAATTTTTAGTCAATAATAGAGTACAGTTATTATAATAGCAAAAATAAAAAAGTTATGTTTTAGAGATAATTAGTACCAGATGGCAAGAGTAGGCAAAATCTATTGGTGGTGATAAAGTTATATGCCTCTACATCTAGGTTGGGGAAAAATTAATTAAATGTTGTATGGAGAGGCAAACTCTCAATAGCAACCCCTAGTGTGACGCTTAGATTAACATAAGCATTAGGGGTCTGAGGAATGGCAGGTTTCCTATCAAATTAATTGTCCACAAATACGTTTTTGGCAGAAGCACAACGTGTGTTTTCCACAGAACAACTTCCTATAAACACATTAGATGTTCATACAGCATTTAACTTCTTCCCGATCGGCGAACGCAGGACGGTTTGTTCCTCCTTGACGCACGGGCGCGTCATCTCGCATTTGCGCATCTTGGCTGCAAAAAAGTGTCACACATGTGGTATCGCCGTACTCAGGAGAAGTAGGGCAAGGAGTTTTGGGGTGTATTTTTATATATAACCATGCTGGGTGTGAGAAATATCTCTGTAAAGTTGTCAGTTTACAGAGATATTTCTCTCACCCAACATGGGTATATGTAAAAATACACCCAAGCACATTGCCCTACTTCTCCTGAGTCTGGCGATACCACATAGTGAGCTTTCACGGCCTGAAATGCAAAGGGACTTAAATTCCAACGAGTACCTTTAGCTTTTACATGGCTGCTCACAATTTAGCCCCACCCAAAATGCTAGAACAGTAAACACACCCCACAAATGACCCCATTTCGGAAAGTAGACACCCCAAGGTATTCACTGAGGGGCATAGTGAGTCCGTTGGAGATTTTATTTTTTTTTTGCCTGAAGTTAGCAGAAATGGAAACTTTATTATTTTTATTTTTTTCCTCAGAAAGTGTCATTTTCCGCTAACTTGTGAAAAAAAATGAAATCATACATGAACTCACCATGCCCCTCCGCGAATACTTTGGGGTGTCTTCTTTCTAAAATGGTGTCATTTGGGGGGTATTTATACTTTCCTGGCATTCTAGCACCTGAAGAAACATGACAGGTGCTCAGAAAGTCAGAGCTGCTTCAAAATGCCGAAATTCACTTTTTTGCACCATAGTTTGTAAACGCTATAACTTTTACCCAAACCAATAAATATACACTTATTGGATTTTTTTTTTTTTATCAAAGACATGTAGAACATTACATTTTGCGAAAAATTTATATAGAAATGTAGTTTTTAAAAAAAATTACAACAGAAAGTGAAAAATGTCATTTTTTTGCAAAAATTTCGGTTAATTTTGATTAATAGCAAAAAAAGTTAAAATGTCAGCAGCAATGAAATACCAGCAAATGAAAGCTCTATTAGTGAGAAGAAAAGGAGGTAAAATTCATTTGGGTGGTAAGTTGTATGACGGAGCAATAAACGGTGAAAGTAGTGTAGTGCAGAATTGTAAAAAGTGGCCTGGTCATTAAGGGTGTTTAAGCTAGGGGGGCTGAAGTGGTTAAAGAGTTAAGCAAGACATATAAGAAATATATACAAGCTATTTGGGAAATCTCGAACTTGGAAACATACTCACAACAACAAATTGTGTATAGGGGAATGCGAATAAATATAACACCAATTTCGCATCAGGAAGATCTGGACTTTATTAAGGGGTGGGAGGCTTTGTCAATAGACAATTCCTTGCGCATGCAGGCATATCTATTAGACTACGAAAAAAAATCTCTCCAAAAAATCACCCAACAATTGGAGAAACATATCAGTGATATCAAAGTATTTCACTCACATCCAGAATTTGGAACATTAGAAGTCCGACTCCAAAAAAAATATAGAGACACTTCAGAGTGAAATTAAAGAAAGAAAGCACAGGAAATACAATCGTGATAAAAGAGATTTTGAGACAGGGAACATCTTCCCAAAAAATTAGAATAAACAGAGCTACTATACTAGACAGCAACAGTATATGGACATTTCAGATACTGATTATTCTGAAACAGTAATAGACAATCAGAAACCAGGGATCAAACGTAAATCTAAAGCGAGACCTGGGCCATTTCGGAAAATAAATTATTCAAATAAGAGTACAGTCAATAATAGTTCTGATCAACATAGCAAGTTTGGCCCCATTACAAATACAGATCAGAGAAAATGGGCAACTCAAAATACAGAAATACCATTATCTATATCCTTGCCATTGTCCTCTGGATCACAAACAGCAGTGATGGGCCCTATATCAGGGACAATACTTCCTTTTTTAGGGCCAGCAACACAAATAAAAGACCGCGAGAAGTGGACCTTTCAGCCACCCAAGATATAGAAATTAATTTACATGAGAAAAATACCCTCAATTATGAACAGGACAGCCTAAGTAGAGAATTACAGAGGGGTATACAACCACAAATAGTTCCCAATTTGGAACATGTAAATACGGATAAGAACTTACAGATTGTTAATCTGTCCCAATAGCTTTAAGTGTGGAACAGGAACAACTTCTCAGAAAGGGCTTTTCATTTGTCCCAGCTCCACAATTTGATTGCTTCTCATGGGTTAAAGATATAAATTTATTTGCTAGAAGACTGGCCCTTCACAAGGAATATAAACAAAAACAAAATGACCCTTTAGTACAAAGAGAAAAAGAAAAAGAAGCAATAAAAATTCTTGAGGGACTTATTGAAGAAAACGAAGGGCCAAGTGAAAGCCTTCAAGCACCCTTCACTAATTTATCTCCACGAACCACATTTACCCCCCCCCCCATTCGCTAAATATACTAATATACAAACATTTGTAGATCTTGTAACAAAAGACCTCCAGAAAATTAAGAACTTCAGAACTGAATATAATAACCTAACAAAGGATGAAAATAAAGCGCCAGATGAACTTATAAAAAATAATCAACTGGAGATAAAGCCATCTGATAAGGGGGGGAATGTAATCCGAATGGAAAAATCTGATTATAATGAAATGGTATTGACCCTGTTGAGAGATACCAATACTTATAAAGAACTCCCAAGTAACCCCACGGACAAATATGTAGGCGAACTGAAAATAATCTTGCAATCTGCGATTGAAAAGAAATTATTGACTAAGGACGAATATAAATCTGTCTTTAATCCTAAACCCACCATTGCCACCTTTTATGCAATCCCAAAGATCCATAAGGAGCGGTGACCAGTGCCAGGCAGACCCATTGTGTCTGGCAATGATAGCCTCTGTGAAGGAATCAGCCATTATATTGATACAATTATATCACCATTTGTACCAGGGCTATCGTCCTACTTGAAAGACACAAAAGATGTCCTTAAAAAACTACAAGACGTGCAACTAAAAGAAAATACATGAATTGCTAGTTTAGACGTTGAGGCGCTCTACACCAGTATTAGTCACGAACTGGGTCTACAAGCCACTGAATATTATTTGAACATGAAGGGAACACAATATAAAGATCACAACTTATTTATTCTTACACTATTAAAATTTTTGCTCATGCACAATTATTTTATTTTTGATGAGAAATATTATTTACAGATCACCGGAGCCGCGATGGGGACGATTTGTGCACCAAATTATGCAAATTTATTTTTAGGGTGGTGGGAAGAACAGATAGTTTTCACGGATGTCAATAATGAACATACTCAGCACATTTTAATTTGGGCACGATTCATAGATGATATTTTGATTTTGTGGGAGGGCTCTGAAGCACAGTTTCACAAATTTGTTTGGGAATTAAATCAGAATACACTAGGCCTTAAATTTACATCTGAAATTAGTCAGAAAGAGATTAATTTTTTGGACCTCACACTCAACATTGAATCCGATGGTCATATAAATACAAAAGTACATCGTAAAAAAACCTCTACCAATAGCTTTCTATCCTGGCAGAGCTATCATCCACTTCCTCTGTGTAGAGGAATACCTGTTGGTCAGTATATCAGGGCCAGGAGGAATTCCTCCACACAAGAGGCTTTTGAAATTGAAAGTAAAATTTTATACAATCGATTTTTGGAGAGAGGATATCCCAAGAAAATTCTGCATAAAGCATATAGCAAAGCTAAAGGTATTGGTAGAGTAGAACTCTTTAAAGAGAAATATGACAAACAAGACACAATCATACAATGTATTGGTACATATGATATACAACATCAAAGAATAAAGCAAATTATGACCAAGCATTGGAATATACTAAGAGCGGATGAGGACTTGAAACAAGTCCTTCCATCCTATCCATCAGTTACCTATAGAAGAGGACCAAATCTAAAGCAAAGCCTTGTGCACAGTAATTTCCAGTGGAAACCAACAATAGGAAAATCATTCAATGATAAACTTACCTGGTTGCCAGTGAAGGGCTCACATCCGTGTGATGATTGTACATTCTGTGCCCAAGTGGAGTCCAGAACGCACTTCTTGAACCCTGTAGATCAGTGTACCTATGAGATCAGAGAGTACATTAATTGTAAGACCACAAGTGTGGTATATATAGCTAGATGCACTTGTCTCAAACTCTATGTTGGGAAAACTGTTCAAGAATTGAGACAACGTATATCTAAACATCTGAGCGATATCAGAAATAAGAAGGACACGACTCTGTCGAGACATATACAAATACAACATCTCCTTGTATAGTAAGTACTTTTTCTAAAAGAATTAAGACACTCTAGAGAATGAGCACGGTAGATTCTCTATAAATCAAATAGATCCAATATCTAATAATGTATTAGCACTGAGAGAGAGCGCGCAATCTCTCAGCAACCAGAGCCAAAGACTATAGCTCAGGAATACTTTAATAGGTGTATTTAGAAAGGCAGGATTGTTGTCCAATTTTTAGTCAATAATAGAGTACAGTTATTATAATAGCAAAAATAAAAGTTATGTTTTAGGGATAATTAGTACCAGATGGCAAGAGTAGGCAAAATCTATTGGTGGTGATAAAGTTATATGCCTCTACATCTAGGTTGGGGAAAAATTAATTAAACAGAGCACTTTTGCATACAACGCTGAAAAAACAGTTTTTTTGCCAGTTCTACCATATACAAACCCTTGCTCTGCATAGGTGACCGTGAGGTAAATTTGAAAAAAATTATCTGTTTCATTGGGGGGTGACATTTTGCCAGTTTTGACATATACAAACCCCTGCTCTGCATAAGTGACAGGGAGGTAAATTTCTAAAAATCGTATGTTACATTCTTGGGCCATAAAGTACCCCTGCATTGCATACCTGACTAGGAATTATATTCTGTAAATTCGGCAGCATTTACATTGTTGGGTGCTGTAGTTATATGCTGTAAAATCTCCATGATGTCTCCATGATAAATCTGCAGCGTGGGGGCCCCTTGTGGCTTCTATACACTTTTAAAATAATCCTTTACCGGGGCAAATAGATGCCTTATGACGGGGACGCTCCTTGACCCCTTTTTTCTTTCAAATTACCCCTGCCCTCCATACCTGACTGTAAATTAGGTGGCGTTCAGATTGTTGGCTGATCTGTACCCCTTTTTTCTTTCAAAGTTACCCTTGCACTGCATAACAGACAGGGAACTTAGTTAATTACAAATGGTGGTTGCATTGTTGCCTGACAAAGCCTTTTTTGGCTGTGAAGCCAAAGGTAGTCACCAACAACAATGTGTTTTGTTTTCTTTTTTTTTTTTATAAATTGGGGTAGACCCCAAAACATTGGGAAATATGAAAAAGAAAACAAAGAGTAAGTGCGATGTAGTATAACAATGGTTGGGTGAGGCCGGTATACATGTCTATTCTGCATAAGGTACGAACAAGTCCTGTGGGATCCATGCCTGGTTCTTTTTAATGAACGTGAGATTGTCCAAGTTGGCTGTGGACAGACGGCTGCACTTGTCTGTGATAACGCCCCCAGCCGTGGTAAACACATGTTCAGACAATACACTGGCTGCAGGGCAGGCCAGCACCTCCAAGGAGTAAAGGTGAAGCTGAGGCCATGTCCCCAATTTGGAGACCCAGAAGTTGAATGTGACAGACCCAGTGGCATAGGTAGAAATGACTGGGCCCAACAGCAAATATTTTAATGGGGCCCCTCTCCCCCACAGAATTTTTTTGCAACCCCTTCCTATCACGCTGCCCCCATTTCTATGGCTACTAAAGATCGCTCTCTCAGACCAGGCAGCTGTTCCATCCGTTTTCAACACTGTCTATACTGCCACTGTTTATAATTTAATTGTATAATACTGTTGAGGGGGCCCTGAGAAAGTCATTTAGTCCTCCTCCTCCTGGATGGGCCCCTTCTTGGTCAGGGCCCCAAAGCAGCTGCTTTTCCTGCTTCCTCTGTAGCTATGACCCTGGGCAGCCCCATCAGTCAGTACGTGTAAGCAGGTGCAAAGATACTATTCCACCATTTTGCAGAAATGCTGCCTCTTGCTAAGACATTCCATATCTGCTGGTGGTGCTTGTTGTTGTGGCATGGTGACAAAACTTTTCCACATTTCAGCCATGATAACCCTGCCTTCTGAGGTGCGGGCAGTGACCCAGCTGCGTTGGCGACTTCTTCCTCCTCCTCCTCTGCTTTAGCCTTGTGCTTCCACTGAGCCTCCGGTGTCAGGTGTGAATGCCATTAGTAGCGCGTCTACCAGCGTTGGCTTCTTCCGATCACGCTTCAGTGACAGAATTAAGGATGGCAGGTTGTCCTTGTAACGGGGATCCAGCAGGGTGGCCACCCAGTAATCTGCACAAGTTAGAATGTGGGCAACTCGGGAGTCATTGCGCAGGCACTGCAGCATGTAGCCACTCATGTGTGCCAGGCTGCCCAGAGGCAACGACAAGCTGTCCTCTATGGGAGGTGTATCATCTGTGTCCTCCGTATTCCCCCTAGCCACGCTCAAGTGATGGCTGTGAGCTGCTTTGGGTGCCACCCTGCTTTGAACACGGTTTCTTCTCCTCCTCCTCCAGAACTGTGCCCTGGCTGGACAATTGTGCAGGAACCCACCCTCCGAGCCACTTGTATATGACTGGTCTTATAAGTTAAGGGTAAGGCATGTATATAGTTTTGTTTGTTTATTTTGTTTATCTGACTTATAGTTATTTAAATGTTTATAAGTAAATTTGTAAATAGTTTGTGAATAGTCATTAATGAGTGGTTTGAGTGAAAGGGGGGGGGGTGTAGGGTGGGAGTCTGGTCGGGTTAACTTTCTCTTTTTAAAATGTTCCTTGTATAGTTTTTGTTGCGATTTATAATAAAAAGTTGAGATAACCATGGAAAGATTACTCAACAATCTAACCGACAAATTTAATCAAATTATTTGCCTGTCACATCTGCGGCTCAGGCTGCAGGGGTCCTTGATCACCAATAAAAGTGAATTTGTCCCACCAGAATCTAAGAGCTGGATTAACTGAATTGATTTTCACTGTCAGGTGTTCAGGAATTTCTGCACCACCAAATTCGGCACATGTGCCAGGCAAGGGATGTGTGTCAAACCGGCTAGGCCCAGAGCTGCTACGAGATTTTGCCCATTATCACACACCACCAGACCGGGCTTGAGGCTCAGTGACACCAACTACTCATCGGTCTGTTGTTCCATGCCCGTCCACAGCTCCTGCGGGGTGAAGGTGTTATGCTGAAAAGATGAGGAGGTGGTAGAGGAGGAGGAAGCGGAGTAGGAGAAGGAAGCAACAGGAAGCAAATAGAAATGCCCTGCAATCCTCGGGGGCAGAAGGACATGCGCCAAACTGCAATCCACCTCTGGACTAGCTGCCACTACATTTACCAAGTGTGCTGTTAGGGAGATATAACCTCCCTGCCCGTGCTCACCAGTCAACGTATTGGTGGTGCACACCTGATTTTGTCCGCCACTTGGTTGTGCAGGGAAGGGATGGCTCGCTTGGAAAAGTAGAGGCGGCTGGGAACCACGTACTGTGGGACAGCCACCGCCATAAGTTTTTTAAAAGTCTCCATCCATCTCCACCAGACAGAATGACAGCATTTCAAAGGACTAGGAATTTTGAAATCCTGGCATTCAGGGCCAGGGATTGCGGGTGGGTACTTCCTCTTTCTATTTCTTTTTCTAATTGGGAGATGGACAGCTGAACGCTTCCATGGGATAGTCTGGAGATGCTTGGTGACGGGGAAAGATGTGGTGGCGTTGCCGCCACATCCTCTGTTTGCGGGGTGGAAGGTGCCACTGTCACTCATTTGTGCTCAGGTTTAGAACATTTATTTAAAATTTTTATGTATTTTATGTTATTTTAAGTTATTTCCCTATCCAAATTTTTTGCAGGGCACTTGTCCTACTCTTACCCCCATTTTGCTTCAATTTCCAGTCCTCTAGCCCTTTCCAGGACTTTTTTAGAGCCATTTTAGTGCCCCAAGGTTCGGGTCCCCATTGACTTCAATGGGGTTGTGACGTTCGGCCGAAACCCGTCGAACCCGAACTTTCAAGTGTCCGCTCAACTCTATTAGTGACTTACAGGAGTGGTCTCCTCTAGAATATTTATTTTGCCTTTTCTTTACAATCGTTTGAGACCATCATAGTTGGCTCCCTAGGCCACAGCCAGATGTCTTGAGCTTCTCGCTTTACAACCTCATTCAACACACCATAGTTACTAACACAAACCCATCATAGTGCTACACATTGTGCCCTTGATATTATATTGTGCACCTTTTGCCTGCTGGTGAATTCACAATGGTCTGAAATGTGAGCCACGTGACTATTATTTACATTCATATTTTATATCCATGTGTATGATTGAAACAAGAAGAATGATAGGCTTAATTGTTATGACATATATGCAAATATCTAATATGCTGAACCCTTAGAGGACTGATCGATTTTCCGTTTTTGTTTTTAACTTCCCATCTTCCCAGAGCCATAACTTTTTATTTTTCCATTCACAAAGCCTTATAAGGGCTTATTTTTTGTGGGACATGTTATACTTTCTAATGGCAACATTAGAAAGAAATTCCTAATGCGGTAGAATTAGAAAAAAAAAATAATTCTGCCACAGTTTTTTTTTTTTTTTTACAGCGTTCACTATGCGGTAAAATTTACCTGTTAACTTCATTCTACAGGTCAGCACAATTACAACGATACCACACTTGTGTACTTTTTCTTGCGTTTTAATATTGAAATTACAGAAAAAGATACAAAACATCCTGCAAGATATGTTAACTAAATATGGGGATTTACATAGCAACATTTATAAGGAAAAATTACAGAAAATAATTAGAGATGGCCCGAACTATCCGCCGGCGAACAGTTCCCGGCGAACATAGCTTGTTCGCGTTCGCCTCAACGGGCGAACACATGCGATGTTCGGTCCGCCCCCTATACATCATCATTGAGCAAACTTTGACCCTGTACCTCACAGTCAGCAGACACATTCCAGCCAATCAGCAGCATACCCTCCCTCCCAGACCCTCCCATCTCCTGAACAGCATCCATTTTAGATTCATTCGGAATTTGCAGTCTTAGTGAGAGGAGGGAGAGTGTAGTTGCTGCTGATTTAATAGGGAAATCGATAGCTAGGCTAGTGAATTCAGTGTCCACCCCAGTCCTGAAAGACTCATCTGATCTCTGCTGTAAGGACAGCGTCCTGACAGCACCCCAAAAAGCCCTTTTTAGGGCTGCAACATTAGTATGCTTTTTTTTTTTTTTCTCCATATACATATTGCAGTTGCCTGGCCTGCCTGTGTGTGAGGAGCTGCAGGCCCACAGACTGTAGTGTGCCCACTGCCAGTGCCCACCCCTGTCATCCCGTGTGGCACAGTACTTTGCATCAAAAACAGGCATTACATTTTTACACTTTAGTGTAATTTCAGTTGCTTGCCTGCTGCCAGTGTGTGTCAGGCCGACTTCCACTGACTGTAGTGTGCCCACTGCCAGTGCCCACCCCTGTCATCCCGTGTGGCACAAGACTTTGCATAAAAAAAAGGCACTTAATTTTTACACTTTGATCTAAGGTTAGTTGCCTGCCAATGTGTGTCAGGCTGACTTCCACTGACTGTAGTGTGCCCACTGCCAGTGCCCACCACTCATACCGGCTGGCACAGGACTTTGCATAAAAAAGGCATTTAATTTTTACACTTTAGTTTAATTTCAGCTGCTTGCCTGCTGCTAGTGTGTGTCAGGCCGACTTCAACTGACTGTAGTGTGCCCACTGCCAGTGACCACCCCTGTCATCCCGTGTGGCACAGGACTTTGCATAAAAAAAAGGCACTTAATTTTTACACTTTGATCTAAGGTTAGTTGCCTGCCAGTGTGTGTCAGGCTGACTTCCACTGACTGTAGTGTGCCCACTGCCAGTGCCCACCCCTGTCATCCCATGTGGCACAGTACTTTGCATCAAAAACAGGCATTTAATTTTTACACTTTAGTGTAATTTCAGTTGCTTGCCTGCTGCCAGTGTGTGTCAGGCCGACTTCCACAGACTGTAGTGTGCCCACTGCCAGTGCCCACCCCTGTCATCCCGTGTGGCACAGTACTTTGCATCAAAAACAGGCATTTAATTTTTACACTTTAGTGTAATTTCAGTTGCTTGCCTGCTGCCAGTGTGTGTCAGGCCGACTTCCACTGACTGTAGTGTGCCCACTGCCAGTGCCAACCACTGATACCGGGTGGCACAGTAGCTTGCCGATAAATAAGGCATTTAATTTTTAGACAGTAGTCTAAATTCAGTTGCTTGCCTGCTGCCAGTGTGTGTCAGGCCCGCTTCCACTGACTGTAGTGTGCCCACTGCCAGTGCCAACCATTGATACCGGGTGGCACAGTAGCTTGCCGATAAATAAGGCATTTAATTTTTAGACAGTAGTCTAAATTCAGTTGCTTGCCTGCTGCCAGTGTGTGTCAGGCCCACCTCCACTGACTGTAGTGTGCCCACTGCCAGTGCCAACCACTGATACCGGGTGGCACAGTAGCTTGCCGATAAATAAGGCATTTCATTTTTAGACAGTAGTCTAATTTCAGTTGCTTGCCTGCTGCCATTGTGTGTCAGGCCCACTTCCACAGACTGTAGTGTGCCCACTGCCAGTGCCAACCACTGATACCGGGTGGCACAGTAGCTTGCCGATAAATAAGGCATTTAATTTTTAGACAGTAGTCTAATTTCAGTTGCTTGCCTGCTGCCAGTGTGTGTCAGGCCCACTTCCACAGACTGTAGTGTGCCCACCACTCATACCGGGTGGCACAGTAGCTTGCCGATAAATAAGGCATTTAATTTTTAGACAGTAGTCTAATTTCAGTTGCTTGCCTGCTGCCAGTGTGTGTCAGGCCCACTTCCACAGACTGTAGTGTGCCCACTGCCAGTGCCCACCACTCATACCGGGTGGCACAGTAGCTTGCCGATAAATAAGGCATTTAATTTTTAGACAGTAGTCTAAATTCAGTTGCTTGCCTGCTGCCAGTGTGTGTCAGGCCCACTTCCACAGACTGTAGTGTGCCCACTGCCAGTGCCCACCACTCATACCGGGTGGCACAGTAGCTTGCCGATAAATAAGGCATTTCATTTTTAGACAGTAGTCTAAATTCAGTTGCTTGCCTGCTGCCAGTGTGTGTCAGGCCCACTTCCACAGACTGTAGTGTGCCCACTGCCAGTGACCACCCCTGTCATCCCGTGTGGCACAGGACTTTGCATAAAAAAAAGGCACTTAATTTTTACACTTTGATCTAAGGTTAGTTGCCTGCCAGTGTGTGTCAGGCTGACTTCCACTGACTGTAGTGTGCCCACTGCCAGTGCCCACCCCTGTCATCCCATGTGGCACAGTACTTTGCATCAAAAACAGGCATTTAATTTTTACACTTTAGTGTAATTTCAGTTGCTTGCCTGCTGCCAGTGTGTGTCAGGCCGACTTCCACAGACTGTAGTGTGCCCACTGCCAGTGCCCACCCCTGTCATCCCGTGTGGCACAGTACTTTGCATCAAAAACAGGCATTTAATTTTTACACTTTAGTGTAATTTCAGTTGCTTGCCTGCTGCCAGTGTGTGTCAGGCCGACTTCCACTGACTGTAGTGTGCCCACTGCCAGTGCCAACCACTGATACCGGGTGGCACAGTAGCTTGCCGATAAATAAGGCATTTAATTTTTAGACAGTAGTCTAAATTCAGTTGCTTGCCTGCTGCCAGTGTGTGTCAGGCCCGCTTCCACTGACTGTAGTGTGCCCACTGCCAGTGCCAACCATTGATACCGGGTGGCACAGTAGCTTGCCGATAAATAAGGCATTTAATTTTTAGACAGTAGTCTAAATTCAGTTGCTTGCCTGCTGCCAGTGTGTGTCAGGCCCACCTCCACTGACTGTAGTGTGCCCACTGCCAGTGCCAACCACTGATACCGGGTGGCACAGTAGCTTGCCGATAAATAAGGCATTTCATTTTTAGACAGTAGTCTAATTTCAGTTGCTTGCCTGCTGCCATTGTGTGTCAGGCCCACTTCCACAGACTGTAGTGTGCCCACTGCCAGTGCCAACCACTGATACCGGGTGGCACAGTAGCTTCGCCGATAAATAAGGCATTTAATTTTTAGACAGTAGTCTAATTTCAGTTGCTTGCCTGCTGCCAGTGTGTGTCAGGCCCACTTCCACAGACTGTAGTGTGCCCACCACTCATACCGGGTGGCACAGTAGCTTGCCGATAAATAAGGCATTTAATTTTTAGACAGTAGTCTAATTTCAGTTGCTTGCCTGCTGCCAGTGTGTGTCAGGCCCACTTCCACAGACTGTAGTGTGCCCACTGCCAGTGCCCACCACTCATACCGGGTGGCACAGTAGCTTGCCGATAAATAAGGCATTTAATTTTTAGACAGTAGTCTAAATTCAGTTGCTTGCCTGCTGCCAGTGTGTGTCAGGCCCACTTCCACAGACTGTAGTGTGCCCACTGCCAGTGCCCACCACTCATACCGGGTGGCACAGTAGCTTGCCGATAAATAAGGCATTTCATTTTTAGACAGTAGTCTAAATTCAGTTGCTTGCCTGCTGCCAGTGTGTGTCAGGCCCACTTCCACAGACTGTAGTGTGCCCACCACTCATACCGGGTGGCACAGTAGCTTGCCGATAAATAAGGCATTTAATTTTTAGACAGTAGTCTAATTTCAGTTGCTTGCCTGCTGCCAGTGTGTGTCAGGCCCACTTCCACAGACTGTAGTGTGCCCACTGCCAGTGCCCACCACTCATACCGGGTGGCACAGTAGCTTGCCGATAAATAAGGCATTTAATTTTTAGACAGTAGTCTAAATTCAGTTGCTTGCCTGCTGCCAGTGTGTGTCAGGCCCACTTCCACTGACTGTAGTGTGCCCACTGCCAGGGCTCACCACTCATACCGGGTGGCACTTATCTAAAGAAAAATGACAGGGAGAGGCAGGCCACCCCGCAGGGGCCGTCGTGGTCGTGGTGCTGTGATTTCCACTGTCCCTGGAATAATGCCCAGTGTTCAGAGGCCACGTACCCTGAACCCGAAAAATTCTGAGGAAATAGTTGACTGGCTTAGACAGGACACCCAATCTTCAACAGCTTCTGCTAAGAACCTTGACGCACCATCCTCCTCCAGCTCAGCTTCGGTCACCTGCTCTCAAGTTACCACGCACCCGCCCGTCGCCACCACCACCACTACCACCACAGCCACCACAGCCGCTTCACTTGATCCGTCAGAGGAGTTATTTACACATCAGTTGGATGCAATTAGTGATGCGCAACCATTATTGCCAGATGATGTAGATTACGGGGATATGTCTCAGTCAGGCAGGATTACACACGTGGACGTACAGTGTGATGATGATGATGATGATGTTGTACCCGCTGCTGCTTCCTTTGCTGAGGTGTCAGATACAAGTGAAGTGGTTGATGATGACGATGTGTCCACGGATGCCACGTGGGTGCCTGCTCGAAGAGAAGAAGAGGGGAAAGTTCTGAAGGGGAGACAGAGAGAATGAGGAGACGAGTTGGAAGCAGGGGGAGGTCATCACAAGGAGTTAGTGGCACAGTCAGACAGCATGTATCGGCACCTGGGGTCAGCCAGACAGCACGCCAGTCAACGCATGCTGTTGCCACCACCAGAATGCCGTCATTGCAAAGCTCAGCAGTGTGGCATTTTTTTGTGTGTCTGCCTCTGATAAAAGCAATGCCATTTGCAACCTGTGCCAAAAGAAACTGAGTCGTGGGAAGTCCAACACCCACCTTGGTACAACTGCTTTGCGAAGGCACATGATCTCACATCACAAACGCCTATGGGATCAACACATGAGTACAAGCAGCACACAAACTCAAAGCCACCATGCTCCTCCTGGTCCAGCATCTTCAGCCACGTCAACCACTGCTGTCCTCCCTGCCCCCTCTCAACCACCCGCCACTCCATCTCTCACCTTCAGCAGTTCCTGCTCATCTGCCCACAGTCAGGTGTCTGTCAAGGACATGTTTGAGCATAAGAAGCCAATGTCACAAAGTCACCCCCTTGCCCGGCGACTGACAGCTGGCTTGACGGAACACTTAGCCCGCCAGCTTTTACCATACCAGCTGGTAGAGTCTGAGGCCTTCAAAAAATTTGTCGCTATTGGGACACCACAATGGAAGGTACCCGGACAAAAAATTTTTTCAAAAAAGGCAATCCCAAACCTCTACCATGTCATTGAAAAGGAAGTCATGGCATCTCTGGCATACAGTGTTGGGGCAAGGGTCCATCTGACCACTGATACCTGGTCTGCAAAGCACGGTCAGGGCAGATATATCACGTACACTGCGCATTGGGTCAACCTGCTGACGGCTGACAAGCATGGAATGCGTGGCTCCGCAGCGGAGTTGGTGACACCACCACGACTTGCAGGCAGACCTACTGCCACCTCCTCTACTCCTACTCCATCCTCTTCGATATCCTCCTCGGCTGAGTCCTCTTCTGCTGCGGCGTCTGGCTGCACATCAACTGAATCCCCTCAGCTCCCCAGGGGTTATTCCACATCCCGGATACGACAGTGTCACGCTGTCTTGGGGTTGACTTGCCTGAAAGCAGAGAGCCACACAGGACCAGCACTCCTGTCCGCCCTGAACGCACAGGTGGATCAGTGGCTGACCCCGCACCAACTGGAGATCGGCAAAGTGGTGTGTGACAATGGAAGCAATCTGTTGGCGGCATTAAATTTGGGCAAGTTGTCACATGTGCCGTGCATGGCACATGTGTTGAATCTCATCGTACAACGTTTTGTGTCTAAGTACCCAGGCTTACAGGACGTCCTCAAGCAGGCCAGGAAGGTGTGTGGCCATTTCAGGCGTTCCTACACGGCCATGGCGCACTTTTCCGATATTCAGCAGCGAAAAAACATGCCAGTGAGGCGCTTGATATGCGACAGCCCGACACGCTGGAATTCAACACTTTTCTGCTCCAACAAGAAAAAGCCGTCAACGAGTATTTGTATGACCGGGGTGCTAGGACAGCCTCTGCGGAGCTGGGAATCTTTTTGCCACGTTACTGGACACTCATGCGCAATGCCTGTAGGCTCATGCGTCCTTTTGAGGAGGTGACAAACCTAGTCAGTCGCACCGAAGGCACCATCAGCGACCTCATCCCATTTGTTTTCTTCCTGGAGCGTGCCCTGCGAAGAGTTCTGGATCAGGCTGTAGATGAGCGTGAAGAGGAAGAGGAAGAGTTGTGGTCACCATCACCACCAGAAACAGCCTTGTCATCATCGCTTGCCAGACCTGCAGCAACGCTGAAAGAGGAGTATGAGGAAGAGGAGTCAGAGGAGGAATGTGGCGGCTTTGAGGAGGAAGAAGACCAACCACAGCAGGCACCCCAGGGTGCTCGTTGTTGTCACCTATCTGGGACCCATGGTGTTGTACGTGGCTGAGGGGAAGAACAGACCGTCAATGACATCAGTGAGGACGTGGAACGGGAAATGAGTAGCTCTGCATCCAACCTTGTTCAAATGGGGTCTTTCATGCTGTCATGTCTGTTGAGGGACCCACGTATAAAAAGGATGAAGGAGAACGATCTGTACTGGGTGGCCACGCTACTAGACCCCCGGTATAAGCAGAAAGTGGCAGAAATGTTACCAAATTACCGAAAGTCGGAAAGGATGCAGCAGTTCAAAACCAAACTAAAAAATATGCTTTACACAGCTTATAAGGGGGATGTCACAGCACAACGGGAATCTAACAGGGGAAGAGGTGAGTGTAATCCTCCTCCTACCACGACGGCAAGGACTGGATGATTTACAGATGTGTTGTTGATGGAGGACATGCTGAGCTTTTTCAGTCCTACTCATCGCCACAGCCCTTCGGGATCCAGCCTTAGAGAACGACTCGACCGACAGGTAGCAGACTACCTCACCTTAACAGCAGATATCGACACTCTGAGGAGCAATGAACCCCTTCACTACTGGGTGTGCAGGCTTGACCTGTGGCCTGAGCTATCCCAGTTCGCTATAGAACTTCTGGCCTGCCCTGCTTCAAGTGTCCTGTCAGAAAGGACCTTCAGTGCAGCAGGAGGCATTGTCACTGACAAGAGAAGTCGCCTTGGTCAAAAAAGTGTTGATTACCTCACCTTCATAAAGATGAATGAGGCATGGATCCCGAAGGGACTGACAGTGGGGGATACGTTTGACTAACAAAAGGCCTGATTACATGCCTTGGCCTCAAAATGGTCCCCACGCTGCTGTATTTAATGTCTGCATACCGGATGACTTTCGTGAATTCTCCACCACCAACTAGAGTTCAAGCCGCAATGTTTTAGTCACTTTTCTGCCTGGAAAACATCAATTTTTCCGGCCGCTGCTACAATAGCGGCTGCAACAATGCCATTATTTTTCAGGCATGTGTACATGCCTAATTTTTCTGTCCTATGGTGCAGCACTGTGGCTGCAAAAACAAACCCAAAAAAAAAAAGGCACATACAAGTGTCAATTCCCCTTCGTGATCGTTACCTTGTTGTGGTGAAGGTGCTTGCGTATCACAATGAAGCAATCATCATCACCTCTATGAGTGTGTTGGCAATGTTGCCACACCCCAGATGATAAGGCCGTTGCTTCATTATGGTCAGACCAAAAGCGATCGGACGGCTGGATGATATTTCATAGAAAAAACATTAATTTACCTTTTTTTTTTTTATATGTTGTATGGGTTTTTAATACATAAAATAAAAAATCATAATAAAGTCTCTTAATAGTTTATTAGTAGTGTTGAGCGAACAGTTCGAAAATCGTTCGGGTCCGTACCGAATTTTGGGGTGTCCGTGACACGGACCCGAACACGGACATTTTCAAAAAAGTTCGGGTTCGGGTCCGGTGTTCGTCGATTACTTCCTGCTTTCTGAAGGGCTGCACAGCAGCCAATCAGCTAGCGTTTTACTTCTTGCCCTAAGAGCCCATCACAGCCATGCCTACTAATGGCATGGCTGTGATTGGCCAAGTGCAGCATGTGACCCAGCCTCTATTTAAGCTGGAGTCACGTAGTGCCACACGTCACACTGCTCTGACTAGTGTAGGGAGAGGATGCAGCTTCTGTGAGGGCGAGATAGGCAGGGATAAAGAAGTGATTGAATGATCTACCTTTCTACACCTGTGCATCAGAACAACTCAGCTGAGCTGTTCACTGAAAGTCACTATTTTGTTGAGACTGGCCAGAGCGATTTTTACTGGCACATGTAACTGGGCTGACCGGCGGTGGCCATTTTGGGACTTGTGGTGTGCCAGCACAAGCTGCCACAGAGTCTAAACCAAAGCTCCAAAAAAGTGAAAAATCTACACCTGTGAATCAGAACAACAGCGATTCAGCTGCTCAGTCAAAGTCAATTTTTTTTCTGGCTGGGCAGACCGTTTTCTGGCACATGTTACTGGGCTGATAGGCGGCGGCCATTTTGGGACTTGTGGTGCTACAGCAAAAGCTGCCACAACGTCCATTAATCTCATGTAATAGTCGATTTTTCATAGATATACTACATCAGGGGTTTGGCTGTGCTTGTGTCACCCATACTAACTGCAAAGATATTTAATATATCAGTGGTGAAACTGAAAAGTAACCCACTTGGATAGCAAATCCCATGAATGTGCTGTTCCAGCTAGGCTAGCCAGTGCCACTACAGCCAAGTCCAATACTGTCAGCCAGAAATATTTTTTTTTTATGTGCCAGAAATATAAATTAGAAAAAGCTTTCACCGTAATAATAAAATTATTCTGGTGTTAGACCAGAAGAAGCACTCCTGTTGTAATTAATACTGTAAAAAGGCTTAGGCAATATTTCTCCCAGTGTGGGAAATTTATCTAGCAAAACTAGCATTTTAAAAATTCGGTGTTCTGAAATACCAGCAGTCCTCTTGTAATTAATACCGCAAAAAGGCATTATATCGTCCAGTGTTGTAATTTTGGTGAAAAAAAGGCCAATTTAATCAATCTGGTGTTAGTTAGACCAGAAACAGTAGGCCTCACGTTTTTACTCCTGTAAAAGGAATTATATCTCCCGTGTGGGAATCTATGTACCAAAACTAGCATATTAAAAATTCTGGTGTCCAATTTGCAGCAGTTTTCTTGTAATTAATACCGCAAAAGGCATTACATTGTCCAGTGTTGTAATTTTGGTGTAAAAAGGCCAATTTAATCAATCTGGTGTTAGTTAGACCAGAAACAGTAGGCCTCACGTTTTTACTCCTGTAAAAGGAATTAATACCGCAAAAGGCATTACATTGTCCAGTGTTGTAATTTTGGTGAAAAAAGGCCAATTTAATCAATCTGGTGTTAGTTACACCAGAAACAGTAGGCCTCACGTTTTTACTCCTGTAAAAGGAATTATATCTCCCGTGTGGGAATCTATGTACCAAAACTAGCATTTTAAAAATTCTGGTGTCCAATTAGCAGCAGTCTTCTTGTAATTAATACCGCAAAAAGGCATTACATTGTCCAGTGTTGTAATTTTGGTGAAAAAAGCCCAATTTAATCAATCTGGTGTTTGTTAGACCAGAAACAGTAGGCAGCACGTTTTTACTCCTGTAAAAGGAATTAATACCAGAAAAAGGCATTACATTGTCCAGTGTTGTAATTTTGGTGAAAAAAGGCCAATTTAATCAATCTGGTGTTAGTTAGACCAGAAACAGTAGGCCTCACGTTTTTACTCCTGTAAAAAGGAATTATATCTCCCCGTGTGGGAATCTATGTACCAAAACTAGCATTTTAAAAATTCTGGTGTCCAATTTGCAGCAGTTTTCTTGTAATTAATACCGGAAAAAGGAATTATATCTTCCAGTGTGGGAATTTTGGGGCTAAAAAATAATATATTTTATTGTGGTGCGAGTGGAATCGCAACAATGAGGAAAAATTCTATTAAGGGACGAGGACGTGGTCGTGGTGGTGTCCGTGGAGCCTCTGTTGCTGGCAGAGGACGTGGCCGTTCGGCCTCAGGCGCACAAAGTAGTGAACCAACTCCCTCAAGTAGCCGGCAGAATTTACAGCGATATTTGGTGGGGCCCAATGCCGTTATGAGGATGGTAAGGCCTGAGCAGGTACAGGCATTAGTCGATTGGGTGGCCGACAGTGCTTCCAGCACGTTCACCACATTGTCTTCCGCCTAGTCTTCTGCGGAAAGCGCACAGGTGGCACCTGAAAACCAAGCCCATCAGTCTGTCACATCACCCCCATGCATATCAGGGAAACTGGCTGAGCCTCAAGTTATGCAGCAGTCTCTTATTCTGTTTGAAGACTCTGCTCCCACGGTTTTCCAGGGGAGTCCACCTAGCCCTTCCCTAGCGGTGGAAGACATTCCATGCACTGACGCACAACCACTTATGTATCCAGATGATGAGGACATGGGAATACCAACACAGCAGAGTGACCGAGTCTCTGATGATGACGAAACACTGGTGCCCACTGCCGCGTCTTATTGCAGTGTGCAGACTGAACAGGAGGAGGTCAGGGAGGAAGACTGGGTGGAAGACGATGCAGAGGACGATGAGGTCTTAGACCCCACATGGACTGAAGGTCGTGCCGCTGACTTAAATAGTTCAGAGGAAGAGGCAGTGGTGAGACCGAGACAACAGCGAAGCCAAAGAGGGAGCAGGGGGCAAAAGCAGAACAGCCACCGTCCAGAGAGTTCGCCTGCTATTGGCCAGCGCCAACAGGGACCTGAGCACCACCTGCATGATCAGGCATCTACATGCAAAGCATGAACTGCAGTGGAGTACACACCTTAAAAACGAGGAACCCGCTCAGGCTCCCCCTGCTCCCTCTACCGCTGCTGCCTCGGCTTCCGCCTCGAGAGGAATGTTGCCACCTGCCGAGCAGCAAACAGAGGATGTGCCACCGACACCACCACCACCGCCACCGTCACCTAGCGTCTCCACTATTTCACACAGCAGCTTTCAGCTCTCCATCTCTCAAACCTTTGAGAGGAAGCGCAAATTCCCACCTAGTCACCCTCGAGCCCTTGGCCTAAATGCCAGCATTTCTAAACTACTGGCCTTTGAAATGCTGTCATTCCGGCTGGTGGACACAGACAGCTTCAAACAGCTGATGGCCATGGCTGTCCCCCAGTATGTGGTTCCCAGCCGCCACTACTTCTCCAAGACAGTCGTGCCTTCCCTGCACATGCAAGTGTCCGATAAAATCAAGTGTGCACTGCGCAACGCCATTTGTGGCAAGGTCCACCTAACCACAGATACGTGGACCAGTAAGCACGGCCAGGGACGCTATATCTCCCTAACTGCACACTGGGTAAATGTAGTGGCGGCTGTGCCACAGGCGGAGAGTTCCTTGGCGCACGTCATTCCGCTGCCAAGGATCACAGGGCATCATTCTTTGCCTCCTGTAGCCTCCTCCTCCTACTCGGCTTCCTCCTCCTCCTCCTCTGCTTCCACCAGCTCATCCAGTCAGCCACACACCTTCACCACCAACTTCAGCACAGCCCGGGGTAAACGTCAGCAGGCCATTCTGAAACTCATATGTTTGGGGGACAGGCCCCACACCGCGCAGGAGTTGTGGCGGGGTATTGAACAACAGACCGACCAGTGGTTGCTGCCGGTGGGCCTCAAGCCCGGCCTGCTGGTGTGCGATAATGGGCGAAATCTCGTGGCAGCTCTGGGACTAGCCGGTTTGACGCACATCCCTTGCCTGGCGCATGTGCTGAATTTGGTGGTGCAAAAGTTCATTCACAACTACCCAGACATGTCAGAGCTGCTGCATAAAGTGCGGGCCATCTGTGCGCGCTTCCGGCGCTCACATCCTGCCGCTGCTAGCCTGTCAGCGCTACAGGGGAACTTCGGCCTTCCCGCTCACCGCCTAATATGCGACGTGCCCACCCGGTGGAACTCCACCTTGCACATGCTGGAGAGACTGTGCGAGCAGCAGCAGGCCATAGTGGAGTTTCAGCTGCAGGAGGAGGATGAGGATAAAGCAGGTTCACAGCGGGGTGGCACCCAGCACAGCGCAGGTACATCCCTGGTGCGTGGCTGGGTGGATACAGAGGATGATGACGATACGCCTCCCACAGAGGACAGCTTGTCCTTACCTCTGGGGAGCCTGGCACACATGAGCGATTACATGCTGCAGTGCCTGCGCAATGACAGCAGAGTTGCCCACATTTTAACGTGTGCTGACTACTGGGTGGCCACCCTGCTGGATCCACGGTACAAAGACAATGTGCCCACTTTACTTCCTGCACTGGAGCGTGATAGGAAGATGTGCGAGTACAAGCGCACACTGGTAGACGCGCTCCTGAGAGCATTCCCAACTGTCACAGGGGAACAGGTGGAAGGCCAAGGCAGAGGAGGAGCTAGAGGTCGCCCACGCAGCAGTGTCACGGCCAGCTCCTCTGAGGGCAGGGTTAGCATGGCAGAAATGTGGAAAAGTTTTGTCTCCACGCCACAGCTAACTGCCCCACCACCTGATACGGAACATGTTAGCAGGAGGCAACATTTCACTAACATGGTTGAACAGTACGTCTGCACACAACTCCACGTACTGACGGATGGTTCGGCCCCATTCAACTTCTGGGTTTCCAAATTGTCCATGTGGCCAGAATTAGCATGTTATGCCTTGGAGGTGCTGGCCTGCCCGGCGGCCAGCGTTTTATCTGAACGTGTATTCAGCACGACAGGGGGCGTTATTACTGACAAACGCAGCCGCCTGTCCGCAGCCAACGTGGACAAGCTGACGTTTATAAAAATGAACCAGGCATGGATCCCACCAGACCTGACCCTCCCTTGTGCAGAGTAGTCCTTAATAACTGCCTTAAGCCATGTTGTCTTGTACTCCTGGCCACTTCTTCATTGAAAAATCAATTTTTGAAATTAAGTAGGATCTTGGTGTGCAACCCAGAGTTGAATGAACCTTCCCTCTGTCTGGGTGCCGGGGCCAAAGTACATGAAAGTGTCCTTCTCCTGTGCTGGGTGATATGAATGTTATACTTGTGCTGTCTGACATGTCTCCTTTGTGTGGGTGCAGGGGGCCAAAGTCACTGAAAGCGGCCTTCTCCTGTGCTGGCTGATATAAGTGCCTGAATCTCTGCTGTGGGACCTCTCTCCTCTTTCTGGGTGCAGGGGTCAAAGAAACAAAAGGTGGCCTACTCCTGTGGTGGTTGACATGATGCCTGATTCTCTGCTGTGGGACCTCTCTCCTCCGTGTGGCTGCAGGGGTCAAAGTCTCTAAAAGTGCCCTTCTCCTGTGGTGGTTGATGTAAAACTGATGCTTTTGCTGTCTGACATGTCTCCTTTGTGTGGGTGCAGGGGGCCAAAGTCACTGAAAGCGGCCTTCTCCTGTGCTGGCTGATATAAATGCCTGAATCTCTGCTGTGGGACCTCTCTCCGCTTTCTGGGTGCAGGGGTCAAAGAAACAAAAGGTGGCCTACTCCTGTGGTGGTTGACATGATGCCTGATTCTCTGCTGTGGGACCTCTCTCCTCCGTGTGGCTGCAGGGGTCAAAGTCTCTAAAAGTGCCCTTCTCCTGTGGTGGTTGATGTAAAACTGATGCTTGTGCTGTCTGACATGTCTCCTCTGTGTCGGTGCTAAGGCCTAAGTCACTGAAAGCGGCCTTCTCCTGTGCTGGCTGATATAAATGCCTGAATCTCTGCTGTGGGACTTCTCTCCTCCGTGTGGCTGCAGGGGTCAAAGTCTCTAAAAGTGCCCTTCTCCTGTGTTGGTTGATCTAAAACTGATGCTTGTGCTATCTGACCTGTCTCCTCTGTGTCGGTGCTAAGGCCTAACTAACTGAAAGTGGCCTTGTCATGTGCTGGGTGATAAAAATGTGATACAAGTGCCATCTGACATGGTTGAAGCTATCAAATTAACTAAAGGTGGCCGACTCCTGTAGTGGGTGATCAGTAAAACTGATGCTTGTGCTATCTGACCTGTCTCCTCTGTCTCGTTGCTAAGGCCTAACTCACTGAAAGTGGCCTTGTCATGTGCTGGGTGATATAAATGTGATACAAGTGCCATCTGACATGGTTGCCGGGGTCCCATTAAATGATGGCCTACTCCTGTGGTGGGTGATCTAAATGCCTGATTCTCTGCTGTGAAAACCTCTCTCCTCCGTCTGGGTGCAGGGGTCAAAGTCTCTAAAAATGGCCTTCTCATGTGCTGGGTGATGTAAAACTGATGCTTGTACCAGCTGACATGGGTGCAGGGGTCAAATTAACTAAATGGTGGCCTACTCCTGTGGTGGGTGATATGATGCCTGAATATGTGCTGTGGGGCCTCTCTCCTCTTTCTGGGTGCAGGGGTCAAAGTAACTAAAAGTGGCCTTCTCCTGTGCTGGATGGTATAAATGTAATGCTTGTGCTATCTGACATGTCTCCTTTGTCTGGGTGCTAAGGCCTAAGTCACTGAAAGTGGCCTTCTCCTGTGGTGGTTGATATGATGCCAGATTCTCTGCTATGGGACCTCTCTCCTTTGTCTGGATGCTGGGGTCGAAATAATAGTAAGCGACCTTCTCCATTGGTGGGTGATTTGAAGCCTGATTCTGTGCTATGGGACCTAACTCCAATTAATATTGGTTAATTTTATTTTATTTTATGTTAAGTCATCATTTCCCTATCTACATTTTGCTGCCTTTTGCAGCCCTCTAGCCCTTTCCGGGAGTCTTTTACAGCCTTTTTAGTGCCCAAAAGTTCGGGTCCCCATTGACTTCTATGGGGTTCGGGTTCGGGATGAAGTTCGGGTTGAGTTCGGATCACGAACCCGGACATTTTCCGGAAGTTCGGCCGAACCTCTCGAACCCGAACATCCAGGTGTTCGCTCATCTCTATTTATTAGAAATGATGCAGACAATTAAAAAAATCCCCATCAATTCCAATACAAAGCAAGTACAGAGCTCAGAACTAAATTATTTCATGATGTCGCAATGGTTCGCTAATTCGACAATGGTTAATCAATTCGACCGGATAGGGTACGTAACAGGGATTAAACTGATAGGAATAGTACTAGTTAAGACACCACTCATATAGGGTGTCACAGCACATTGCTCTGTGCACGCGCAGTGCCCCAATTTGGGAGTAAGAGGACCGACCAAGCTGCTTCTTCCATCTCCCGGTTCCTGAAATCAATTCAGTTTGGTGTATGAGACTTTGGTCTGTCACTGTGAAGGCAGTCGAAGGTACCCGGCCTAAATTTTTTTTCACAAAAGGCAATCCCTGATATGGGACGTAACAGGGATTAAACTGATGAGAATAGTACTACAGAAAATACCACTCATATCGGGTGTGACAGTAAATTGCACGGCGCAGACGCAGTCACCGTGGTTTAAAACAGAGTGGAGGGAGCCAACGTTTTTTTAACCATCTCCCCGTTCGAAAAATCTATTCAATAAATGGCCCCCAGATTGGGGACGTTAGAGGGATTAAACTGATGAGAATAGTACTACAGAAAATACCACTCATATCGGGTGTGACAGTAAATTGCACGGCGCAGAAGCAGTGACCGTGGATAAAAACAAAGGGGAGGGAGCCAGAGTTTTTCTTAACCATCTCCCCATTCGAAAAATCAATTCAATTCACCTTTTGGGGACCCTTGGTGTTGTACATGGCTGGGTGGAGGAAGAAACCTTCAATGACATCACCGGGACGTGGCTAGCTTGGTATCCAACCTTGTGCAAATGGGGAGTTTGGGGTTGTGCAAATGAACTGTTTGCGGTTGTTTGCGGTGCATTAAAAGGGGAGTTTGGTCTGTCAATGTCTGTAAAGTGGGCGTAACCCTTACACTACCTGATCGATACAACATCATACCTGATCGTATACACACACTGGATGTTTTAAAGCACGTTATTCCAAACAATTTAGGAATGTTAGTTGATTTATGCCCTTTATGGATTAAAACCCGACTCTGCGTCCACTACGTAATTTTCCATGGGAGTTTTGCCATAGATCCCCCTCCGGCATGCCACAGTCCAGGTGTTAGACCCCTTGAAACAACTTTCCCATCACTATTGTGGCCAGAAAGAGTCCATGTGGGTTTTAAAATTCGCCTGCCAATTGAAGTCTATGGCGGTTCGCCAGGTTCGCCCGTTCGCGAACATTTGTGGAAGTTCGCGTTCGCTGTTCGCGAACGGAAAATTTTATGTTCGCGACATCACTAAAAATAATGCACAATAACACAATAGATGCAAACAATATATATGGACTAAGCCCTCACTCTGATATGATAAAATCTGAGACTCTTAGCCAATATATTTTGATCAAAACACATCTGTGCCCACCAAACCGTGCCAAGGTGGTCTCAGTCAGGCAGGTCCTATGCTAAACCTACCTATGCCGTTGGACATCTACATGCAGGAGAGCAGACCCTGCACATATAGTGTGCTGCTCCTAGTTACCTCTGTGTGCATCAAGCAACCAGTGAGAGGAGGAGCACAGACACCAATATGTACCACATAATCAAAGTCGTATGTGGGATCGGTGGGGCAAAAAGTGCACAAGATGCTACTCCCCAAATAATACAAGCGCATTCACACTTGAAGGTGCCATTTCTTCAAGCACATACATTTATCAAAAATCACAGAAAAATATACAAAACTTCCTGCACAATATGATGACTAAATATGCAGATGTACATGGCAACATTGATAAGGAAAAAAATCACCGAAAATATATTGGCATATACAGTATTTTTTGCCCTATAAGACGCACTGGCCCATAAGATGCACCTAGGTTTTGGAGGAGGACAATAAGACTTATAAGCTCATAGCCCCAATCAGATCCCCAATGTTAATTAGACCTCAGCTCAGACCCCAATGTAAATGACCCCCAATCAGACCTCAGATAAGAGCTCAATATAAAGAAGACCCCAATCAGACCACAGATTGTTATGCTTTTCATGATTATGAACCATATAAACCATTATATATGCTTATTTCATGGGTATAAAACATGGATGTCTACTTGCATTAGTTATAATGGATATTCATTGCCTTTACGAGCAATGCTTGTTTATACTCATGTCGTAGAAGGATTTGATCATGAGCTTTAGCTAGTGTATTTTATGTTATTTTAAGTTATTTCCCTATCCAAATTTTTTGCAGGGCACTTCGAAGCTCAAAGAAGCTAGTGTTTATTGTATTAATCAAAGATACATTTAAACAGTAGAAGATACACGACACCTGTGTTTAGTAGAGACCTTATTGTATTCCTTATCTTTGAACATGTATTCCACAGCATGAGACGCGTCTCGATGTTCCTCACAGGATACTTTTTGTATCAAAGTTTGTTCTTCTGCTCTAAGACAAGGTCTCCAGATGTCAGAAGTGTATAGTGTGAAAATGTTAGGCATGTGTAAGTTAACCCTTAATGGTATTATGCTAACAGCTTATACAATAGTGCCACATAGGTATGAGTAGATGACACTACATTAGTAGCCCAAATGCATTTTCGGTAGTGGTATGATGTCACATTCCTCATCAATGTACACCTCCATCCAAAAGTGATTGGAAAACTCCAAACAAGGAGGGTGGGGGCTTCTGATAAACTTGTGGTTAGGAAACCACATACAAAAAAAAAAAGGTACCAAGAAAAAAAATAAGAGGCACAACAGATCCGTGGCCAGGAGAAGCAAAGCTTTGGATTTTAACTGGGATCACGGGAAACCATTTTAAGAGCTGATTATCCCTTCAAGGCTCTGCTCATCATTTGACCCTTGGTAACGTATATATCGTTTGTTGCCTGTGGTATTGATAATTACTTAGCCCGGTATATAGCCAAATATCCCCGTATTGTGTGGATATAAAAATAGAGAAAAAGAAAAAACACAGCGCCTTATGTGCAGAACATCCAGCGATTAAATACTTAAATAAGTGCAAGTTGCGCTTACCAGATTTGGTTGTGCTCTGTCACAACCAATTGTTGAGCCTTACTGGTGTTTTCCCTCACCAGATGTAGGGGGTGCCGAACTGCTGCTAGGTCCTGGCCCGTCTCTTGTTCCACAAGTTCCCGGGTTCGGTAGATCAATTTGTGTGAAGGAAGAAAAATGGACCCTTTTACAGCACTGCCGGTGTCATCAGTAATCCACAGGAGAGCTCGCTGAGTTTTACTTTTTTATTGGTTAAAACATATATTTGCTTGTCTACGCATTTTTGGGACGGACTGTCCCCTTCATCAGGACAATGTGCAAAGAGGAAGTGCATACACATTCTTTTGAAGGGTGTTTTTTGGCGCCTAAACCACCCTAAAGGGGGCTTGGTTTATGTACATTTTTATTTTTCTTAACCATCATCTTATTTGGGTTTTTTGTGTTATCCCCAATTTTTTTTTCTTTTTTCTTCTTTCTTCCAGGCAATTCAATTCACCCTGCCACCATCTTATGCAGGGCGAATCACACTGTTTTGGGGCATAATGGGCTTATTTATCTTTTGAAAGGAGCGGGACATGTGAGTCCCGATCATGTGACCAAGTTCCGATCACATGACTCGGCCGCGCCTCCCTGTAGTGACGTCAGCGGCCCCAGAGTTTTCTCTTTTGCGCTGATGTTTGCCGCACCGATGTCAGTGTGACAAAGCGTGTCTGGCTGCAGGAGGGAGGCATAAATCGCAGCAGTAATTATTATAATATGTGAAGTGATACACTTATTTTTTCCCAGAGTGTGTAAATAAAGTTAGTTGTATCACTTTTTGGATGTATTTGGAGATTTGATGTTAATATGTCATAGGGGTTTGGAGTGATCGTTTCACTCAGTTACAGTAAGTTAAAATAGCAATTATAAGCCTAATCGTAGTGAGGATAGATAAAAGTTAGAGAATAGGCAGGTGGGATTTACAATAAAAATTACATAAAAATAAAATAAAGTTAAAAAATTAAAATAAAATTGTGACATAAAAATAAAAATAACAATAATAATAGTGGAATTAAAATAAAACATTACTGTGAGTACAAGAAATTTAGTATAATAAAATCAAATACTACATTAAATGTAGGTTGGTGTGGATGAGTAGATAAAATAAAAAATTATATAGAAAAATATAAAGATATAGATTTCATAGCGGAAGCTATGTATATATATATATATATATATATATACACACACACACACACACATATATATGTGCGCACACATATATATGCACCCATACATATGCGCGTGCATACAACTATGCACATTATAGAATGGTCTCAGTGAGCTCATTTAGAACGTAAGGGGTAATGGTGTTGAGTTGGTAAATCCAATAAACCTCTTTTTTGCAATTTTTCAAACCTGTTGTGGGGGTTATCGGGTATAAAGTCGATTGGGGCGATTAGCCATTTATGTTCCTTTTTTTTCTTGCGTGTTTGCACTATGTCTGGACAATCCGTGTCTAAGATATTGTTTTTTGATGTTATATCTGATTAACACGACAATGGAGCTCCTGTGTGGTGCGACCCACATACTGTATGCCACACGCACATTCTATTAGGTAGATGACGTAAGTGGAGTGGCAGTCCAGATGGTGATTTATTGTAAAGGTTGTTTTGTTGGAATTGGACGTGAACGTTGTCATGTCGTGTTTGATGATGTTACAGCATAGACAGTTCCGTGACCCATGTAAAACTGCCTTTCTTGGTAACCCCAAATTTTGTCTTTATATTTACCCCTGTATGCTGTTTTGTTCTGCTAGGGGCTAGTAAGTTTTTGATAGTGGGTTCTCTCCTGTAAGTGATCCTTGGGTTCTTAGGGATGTGTTTGGTTATGTACGGATCCTGGTGAAGGACATGCCAGTGTTTTCTAAGAGTCGCCAAAATTAGTGATTTGGAGGTATTATATTGTGTGATTTAGCGCTTTCTTTTCAGTGGAAGTGGTGGTTAAGCATTTTTCTTGTGATTGTAAAATACTTTTTTTCATGGCGTTTTGAATGAGAAGTTTCGGGTAACCCTTTTCTCTAAATCTTTTGTCTAAAGTACGTACTTGGGTCTTGAAATCTTCATCTTTCGTACAATTCCGCCTAATTCTTCTGCATTGGCTGTAGGGGATATTGTTTATCCACCTTTTGTAGTGGTAGCTGGTATAGTGTATATAACTGTTAGAATTTACAGATTTGATATGTGTTTTGGTGGTAATTTGCTGGTCTCAAGGAATTCTATGAAGGTGTTACTGAATTTTGGAGTGAGGGAGATGCCCCAGTCGTTGGTGTTAAGTGACTCACAAAAAGCCTTTGCGGAAGTCTCGTTTCCATACCAAATCACAAACAGGTCATCAATGTATCTTTTGTAATAAATAATGTGGTTGGCAAATATAGAGTGGTTAGTGATGTGTGTTTCTTCAAAGCATCCCATAAAAATATGTGCTCAAAGCATCCCATAAGCAATATTGTGCTGATGATAGATTGTATTATTATATGTAAAGTAGCTGTTTTCCAGGATGAGTTGTAGGCCCTCTATTAAAAATTTCATTTGTGCCGGTTTAAGATTTGTGTCGTTTTCCAAAACTGTCCTTATGCAATTTATTCCAAGATCATGATGGATGTTTGAGTACAATGATGTTACATCCATTGTTAGTAGACCATATGTTTCTTTCCAATCGATTGTTTTTAACTCTCGGATCAATTGGCTAGGGTCATGAAGGTAACTGGGAAGGTGTTTGACATATGGTTGGAGAAACATATCTAGGTATTGCGAGAGGTTACTAGTGGCACATTTGGTGTTTGAAACAATAGGGCGCCCGCGGGGATTTTGACTGTTTTTATGAATTTTGGGAAGATGATAGAAATACGGAGTACAAGATATTCCAGGGCGTAGGAAATTTCTTTCTTTTTTATTTATCATCTTTAGATCATAGGCTTCCTTTATTTGAATCTTTAATTTCTCTGTGACAGTTCGAAATGGATTATCAGTGACAATTTCATAATAGGATGTATCATTGAGAATGTTTTGTGCCTCTTTTTCAAAGTCTAAATAGTCCTGAATTACTACCCCACCGCCTTTATCCGCCGAGCGGATAATAATTCCTTTGTTGTTTTTTAGGGTTACCTCTGAGCTAGTGTATTGCCGAAAAATTATATTTCTCTGTCTGCAGTACATTACTGCAAGCCAAAACAGTGTGTACTGTAAAAATGTAATTATCTGTGGCCTACTTTAGTGATGAAATTTTGTATTTTTCTGTCTACAGTACATTATAGCAAGCCAATACAGTGTATACTGTAAACATTTCATTATCTGTGGCTTAGTGTGGTGCCGAAAATTTGTATTCCTCTGTCTACAGTACATTACAGCAAGCCAATACAGTGTATACTGTAAAAATGTCATTATTTGTGGCCTACTGTAGTGCCGAAAATTTGTATTTCTCTGTCTACAGTACAAAACAGCAAGCCAATACAGTGTACTGTAAACATTTCATTATCTGTGGCCTACTGTAGTGCCTAAAATTTGTATTTCTCTGTCTACAGTACATTACAGCAAACCAATACAGTGTGTACTGTAAAAATGTAATTATCTGTGGCCTACTGTAGTGCCTAAAATTATGTTTTTCTCTGTCTACAGTACATTACAGAAAGCCAATACAGTGTGTACTGTAAAAATTTCATTATCTGTGGCCTACTTTAGTGACAAAAATTTGTATTTCTCTGTCTAAAGTATATTATAGCAAGCCAATACAGTGTGTACTGTCAAAATTTCATTCTCTGTGGGCTAGTGTAGTGCCAAAAATTTGTATTTCTCTGTCTACAGTACATTACAGGAAGCCAATACAGTGTGTACTGTAAAAATTTTATTATCTCTAAGCTAGGGTATTGCCGAAAAATTGTATTTCTCTGTCTACAGTAAATTACAGGAAGCCGATACAGTGTGAACTGTAAAAATGTCATTATCTATGGCCTACTGTAGTGCCTAAAATTATGTTTTTCTCTGTCTACAGTACATTACAGAAAGCCAATACAGTGTGTACTGTAAAAATGTCATTATCTGTGGCCTACTGTAGTTCCGAAAATTATGTTTTTCTCTGTCTACAGTACATTACAGCAAGCCAATACAGAATGTACTGTAAAAATTTAATTATCTCTGGGCTAGTGTAGTGCCGAAAATTTGTATTTCTCTGTCTACAGTACATTACAGCAAACCAATACAGTGTGTAATGTAAAAATTTCATTATCTCTGGGCTAGGGAATTGCCGAAAAATTGTATTTCTCTGCCTACAGTACATTACTGCAAGCCAATACAGTGTGTACTGTAAAAATGTCATTATCTGTGGCCTTCTTTAGTGACAAAATTTTGTATTTCTCTGTCTACAGTACATTATTGCAAGCCAATACAGTGTGTACTGTAAAAATTCCAATATCTGTGGCCTATTACGGTGCCGAAAATTTGTATTTCTCTGTCTACAGTACAATACAGCAAGCCAATATAGTGTGGAATGAAAAAATGCAATTATCTGTTGCCTACTGTTGTGCCTAAAATTTGTATTTCTCTGTCTACAGTACATAGCAGCAAGCCAATACCGTGTGTACTGTAAAAATTTCATTATCTGTGGCCTACTTTAGTGATAAAAATTAGAATTTCTGTCTACAGTACATTATAGCAAGCCAATACAGTGTGTACTGTAAAAATGTCATTATCTTTGTCCTAGTGTAGTGCCGAAAATTAGTAATCCTCTGTCTATAGTACATTACAGCAAGCCAATACAGTGTGTACTGTAAAAATGTCAATATTTGTGGCGTACTGTAGTGCCTAAAATTTGTATTTCTCTGTCAACAGTACATTAAGCAAACCAATACAGTGTGTACTGTAAAAATGTCATTATTTGTGGCCTACTGTAGTGCCGAAAATTTGTATTTCTCTGTCTACAGTACATTAAGCAAACCAATACAGTGTGTACTGTAAAAATGTCATTATTTGTGGCCTACTGTAGTGCCGAAAATTTGTATTTCTCTGTCTACAGTACATAACAGCAAGCCAATACAGTGTGTACTGTAAACATTTTATTATCTGTGGTCTACTGTAGTGCCTAAAATTTGTATTTCTCTGTCTACAGTACATTACAGCAAACCAATACAGTGTGTACTGTAAAAAAATCATTATCTGTGGCCTACTTTAGTGACAAAAATTTGAATTCCTCTGTCTACAGTACATAACAGCAAGCCAATACAGAGTTTACTGTAAAAATTTCATGATCTCTGGGCTAGTGTAGTGCCGAAAATTTGAATTCCTCTGTCTACAGTACATTACAGGAAGCCGATACAGTGTGTACTGTAAAAATTTCATTATCTGTGGCCTTCTTTAGTGACGAAATTTTGTATTTCTCTGTCTACAGTACATTATTGCAAGCCAATACAGTGTGTACTGTAAAAATTTCAATATCTGTGGACTATTACGGTGCCGAAAATTTGTATTTCTCTGTCTACATTACAATACAGCAAGCTAATACAGTGTCTACTTAAAAAATGTAATTATCTGTTGCCTACTGTTGTGGCTAGAATTTGTATTTCTCTGTCTACAGTACAATACAGCAAGCCAATACAGTGTATAATGAAAAAATGCAATTATCTGTTGCCTACTGTTGTGCTTAGAATTTGTATTTCTCTGTCTACAGTACATAGCAGCAAGCCAATACCGTGTGTACTGTAAAAATGTCATTATCTGTGGCCTACTTTAGTGATAAACATTGGAATTTCTCTGTCTACAGTACATTATAGCAAGCCAAAACAGTGTGAACTGTAAAAATGTCATTATTTTTGTCCTAGTGTAGTTATGAAAATTAGTAATCCTCTGTCTACAGTGCATTACAGCAAGCCAATACAGTGGGTACTGTAAATATTTCATGATCTGTGGCCTAATTTAATGATAAAAATTTGTATTTCTCTGTCTACAGTACATTATAGCAAGCCAATAAAGTGTGTGCTGTAAAAATTTCATTATCTGTGGCCTAGTGTAGTGCCGGAAATTTGTATTCCTCTGTCTACAGTACATTACAGCAAGCGAATACAGAGTGTACTGTAAAAATGTTGTTCTCTGAGCTAGTGTATTACCGAAAAATTATATTTCTCTGTCTGCAGTACATTACTGCAAGCCAATACAGTGTGTACTGTAAAAATGCAATTATCTGTGGCCTACATTAGTGATGAAAATTAGCATTTCTCTGTCTACAGTACATTATAGCAAGCCAATACAGTGTGTACTGTAAAAATTTCATTATCTGTGGCCTGGTGTAGTGCTGAAAGTTTGTATTTCTATGTCTACAGTACATTACAGCAAGCCAATACAGTGTGTACCGTAAAAATGTCATTATCTGTGGCCTACTTTAGTGACAAAAATTTGAATTCCTCTGTCTACAGTACATTATAGCAAGCCAATACAGTGTGTTCTGTAAAAATTTAATGATCTGTTGCCTAGTGTAGTGCCAGAAATTTGTATTACTCTGTCTACAGTACATTACAGGAAGCAAATACAGTGTGAGCTGTAAAAATTTTATTATCTCTGGGCTGGTGTATTACTGAAAAATTGTATTTCTCTGTCTACAGTACATTACAGCAAGCCAATACAGTGTGTACTGTAACAATGTCATTATTTGTGTCCTACTGTAGTGCTGAAAATTTGCATTTCTCTGTCTACAGTACATTACAGCAAGCCAATACAGTGTGTACTGTAAAAATGTCATTATCTTTGGCCTACTTTAGTGAAGAAAATTTATATTCCTCTGTCTACAATACATTATAGCACAGCTATGCAGCGTGAACTGTAAAAATGTCATTATGTCTGGGCTAGTGTACTGTCGAATTTTTGTATTTTGTATCCTCCTGACGAAGCTTTTCATAGCGAAACACGTGTCGAAGTGCTGCACTGTGGGGGTTCCGGGCCCTGTGTGTCATTGATATGGGTATGTACCACTTTACTAGATCTTGCTATTATATCACTAACAATATCTAAACTCCATATCATAGCTCTGTATGGTTGATGCTTGTGCCCATCATGGGAATATTGGCTATAGTCATGGTTTGGATTGATTGATCCCTGATTGATTTTTATGGGTGAAATCTTCTAATTATACGTGATATTATTTATATCATGCTTACGGCCAATACTGGTTACATATCTGGGTCAAGCTAATTTAAAATTTAAAATCAAATAGACCTTTTTTGATATTCAGGAACCTGGACCTCCTGCAGTAAGTTGTTTCCACTATCATATACCTCACTGTTTTTGATTTGAAAATACCTTGGTATAGAGAATTTTTATGAATTTTGTATTATACTGAATAAAGGTGTAGCTCAATTTTACATAAGAGTCAGTGTTTTGTGTTGATGCCTTGTGGATGTATGGCTCTTGGGTTGATTTTGTGGGGTATGTAGGCTAACTATATAAGAATAGTTACAGCAAGCCAATACAGTGTGTACTGTAAAAATTTTTATTATGTCTGGGCTAGCGTAGTGCCAAAAGTTTTTATTTCTCTGTCTACAGTACATTACAGCGAGCCAATA
The DNA here is from genome assembly GCA_033119425.1 of Bufotes viridis. Taxonomy (NCBI): domain Eukaryota; kingdom Metazoa; phylum Chordata; class Amphibia; order Anura; family Bufonidae; genus Bufotes; species Bufotes viridis. Next base: position 96,915,293 of record CM065596.1, on the reverse strand, counting down.
CAGTGTGTACTGTAAAAATTTAATTATCATATGGCCTACTGTAGTGCCAAAAAATTGTATTTCTCTGTCTACAGTACATTACAGCAGGACAATACAGTGTGTACTGTAAACATTTAATTATCTGTGACCTAGTGTAGTGCCGAAAATTTTATTCCTCTGTCTACAGTACAGTAAGCCAATACAGTGTGTACTGTAAAAATGTCATTATCTTTGTCCTAGTGTAGTGCCGAAAATTAGTGATCCTCTGTCTACAGTACATTGCAGCAATACAATACAGTGTGTACTGTAAAAATGTCAGTATCTGTGGCCTAGTATAGTGCTGGAAATTTATATTCCTCTGTCTACCGTACATTACAGCAGGCCAATACAGTGTGTTCTGTAAAAATTTCATTATCTGTGGCCTTCTTTAGTAAAGAAAATTTGTATTCCTCTGTCTACAGTACATTATAGCAAGCCAATACAGTGTGTGCTGTAAAAATTTCATTATCTGTGGCCTCGTGTAGTGCCAGAAATTTGTATTCCTCTGTCTATAGTACATTACAGCAAGCGAATACAGAGTGTACTTTAAAAATTTTATTATCTCTGGGCTAGTTTATTGCTGAAAATTTGAATTTCTCTGTCTACAGTACATTACAGCAAGCCAATACAGTGTGTACTGTAAAATTTAATTATCTCTGAGATAGTGTATTCCCAAAAAATTATATTTCTCTGTCTGCAGTACATTATTGCAAGCCAATACAGTGTGTACTGTAAAATTTTCATTATCTGAGACCTACTGTAGTGCCTAAAAATATGTTTTTCTCTGTCTACAGTACATTATAGAAAGCCAATACAGTGTGTACTGTAAAAATTTCATTATCTGTGGCCTACTTTAGTGACAAAAATTTTTATTTCTCTGTCTACAGTATATTATAGCAAGCCAATACAGTGTGTACTGTCAACATTTCATTTTCTGTGGACTAGTGTATTGCCTAAATTTTGTATTTCTCTGTCTACAGTACATCATTGCAAGCCAATACAGTGTGTACTGTAAAAATGTCATTATCTGTGTACTAGTGTAGTGCCGAAAATTAGAATTATTCTGTCTACTGTACATTACAGCAAGTCAATACCGTGTGTACTGTAAAAATTTCATTATCTGTGGCCTAGTGTAGTGAAGAAAATTTGTATTCCTCTGTCTACAGTACATTACAGCAAGCTAATACAGTGTGTACTGTAAAAATTTCATTATTTGTGGCGTACATTAGTGCCTAAAATTTGTATTTCTCCATCTAAAGTACATTACAGCAAGCCAATACAGTGTGTACTGTAAAAATGTCATCATCTGCCACCTACTGTAGTGCCTAAAATTTGTATTTCTCTGTCTACAGTACAGCAAGCCAATACAGTATGTACTGTAAAAATGCCAATATCTGTGGCCTACTTTAGTGACAAAAATTTGCATTTCTCTGTCTACAGTATATTATAGCAAGCCAACAGAGTGTGTACTGTAAAAATTTCATTATCTGTGGCCTACATTAGTGACAAAAATATGTATTTCTCTGTCTACAGTCTATTACAGCAAGCCAATACAGTGTGTACTGTAAAATTTCCATACCTGTGGTCTAATGTCGAAAATGGGTATTCCTCTGTCTACAGTACATTACAGCAAGCCAATACAGTGTGTACTGTAAAAATGTCATTATCTGCCACCTACTGTAGCGCCTAAAATTTGTATTTCTCTGTCTACAGTACATTACAGCAAGCCAATTCAGTATATACTGTAAAAATGCCATTATCTGTGGCCTACTTTAGTGACAAAAATTAGTATTTCTCTGTCTACAGTACATTACAGCAAGCCAATTCAGTATATACTGTAAAAATGCCATTATCTGTGGCCTACTTTAGTGACAAAAATTTGTATTTCTCTGTCTACAGTACATTATAGCAAGCCAAACAGTGTGTGCTGTAAAAATTTCATTATCTGTGCCCTACGTTGTTGACAAAAATATGCATTCCTCTGTCTACAGTACATTGTAGCAAGACAATACAGTTGTACTGTAAAAATTGCATTATCTGTGGCCTACTGTACAGCCTAAAATTTGTATTTCTGTCTAAAGTACATTACAGCAAGCCAATACAGTGTGTACTGTAAAAATGTCATTATCTGTGGCCTACTTTAGTGAAGAAAATTTGTATTGCTCTGTCTACTGTTCATTACAGCAAGCCAATACAGTGTGTAATGTAAATTGGCCACAAAATGGGATATCTTTAAAAGCATCCTAAATTCTCATTGTGAGAGGTACATACCGTATGGGATTAAAAGGTTAAGGAACAAAAAGAAACCAATGTGGATAAATAGAAATGTAAAGAAAGCAATAAATGACAAAAAGAAAGCATGTAACTCATTAAAACAGGAGGGTAGCCAGGGAGCACTGAAAAACTATAAGGAAAAAAATAGAACATGTAAAAAACAAATAAAAGCGGCCAAACTAGAGACCGAGATATTAATTGCCAAAGAGAGAGTAAAACTAACCCTAAAATTTTCTTCAATTATATAAATGTTAAAAAGTATAAATCTGAAGGTGTCGGCCCTTTAAAGAGTAATGAAGGGGGAGTTGCAGAGAGCGATGAGGTGAAAGCAAAGCTGTTAAATATTTTTTTCTCCAATGTATTCAATGAGCAAAATAAACTGTCAGATGAAATGCTGAATGTAAAAATAAATCCCCAATTAAAAGTGTCCTGTCTGACCCAAGAATAAGTACAACAGCGACTTAAAAAGATTAAAATAGACAATTTGCCAGGACTGGATGGCATAAACCCCTGTATCCTAAGGGAATTTAGTAATGTCATAACCAGACCCTTATTTCTGATATTTGCGGACTCTTTACTGACAGGGAATGTCCCACAGGATTGGCGCATAGCAAATGTGGTGCCAATATTCAAAAAGGGTCCAGAAACAGAGCCCGGAAACTATAGGCCGGTAAGTTTAACATCTGTTGTGGGGAAACTGTTTGAAGGTTTTCTGAGAGATGCTATCTTAGAGGATCTCAACAGAAATAACCAAATAACGCCATATCAGTATGGCTTCATGAGGGATCGGTCATGTCAAATGAATTTAATCAGTTTCTATGAGGAGGTAAATTCTAGACTTGACAGCGGCGAATCAATGGATGTCGTATATCTGGACTTCTCCAAAGCATTTGACACTGTACCACATAAAAGGTTAGTATATAAAATGAGGATGCTCGGACTGGGAGAAAATGTCTGTAAGTGGGTAAGTAACTAGCTGAGTGACAGAAAACAGAGGGTGGTTATTAACGGTGCACACTCAGATTGGGCAACTGTCAATAGTGGGGTACCTCAGGGGTCAGTACTGGGCCCTATTCTTTTCAATATATTTATTAATGATCTTGTAGAAGGCTTGCATAGTAAAATATAAATTTTTGCAGATGACACTAAACTGTGTAAAGTAATTAACACCGAAGTGGACAATATACTGCTACAGAGGGATCTGGATAGATTGGAGGCTTGGGCAGATAAGTGGCAGATGAGGTTTAACACTGACAAATGTAAAGTTATGCACATGGGAAGGAATAATGCAAGTCACCCGTACATACTAAATGGTAAAACACTTGGTAACACTGACATGGAAAAGGATCTAGGAATTTTAATAAACAGCAAACTAAGCTGCAAAAACCAGTGTCAGGCAGCTGCCGCCAAGGCCAATAAGATAATGGGGTGCATCAAAAAGGGCATAGACACCCGTGATGAGAACATAGTCCTACCACTTTACAAATCGCTAGTCAGACCACACATGGAGTACTGTGTACAGTTCTGGGCTCCTGTGAACAAGGCTGACATAGCAGAGCTGGAGAGGGTTCAGAGGAGGGCAACTAAAATAATAACTAGAATGGGGCAACTACAGTACCCTGAAAGATTATTAAAATTAGGGTTTTTTTACTTTAGAAAAAAGACGACTAAGGGGAGATCTAATAACTATGTATAAATATATCAGGGGTCAGTACAGAGATCTCTCCCATCATCTATTTATCCCCAGGACTGTCACTGTGACGAGGGGACATCCTCTGCGTTTGGAGGAAAAAAGGTTTGTACACGAACATAAAAGAGGATTCTTTACGGTAAGAGCAGTGAGACTATGGAACTCTCTGCCTGAGGAGGTGGTGATGGTGAGTACAATAAAGAAATTCAAGAGGGGCCTGGATGTATTTCTGAAGTGTAATAATATTACAGGCTATAGCTACTAGAGATGGGTCGTTGATTCAGGGAGTACTTTTGATTGCCTGAATGGAGGCGGGAAGGAATTTTTTACTCTCCTTAAGTGGGGAAAATTGGCTTCTACCTCACAGGTTTTTTTTTTTTTTGCCTTCCTCTGGATCAACTAGCAGGATGACAGGCTGAACTGGATGGACAGATGTCTTTTTTCGGCATTATGTACTATGTTACTATGTTACTTTAGTGACAAAAAATTGTATTTCTCTGTCTACAGTACATTTTAGAAAGCCACTATAGTGTGTACTGTAAAAATTTCATTATCTCTGGCCTAGTGAATAGTGCCTATAGTGCGAAAATTTTTATTTCTCTGTCTACAGTACATTACAGCAAGCCAATACAGTGTGTACTGTAAAAATTTCATTATCTGTGGCCTATGTTGTTGACAAAAATATGTATTTCTCTGTCTACAGTACATTACAGCAAGACAATACAGTGTGTACTGAAAAATTTCATTATCTGTGGGCTACTGTAGTGCCTAAAATTTGTATTTCTCCATCTACAGTACATTACAGCAAGCCAAAACAGTGTGTACTGTAAAAATTTCATTATCTGTGGACTACTTTAGTGAAGAAAATTTGTATTTCTCTGTCTACAGTACATTACAACAAGCAAATACAGTGTGTACTGTAAAAATTGAATTATCTGTATTTAATTCATTATCTGTGCCCTGGAGTAGTGCCACAAATTTGTATTCCTCTGTCTACAGTACATTACAGCAAGCCTATACAATGTGTACTGTAAAAATTTCATTATCTCTGGGCTAGTGTAGTGCGGAAAATTTGTATTCCTCTGTCTACAGTACATTACAGCAAGCCAATACAAAGTGTACTGTAAAAATGTAATTATCTCTGGGCTAGTGTAGTGCCGAAAATTTGTATTTCTCTGTCTACAGTACATTATTGCAAGCCAATACAGTGTGTACTGTAAAAATTTCAATATCTGTGGCCTATTACGGTGCCGAAAATTTGTATTTCTCTGTCTACAGTACAATACAGCAAGCCAATACAGTGTGTACTTAAAAAATATAATTATCTGTTGCATAATGTAGTGCCGAAAATTTGTATTTCTCTGTCTACAGTACATTACAGCAAGCCAATACAGTGTGTACTGTAAAAATGTCATTATCTGTGGCCTAGTGTAGTGTCAGAAATTTGTATTACTCTGTCTACAGTACATTACAGGAAACAAATACAGTGTGTGCTATAAAAATTTTATTATCTCTGGGCTAGTGTATTGCTAAAAAATTGTATTTCTCTGTCTACAGTACATTCCTGCAAGCCAATACAGTGTGTACTGTAAAAATGCAATTATCTGTGGCCTACTTTAGTGATGAAAATTGGCATTTCTCTGTCTACAGTACATTAAAGCAAGCCAAAACAGTGTGTACTGAAAAAATGTCATTATCTGTGTCCTACTTTAGTAAAGAAAATTTGTATTCCTCTGTCTACAGTACATTACAGCAAGCCAATACAGTGTGTACTGTAAAAATGTCATTATCTGTGTCCTACTTTAGTAAAGAAAATTTGTATTCCTCTGTCTACTGTACATTACAGCAAGCCAATACAGTGTGTACTGTAAAAATGTCATTATCTGTGTCCTACTTTAGTAAAGAAAATTTGTATTCCTCTGTCTACAGTACATTATAGCAAGGCTATACAGCGTGAACTGTAAAAATTTCATTATGTCTGAGATAGTATAGTGCTGAAAGTTTGTATTTGTCTCTCTACAGTACATTACAGCAAGCCAATACAGTGTGTACTGTAACAATGTCATTATTTGTGTCCTACTGTAGTGCCGAAAATTTGCATTTCTCTGTCTACAGTACATTACAGCAAGCCAATAGAGTGTGTACTGTAAAAATGTCATTATCTATGGCCTACTTTAGTGAAGAAAATTTGTATTCCTCTGTCCACAATACATTATAGCACGGCTATACAGCGTGAACTGTAAAAATGTAATTATGTCTGAGCTAGTGTACTGTCGAATTTTTGTATTCCTCCGTCTACAGTACATTACAGCAAGCCAATACAGTGTGTACTGTAAAAATTTTTATTATGTCTGGGCTATTGTAGTGCCGAAAGTTTGTATTTCTCTGTCTACAGTACTTTACAGCGAGCCAATACAGTGTGTACTGTAAAAATGTAATTATTCTTATCCAACTATAGTGCGAAAATTTTTATTTCTCTGTCTACAGTACATTATAACAAGTCAATAAAGTGTGTACTGTAAAAATGTAATTATCTGTGGCCTAGTGTAGTGCCAAAAAATTGTATTCCTCTGTCTACAGTACATTACAGCAAGCCAATATAGTGTGTACTGCAAAAAATTCCTTATCTGTGGCCTTCTTTAGTGACGAAAATTTATACTTCTCTGTCTACAGTACATTATAGCAGGCTAATACAGTGTACGGTAAAAATTTCATTATATGGCCTACTGTAGTGCCAAAAATTTGTATTTCTCTATCTACAGTATATTACAGCAAGACAATAAAGTGTGTACTGTAAACATTTAATTATCTGTGACCTAGTGTAGTGCCGAAAATTTGTATTCCTCTGTCTACAGTACAGTAAGCCAATACAGTGTGTACTGTAAAAATTTCATTATCTCTGGGCTAGGGAATTGCCGAAAAATTGTATTTCTCTGTCTACAGTACATTACTGCAAGCCAATACAGTGTGTACTGTAAAAATTTCATTATCTTTGGCCTACTTTAGTGATAAAAATTAGAATTTCTGTCTACAGTACATTATAGCAAGCCAATACAGTGTGTTCTGTAAAAATTTCATCATCTGTGGCCTTCTTTAGTAAAGAAAATTTGTATTCCTCTGTCTACAATACATTACAGCAAGCCGATACAGTGGGTACTGCAAAAATTTCATGATCTGTGGCCTAGTGTAGTGCCGGAAATTTGTATTCCTCTGTCTACAGTACATTACAGCAAGCGAATACAGAGTGTACTGTAAAAATGTAATTATCTGTGACCTACTTTAGTGCCTAAAATTTGAATTCCTCTGTCTACAGTACATTACAGCAAACTAATACAGTGTGTACTGTAAAAATGTCATTATCTGTGACCTACTTTAGTGACAAAAATTTGAATTCCTCTGTCTACAGTACATTACAGCAAGCCAATAAGGAGTGTACTGTAAAAATTTCATTATCTCAGGGCTAGTGTAGTGTTGAAAATTTGTCTTTCTCTGTCTACAGAACATTACAGCAAGCCAATACAGTGTCAAGCCAATACAGTGTGTACTGTAAAAATTTCATTATCTCTGGGCTAGGGTATTGCCGAAAAATTGTGTTTCTCTGTCTACAGAATATTATAGCAAGCCAATACAGTGTGTACAGTCAAAATTTAATTATCTGTGGACTAGTGCAGTGCCGAAAATTTGTATTCTCTGTCTACAGTACATTACAGCAAGCGAATACAGAGTGTACTGTAAAAATGTAATTCTCTGTAGCCTACTGTAGTGTCTAAAATTTCTATTTCTCTTTCTACAGTATATTACAGCAAGCCAATACAGTGTGTACTGTAAATATGTCATTATCTGTGTCCTAGTGTAGTGCCGAAAATTAGAATTCCTCTGTCTACAGTACATTACAGCAAGTCAATACAGTGTGTACTGTAAAAATGTCATTATCTGTGGCCTACATTAGTGACAAAAATATGTATTTCTCTGTCTACAGTCTATTACAGCAAGCCAATACAGTGTGTACTTTAAAATTCCCATATCTGTGGTCTAGTGCCGAAAATGAGTATTCCTCTGTCTACAGTACATTACAGCAAGCCAATACAGTGTGTACTGTGAAAATGTCATTATCTGTGGCCTAGTGTAGTGCCGAAAATTTGTATTCCTCTGTCTACAGTACATTACAGCAAGCTAATACAGTGTGTACTGTGAAAATGTCATTATCTGCCACCTACTGTAGTGCCTAAAATTTGTATTTCTCTGTCTACAGTACATTTCAGCAAGCCAATTCAGTGTGTACTGTAAAAAATTCATTATCTGTGCTCTACGTTGTTGACAAAAATATGTATTCCTCTGTGTACAGTACATTACAGCAAGCTAATACAGTGTGTACTGTAAATTGGCCACAAAATGGGATATCTTTAAAAGCATCCTAAATTCTCATTGTGAGCGGTACATACCGTATGGGAATAAAAGGTTAAGGAACAAAAAGAAACCAATGTGGATAAATAGAAATGTAAAGAAAGCAATAAATGACAAAAAGAAAGCATGTAACTCATTAAAACAGGAGGGTAGCCAGGAAGCACTGAAAAACTATAAGGAAAAAAATAGAACATGTAAAAAAACAAATAAAAGCGGCCAAACTAGAGACCGAGATATTAATTGCCAAAATTTTCTTCAATTATATAAATGTTAAAAAGTATAAATCTGAAGGTGTCGGCCCTTTAAAGAGTAATGAAGGGGGAGTTGCAGAGAGCGATGAGGTGAAAGCAAAGCTGTTAAATATTTTTTTCTCCAATGTATTCAATGAGCAAAATAAACTGTCAGATGAAATGCTGAATGTAAAAATAAATCCCCAATTAAAAGTGTCCTGTCTGACCCAAGAATAAGTACAACAGCGACTTAAAAAGATTAAAATAGACAATTTGCCAGGACCGGATGCCATAAACCCCTGTATCCTAAGGGAATTAAGTAATGTCATAACCAGACCCTTATTTCTGATATTTGCGGACTCTTTACTGACAGGGAATGTCCCACAGGATTGGCGCATAGCAAATGTGGTGCCAATATTCAAAAAGGGTCCAGAAACAGAGCCCGGAAACTATAGGCCGGTAAGTTTAACATCTGTTGTGGGGAAACTGTTTGAAGGTTTTCTGAGAGATGCTTTCTTAGAGGATCTCAACAGAAATAACCAAATAACGCCATATCAGCATGGCTTTATGAGGGATCGGTCATGTCAAATGAATTTAATCAGTTTCTATGAGGCGGTAAGTTCTAGACTTTACAGCGGCGAATCAATGGATGTCGTATATCTGGACTTCTCCAAAGCATTTGACACTGTACCACATAAAAGGTTAGTATATAAAATGAGGATGCTCGGACTGGGAGAAAATGTCTGTAAGTGGGTAAGTAACTAGCTGAGTGACAGAAAACAGAGGGTGGTTATTAACGGTGCACACTCAGATTGGGCAACTGTCAATAGTGGGGTACCTCAGGGGTCAGTACTGGGCCCTATTCTTTTCAATATATTTATTAATGATCTTGTAGAAGGCTTGCATAGTAAAATATAAATTTTTGCAGATGACACTAAACTGTGTAAAGTAATTAACACTGAAGAGGACAATATACTGCTACAGAGGGATCTGGATAGATTGGAGGCTTGGGCAGATATGTGGCAGATGAGGTTTAACACTGACAAATGTAAAGTTATGTACATGGGAAGGAATAATGCAAGTCACCCGTACATACTAAATGGTAAAACACTCGGTAACACTGACATGGAAAAAGATCTAGGAATTATAATAAACAGCAAACTAAGTTGCAAAAACCAGTGTCAGGCAGCTGCCGCCAAGGCCAATAAGATAATGGGGTGCATCAAAAAGGGCATAGACACCCGTGATGAGAACATAGTCCTACCACTTTACAAATCGCTAGTCAGACCACACATGGAGTACTGTGTACAGTTCTGGGCTCCTGTGAACAAAGCTGACATAGCAGAGCTGGAGAGGGTTCAGAGGAGGGCAACTAAAGTAATAACTAGAATGGGGCAACTACAGTACCCTGAAAGATTATTAAAATTAGGGTTATTTACTTTAGAAAAAAGACGACTAAGGGGAGATCTAATAACTATGTATAAATATATCAGGGGTCAGTACAGAGATCTCTCCCATCATCTATTTATCCCCAGGACTGTAACTGACGAGGGGACATCCTCTGCGTCTGGAGGAAAAAAGGTTTGTACACGAACATAAAAGAGGATTCTTTACGGTAAGAGCAGTGAGACTATGGAACTCTCTGCCTGAGGAGGTGGTGATGGTGAGTACAATAAAGGAATTCAAGAGGGGCCTGGATGTATTTCTGGAGTGTAATAATATTACAGGCTATAGATACAAGAGATGGGTCGTTGATCCAGGGAGTACTTTTGATTGCCTGAATGGAGGCGGGAAGGAATTTTTACTCCCCTTAAGTGGGGAAAATTGGCTTCTACCTCACAGGTTTTTGTTTTTTTTGCCTTCCTCTGGATCAACTAGCAGGATGACAGGCTGAACTGGATGGACAGATGTCTTTTCGTCATTATGTACTATGTTACTATGTTACTTTAGTGACAAAAATTTGTATTTCTCTGTCTACAGTACATTTTAGAAAGCCACTATAGTGTGTACTGTAAAAATTTCATTATCTCTGGCCTAGTGAAGTGCCAAGAAATTGTATTTCTCTGTCTACAGTACATTACAGCAAGCCTATTTAGTGTGTACTGTAAAAATTTCATTATGTCTGGGCTTGTGTAGTGCCGAAAGTTTGTATTTCTCTGTCTACAGTACATTACAGCAAGCCAATTTAGTGTGTACTGTAAAAATTTCATTATCTGTGGCCTACTTTAGTGATGAAAATCTGAACTTCTCTCACTACAGTACATTATCGCAAGCCAATACAGTGTACTGTAAACATTTCATTATCTGTGTCCTAGTGTAGTGATGAAAATTTGTATTCCTCTGTCTACAGTACATTATAGCAATCCAATACAGTGTACTGTAAAAAATTCATTATCTGTGGCCTGGAGTAGTGCTACAAATTTGTATTCCTCTGTCTACAGTACATTACAGCAAGCCTATACAATGTGTACTGTAAAAATTTCATTATCTCTGGGCTAGTGTAGTGCGGAAAATTTGTATTCCTCTGTCTACAGAACATTACAGCAAGCCAATACAGAGTGTACTGTAAAAATTTCAATATCTGTGGCCTATTACGGTGCCGAAAATTTGTATTTCTCTGTCTACAGTACATTACAGCAAGCCAATACAGAGTGTACTGTAAAAATTTCAATATCTGTGGCCTATTACGGTGCCGAAAATTTGTATTTCTCTGTCTACAGTACAATACAGCAAGCCAATACAGTGTGTACTTAAACAATATAATTATCTGTTGCATACTGTTGTGCCTAAAATTTGTATTTCTTTGTCTACAGTACATAGCAGCAAAAGTCAATACCGTTTGTACTGTAAAAATTTAATTATCTTTGGCCTACTTTAGTGATAAAAATTGGAATTTCTCTGTCTACAGCACATTATAGCAAGCCAAAACAGTGTGTACTGTAAAGATTTAATTATTTGTGGCCTACTGTAGTGCCGAAAATTTGTATTTCTCTGTCTACAGTACATTACTGAAAGCCAATACAGTGTGTACTGTAAAAATGCAATTATCTGTGGCCTACTTTAGTGATGAAAATTGGCATTTCTCTGTCTACAGTACATTAAAGCAAGCCAACACAGTGTGTACTGTAAAAATTTCATTATCTGTGGCCTGGTGTAGTGCTGAAAATTTGTATTACTCTGTCTACAGTACATTACAGCAAGCCAATACAGTGTGTACTGTAAAAATGTCATTATGTCTGAGCTGGTATAGTGCCGAAAGTTTGTATTTGTCGTGTCTAAATCCCGTAATTCGAGAATACATCTCTGAGGGACATGAACACGTGGAGTCACTGTGGGTAGAAATACATGGAGCAAAAAACAATAATAAAATACTAATAGGAGTGTATTATAAACCACCTAATATACCAGAGTCCACAGAAAATCTATTACTAAACGAGATAGACGAGGCGGCAAATCATAATGAAGTCGTTATCATGGGGGACTTCAACTACCCAGATATAGACTGGGAAACTGAAAGCTGTACATCCCAAAAAGGAAACAGGTTCTTGGCAATAACCAAAGACAATTTCCTTTCCCAACTGGTTCAGGACCCCACTAGAGGGACGGCCATACTGGAATTAGTATTAACCAATAGACCTGATAGAACAACAGATGTGCAGCTTGGGGGACACCTGGGAAATACTGACCATAAAGTTATAACCTTCCAATTATCCTTCAAATGAGAGTTTCTAAAGGGAGGAACAAAAATACCAAACTTCAAAAAAGCACAATTTAGCCAACTAAGCGAGGCCATAGGCCTAACTAACTGGGACAAAGTCCTCAAAAATAAAAATACAACCATAAAATGGGGGATTTTTAAAAGCATTGTAACATCTAATTGTGAGAGGTACATACCTTATAGGAATAAAAGGCTATGGAACAATAAGAAACCAATGTGGATAAATGGAACCGTAAAGAAGGCAATAAATGACAAAAAGAAAGCATATAAATCGCTAAAACAGGAGGGGAGTCAGGAGGCACTGATAAACTATAAGGAAAAAAATAGAATATGTAAAAAACTAAAAAACTTTGCCAAACTAGAGACCGAGAGATTAATTGCCAAAGAGAGTAAAACTAACCCTAAAATGTTCTTCAATTATATAGATAGTAAAAAATATAAATCTGAAGGAGTCGGCCCTCTACATAGCAATGAGGGGGGTGTTGCAGAGAGCGACGAGGATAAAGCAAAATTATTAAATATTTTTTTCTCCACTATATTCACTGAGGAAAATAAACTGTCAGATGAAATGCAGAATGTAAAAGTAAATCCCCCATTAAAAGTGCCCTGTCTGACCCAGGAAGAAGTACAACAGCGACTTAAAAAGATTAAAATAGACAAATCGCCAGGACCGGATGGCATACACCCCCGTATCCTAAGGGAATTAAGTGATGTCATAGCCAGACCATTATTTCTGATATTTACGGACTCGATAATAACAGGGAATGTTCCACAGGATTGGCGCATAGCAAATGTGGTGCCAATATTCAAAAAGGGTCCAAAAACAGAGCCTGGAAATTATAGGCCGGTAAGTTTAACATCTATTGTTGGTATACTGTTTGAAGGGTTTCTAAGAGATGCTATTTTGGAGTATCTCAATGAAAATAAGCAAATAACGCCATATCAGCATGGCTTCATGAGGGATCGGTCATGCCAAACAAATTTAATCAGCTTCTATGAGGAGGTAAGTTCTAGACTTGACAGCGGCGAATCAATGGATGTCGTATATCTGGACTCCTCCAAAGCATTTGACACTGTACCTCATAAAAGGTTAGTATATAAAATGAGGATGCTCGGACTGGGAGAAAATGTCTGTATGTGGGTAAGTAACTGGCTGAGTGACAGAAAACAGAGGGTGGTTATTAATGGTAGATACTCAGATTGGGTCACTAACTAGTGGGGTACCTCAGGGGTCAGTATTGGGCCCTATTCTCTTCAATATATTTATTAATGATCTTGTAGAAGGCCTGCACAGTAAAAAATCTATTTTTGCAGATGACACTAAACTGTGTAAAGTAATTAACACTGAAGAGGACAGTTTTCTGCTACAGAGGGATCTGGATAGATTGGAGGCTTGGGCAGAAAAATGGCAGATGAGGTTTAACAGTGACAAATGTAAAGTTATGCACATGGGAAGGAATAATGCAAGTCACCCGTACATATTAAATGGTAAAACACTCGGTAACACTGACATGGAAAAGGATCTAGGAATTTTAATAAACAGCAAATTAAGCTGCAAAAACCAGTGTCAGGCAGCTACTGCCAGGGCCAATAAGATAATGGGTTGCATCAAAAGGGGCATAGATGCCCGTGATGAAAATATAGTCCTACCACTTTACAAATCACTAGTCAGACCACACATGGAGTACAGTGTACAGTTCTGGGCTCCTGTGAACAAGACAGACATAGCAGAGCTGGAGAGGGTTCAGAGGAGGGCAACTAAAGTAATAACTGGAATGAGGGATCTACAGTACCCTGAAAGGTTATCAAAATTAGGGTTATTCACTTTAGAAAAAAAGACGACTGAGGGGAGATCTAATAACTATGTATAAATATATCAGGGGTCAGTACAGAGATCTGTCCCATCATCTATTTATCCCCAGGACTGTGACTGTGACAAGGGGACATCCTCTGCGTCTGGAGGAAAGAAGGTTTGTACACAAACATAGAAAAGGATTGTTCACTGTAAGAGCAGTGAGACTATGGAACTCTCTGCCTGAGGAGGTGGTGATGGTAAGTACAATAAAGGAATTCAAGAGGGGACTGGATTTATTTCTGGAGTGTAATAATATTACAGGCTACAGCTACTAGAGAGGGGTCGTTGATCCAGGGAGTTATTCTGATTGCCTGATTGGAGTCGGGAAGGAATTTTTTTCCCCTTAAGTGAGGAAAATTGGCTTCTGCCTCACAGTTTATTTTTTGCCTTCCTCTGGATCAACGTCTTTTTTCGGTCTTATATACTATGTTACTATGTTACAGTACATTACAGCAAGCCAATACAGTGTGTACTGTAACAATGTCATTATTTGTGTCCTACTGTAGTGCTGAAAATTTGCATTTCTCTGTCTACAGTACATTACAGCAAGCCAATAGATTGTGTACTGTAAAAATGTCATTATCTATGGCCTACTTTAGTGAAGGAAATTTGTATTCCTCTGTCTACAATACATTATAGCACGGCTATACAGCGTGAACTGTAAAAATGTAATTATGTCTGGGCTAGTGTACTGTCGAATTTTTGTATTCCTCCGTCTACAGTACATTACAGCAAGCCAATACAGTGTGTACTGTAAAAATGTTTATTATGTCTGGGCTATTGTGTCGAAAGTTTGTATTTCTCTGTTTACAGTACTTTACAGAGAGCCAATACAGTGTGTACTGTAAAAATGTAATTATTCTTATCCAACTATAGTGCTAAAATTTTTATTTCTCTGTCTACAGTACATTACAACAAGTCAATACAGTGTGTACTGTAAAAATTTAATTATCTGTGGCCTAGTGTAGTGCCAAAAAAATTGTATTCCTCTGTCGACAGTACATTACAACAAGCCAATATAGTGTATACTGCAAAAAATTCCTTATCTGTGGCCTTCTTTAGTGACGAAAATTTATACTTCTCTGTCTACAGTACATTATAGCAAGCCAATACAGTGTACGGTAAAAATTTCATTATTATATGGCTTACTGTAGTGCCAAAAATTTGTATTTCTCTATCTACAGTACATTACAGCGAGACAATAAAGTGTGTACTGTAAATGTTTAATTATCTGTGACCTAGTGTAGTGCCGAAAATTTGTATTCCTCTGTCTACAGTACAGTAAGCCAATACAGTGTGTACTGTAAAAATTTCATTATCTATGGGCTAGGGAATTGCCGAAAAATTGTATTTCTCTGTCTACAGTACATTACTGCAAGCCAATACAGTGTGTACTGTAAAAATTTCATTATCTGTGGCCTACTTTAGTAAAGAAAATTTGTATTCCTCTTTCTACAATACATTACAGCAAGCCAATACAGTGGGTACTGTAAAAATTTCATGATCTGTGGCCTACTTTAATGACAAAAATTTGTATTTCTCTGTCTACAGTACATTATAGCAAGCCAATACAGAGTGTACTTTAAAAATTTCATTACCTCTGAGCTAGTGTATTCCCGAAAAATTATACTTCTCTGTCTGCAGTACATTAATGCAAGCCAATACAGTGTGTACTGTAAAAATGTAATTATCTGTGGCCTACTTTAGTGATGAAATTTTGTATTTTTCTGTATACAGTACATTACAGCAAGCCAATACAGTGTGTACTGTAAAAATTTCATTATCTCTGGGCTAGGGTATTGCCGAAAAATTGTATTTCTCTGTCTACAGAATATTATAGCAAGCCAATACAGTGTGTACTGTCAAAATTTAATTATCTGTGAGCTAGTGTATTCCCGAAAAATTATACTTCTCTGTCTGCAGTACATTAATGCAAGCCAATACAGTGTGTACTGTAAAAATGTAATTATCTGTGGCCTACTTTAGTGATGAAATTTAGTATTTTTCTGTCTACAGTACATTACAGCAAGCCAATACAGTGTGTACTGTAAAAATGTCATTATCTCTGGGCTAGTGTAGTGCCGAAAATTTGTATTTCTCTGTCTACAGAACATTACAGCAAGCCAATACAGTGTGTACTGTAAAAATTTCATTATCTCTGGGCTAGGGTATTGACGAAAAATTGTATTTCTCTGTCTACAGTACATTTCTGAAAGACAATACAGTGTGTACTGTAAAAATGTAATTCTCTGTGGCCTACTGTAGTGCCTAAAATTTTTATTTCTACAGTATATTACAGCAAGCCAATACAGTGTGTACTTTAAATATCTCAAAATCTGTGTCCTAGTGTAGTGCCGAAAATTAGAATTCCTCTGTCTACAGTACATTACAGCAAGTCAATACAGTGTGTACTGTAAAAATGTCATTATCTGTGGCCTAGTGTAGTGCCGAAAAATTGTATTCCTCTGTCTACATTACATTACAGCAAGCCAAAACAGTGTGTACTTTAAAAATGTCATTATCTGTGGAATACATTAGTGACAAAAATATTTATTTCTCTGTCTACAGTCTATTACAGCAAGCCAATACAGTGTGTACTGTAAAATTTCCATATCTGTGGTCTAGTGTAGTGACGAAAATTTGTATTTCTCTGTCTACAGTACATTATAGCAAGCCAAAACAGTGTGTGCTGTATAAATGCCATTATCTGTGGCCTACTTTAGTGATGAAAATTTGTATTCCTCTGTCTACAGTACATTTCAGCAAGCCAATACAGTGTGTACTGTAAAAATTTCATTATCTGTGCCCTATGTTGTTGACAAAAATATGTATTCCTCTGTCTACAGTACATTGTAGCAAGACAATACAGTTGTACTGTAAAAATTGCATTA
This sequence comes from Bufotes viridis, assembly GCA_033119425.1. NCBI lineage: Eukaryota > Metazoa > Chordata > Amphibia > Anura > Bufonidae > Bufotes > Bufotes viridis. The sequence continues at coordinate 96,898,213 of CM065596.1, read as the reverse complement.
TCTGTGGCCTACTGTACAGCCTAAAATTTGCATTTCTCTGTCTAAAGTACATTACAGCAAGCCAATACAGTGTGTACTGTAAAAATGTCAATATCTGTGGCCTACTTTAGTGAAGAAAACTTGTATTGCTCTGTCTACAGTTCATTACAGCAAGCCAATACAGTGTGTACTGTAAATTTGCCACAAAATGGGATATCTTTAGAAGCATCCTAAATTCTCATTGTGAGAGGTACATACCGTATGGGAATAAAAGGTTAAGGAACAAAATGAAACCAATGTGGATAAATAGAAATGTAAAGAAAGCAATAAATGACAAAAAGAAAGCATGTAACTCATTAAAACAGGAGGGTAGCCAGGAAGCACTGAAAAACTATAAGGAAAAAAATAGAACATGTAAAAAACAAATAAAAGCGGCCAAACTAGAGACCGAGATATTAATTGCCAAAGAGAGTAAAACTAACCCTAAAATTTTCTTCAATTATATAAATGTTAAAAAGTATAAATCTGAAGGTGTCGGCCCTTTAAAGAGTAATGAAGGGGGAGTTGCAGAGAGCGATGAGGTGAAAGCAAAGCTGTTAAATATTTTTTTCGCCAATGTATTCAATGAGCAAAATAAACTGTCAGATGAAATGCTGAATGTAAAAATAAATCCCCAATTAAAAGTGTCCTGTCTGACCCAAGAATAAGTACAACAGCGACTTAAAAAGATTAAAATAGACAAATCGCCAGGACCGGATGGCATAAACCCCTGTATCCTAAGGGAATTAAGTAATGTCATAACCAGACCATTATTTCTGATATTTGCAGACTCTATACTGACAGGGAATGTCCCACAGGATTGGCGCATAGCAAATGTGGTGCCAATATTCAAAAAGAGTCCAAAAACAGAGCCCGGAAACTATAGGCCGGTAAGTTTAACATCTGTTGTTCTGAGAGATGCTATCATAGAGGATCTCAACAGAAATAACCAAATAAGGCCATATCAGCATGGCTTCATGAGGGATCGGTCATGCCAAATGAAATTAATCAGTTTCTATGAGGAGGTAAGTTCTAGACTTGACAGCGGCGAATCAATGGATGTCGTATATCTAGACTTCTCCAAAGCATTTGACACTGTATCACATAAAAGGTTAGTATAAAAAATGAGGATGCTCGGACTGGGAGAAAATGTCTGTAAGTGGGTAAGTAACTAGCTGAGTGACAGAAAACAGAGGGTGGTTATTAACGGTGCACACTCAGATTGGGCAACTGTCAATAGTGGGGTACCTCAGGGGTCAGTACTGGGCCCTATTCTTTTCAATATATTTATTAATGATCTTGTAGAAGGCTTGCATAGTAAAATATAAATTTTTGCAGATGACACTAAACTGTGTAAAGTAATTAACACTGAAAAGGACAATATACTGCTACAGAGGGATCTGGATAGATTGGAGGCTTGGGCAGATAAGTGGCAGATGAGGTTTAACACTGACAAATGTAAAGTTATGCACATGGGAAGGAATAATGCAAGTCACCCGTACATACTAAATGGTAAAACACTCGGTAACACTGACATGGAAAAGGATCTAGGAATTTTAATAAACAGCAAACTAAGCTGCAAAAACCAGTGTCAGGCAGCTGCCGCCAAGGCCAAAAAGATAATGGGTTGCATCAAAGGGGGCATAGACACCCGTGATGAGAACATAGTCCTACCACTTTACAAATCGCTAGTCAGACCACACATGGAGTACTGTGTACAGTTCTGGGCTCCTGTGAACAAGGCGGACATAGCAGAGCTGGAGAGGGTTCAGAGGAGGGCAACTAAAGTAATAACTAGAATGGGGCAACTACAGTACCCTGAAAGATTATTAAAATTAGGGTTATTTACTTTAGAAAAAAGACGACTAAGGGGAGATCTAATAACTATGTATAAATATATCAGGGGTCAGTACAAAGATCTCTCCCATCATCTATTTATCCCCAGGACTGTCACTGTGACGAAGGGACATCCTCTGCGTCTGGAGGAAAAAGGTTTGTACACAAACATAAAAGAGGATTCTTTAAGGTAAGAGAAGTGAGACTATGGAACTCTCTGCCTGAAGAGGTGGTGATGGTGAGTACAAGAAAGGAATTCAAGAGGGGCCTGGATGTAGTTCTGGAGTGTAATAATATTACAGGCTATAGCTACTAGAGATGGGTCGTTGATCCAGGGAGTACTTTTGATTGCCTGAATGGAGGCGGGAAGGAATTTTTTACTCCCCTTAAGTGGGGAAAATTGGCTTCTACCTCACAGGTTTTTTTTTTTTTGCCTTCCTCTGGATCAACTAGCAGGATGACAGGTTGAACTAAATAGACAGATGTCTTTTTTCAGCCTTATGTACTATGTTACTATGTTACTTTGGTGACAAAAATTTGTATTTCTCTGTCTACAGTACATTACAGCAAGCCAATACAGTGTGTACTGTAAAAATGTCATTATCTGTGGCCTACTTTAGTGAAGAAAATTTGTATTCCTCTGTCTACAGTACATTATAGCAAGCCAATATAGTGTGTATTGTAAAAATTCCAATATCTGTGGCCTACTGTAGTGCCTAAAATTTGTATTTCTCTGTCTACAGTACATTACAGCAAGCCAAATCAGTGTGTACTGTAAAAATTTCATTATCTGTGGCCTACTTTAGTGATGAAAATCTGTACTTATCTCTCTACAGTACATTATCACAAGCAAATACAGTCAACTGTAAAAATGTCATTATCTGTGGCCTAGTGTAGTGATGAAAATTTGTATTCCTCTGTCTACAGTACGTTACAGCAAGCCTATTTAGTGTGTACTGTAAAAATTTCATTATGTCTGGGCTAGTGTAGTGCCAAAAGTTTTTTATTTCTCTGTCTACAGTACATTATAGCAAGCCAATACAGTGTGCACTATAAAAATTTAATTGTGTCCTACTGTAGTACCGAAAATTTGTATTTCTCTGTCTACAGTACATTACAAAAATCCAATACAGTGTGCACTGTAAATATTTCCTTATCTGTGGCCTAGTGTAGTGCCAAAAAATTGTATTCCTCTGTCTACAGTTCATCACAGCAGGACAATGCAGTGTGTATTGTAAACATTATATTATCTGTGGCCTACTTTAATGACGAAAATTTGTACTTCTCTGTCTACAGTACATTATAGCAATCCAATACAGTGTACTGTAAAAAATTCATTATCTGTGGCCTGGAGTAGTGCCACAAATTTGTATTCCTCTGTCTACAGTACATTACAGCAAGCCTATACAATGTGTACTGTAAAAATTTCATTATCTCTGGGCTAGTGTAGTGCTGAAAATTTGTATTCCTCTGTCTACAGTACATTACAGCAAGCCAATACAGAGGGTACTGTAAAAATGTCATTATCTCTGGGCTAGTGTAGTACCGAAAATTAGTATTTCTCTGTCTACAGTAAATTATTGCAAGCCATTACAGTGTGTACTGTAAAAATTTCATTATCTGTTGCCTATTACGGTGCTGAAAATTTGTATTTCTCTGTCTACAGTACATAGCAGCAAGCCAATACCGTTTGAACTGTAAAAATTTCATTATCTTTGGCCTACTTTAGTGATAAAAATTGGAATTTCTCTGTCTACAGTACATTATAGCAAGCTAAAACAGTGTGTACTGTAAAAATTTAATTATTTGTGGCCTACTGTAGTGCCGAAAATTTGCATTTCTCTGTCTACAGTACATTATAGCAAGCCAATACAGTGTGTTCTGTAAATATTTCATTATCTGTTGCCTAGTGTAGTGACAGAAATTTGTATTACTCTGTCTACAGTACATTACAGGAAGCAAATACAGTGTGTGCTGTAAAAATTTTATTATCTCTGGGCTAGTATATTGCTGAAAAATTGTATTTCTCTGTCTACAGTACATTTATGCAAGCCAATACAGTGTGTACTGTAAAACTTTAATTATCTGTGTTCTAGTGTGGTGCTGAAAATTTTTATTCTTCTGTCTACAGTACATTACTGCAAGCCAACACATTGTGTACTATAAAAATTTAATTATCTGTGGCCTGGTGTAGTGCTGAAAATTTGTATTACTCTGTCTACAGTACATTATAGCAAGCCAATACAGTGTGTACTGTAACAATGTCATTATTTGTGTCCTACTGTAGTGCCGAAAATTTGCATTTCTCTGTCTACAGTACATTACAGCAAGCCAATACAGTGTGTACTGTAAAAATGTCATTATCTGTGGCCTACTTAAGCGAAGAAAAGTTGAGAAAGGCTGGACGGCAAAATTCACAACAGTTGTTTAATCCATGAATAGCCAAATAAATTTCCTGGTTCAATTAGAATTGGTATTTAAACAGTCGTCCTCATCATGCTGTTCACATTTTGATATCATGAGACCAAAACGACACCTAACAATTTTATCAACAGTACCTCACCATTGCGAGGCTTCAAGCAGAGAGCCTGGAAGAATCACAGAAAGGCATAGAAGTGGATGTCCTTTGGCCACATCCCAAACTGATGACCGCTTCATTGTGAACAATGCCCTGCGGAACCGGATGATGAATGCCACACAACTCCAGGCACATTTAAGTGAGGTGAGAGGCACTCGAGGGTCACATCAGACCATTCAAACATCAGCGTAGTCTGCGTGCTAGATGACCTGCAGGGGTATCTGATCACACCACCAGGCACAGGCGTCATCATCTTGCATGGGCCAGGGAGCATCTATGCTGAACGAGGGACCAGTGGGCCTTAGTGCTGTTCACTGATGAAAGTCGATTCACGCTGAGCATAAATAATGGCTGCCAACTATGTTAGAGACTAGAGTTGAGCGAACCCGAACCCGAACTGTATAGTTTGGGTTCGTACCGAACTTTACGGTTTTCTGCACCAGGACCTGAAAATTTCTGTAAAAGTTCAGGTTCGTTGTTCGGCTATATCTTCCCGCTTTTTGAAAGGCTGCAGGGCAACCAATCAACAAGCGTTTCACTACTTTGCCCTAAGAAGCCATCACAGCCATACCTACTATTGGCATAGCTGTGATTGGCTAAGTGCAGCACGTGACCCCGCCTCTATATAAGCTGGAGTCACATTGCGCCGCACGTCACTCTGCTGCTCTTAGTGTAGGGACAGGTTGCTGCTGCTGTGAGGGAGAGATTAGGGAGGAAATCTGTTGAACTTGGTGGTGTTAAATCTTCAAACTACAGCAATTATTGAGGGTGCTATGAGCCCAGTGATACTGCAAAATAATTTTTAATCCATCTGTTACTGAGGTGGGGGTCAGCGGACATTTTAGCAACTGCAGTGTTCTTGGAACTGCATGTGACCTGCATGTGTGCCAGCCTGCCAGGGACATAAGTCTAATTATTTTTGGTAGCTCAGTGGAGGAAAAATTCCTTTTTTCTGACAGGTCAAGTCCCCCTACATTACCTATTTTATAATTTAGGGGTGACATAGTGCATTTCTGTAGTTGGGGGAATAAACCCCTACTGTCGTACCAAAGAGCATGTTTGCATACACCGCTGAAAAATCTGTTTTATAATTTTGTGGTGACATACTGCATTTCTGTAGTTGGAAGAATAAACTCGTACTGCTGTGCCACAGAGCACTTTTGCATAGAACACTGAAAAAACTGTTTTAAAATCTTGCGGTAAAAAACTGCATTCTGTAGTTGGGTGAATAAACCGGTACTGTTGTGCCACAAAGCACGTTTGCATACAACGCTGAATTGAATTTTTGGGGTGACATACTGGATTTCTGTAGTTTGTTGCAATAAACACTGGTTTTGTGCTACATAGCAGATCTGAGGCCTACCCTGTATTTCAGTCATTTTAGGAACCTATGGAACTCTGCATTTACATAGTTGGTTGCAAAACACCGGTTTCTTGATAGATAGCACATTTGTGGTGTACGCTGCATTTCTGACAGTCAAATTAAACCGTTAACCTCTGCTGTTACATTGTTGGTTTGAAAAATCTAATTTTTGTTGATAGTGAAGTAATTGTACTGAATTGCTCCGTTACACTGTAGTATGACCAAAAGAAATGTATTCTGTTTATGACACGGGCACTGCCTTACTGTTAGTGAACTTAATAGTTGATTTTTGGCAGTTAAATTGACACCTGAGATAAATCATCTGTTAGTTTGGTGGGTGAACGCAAATAATCAGGAGAACATCAAATAAGGTAAGTGGACATAGTCGTGGAGGTGTTGGTGGAGCTCCTGTTGCTGGGAGAGGACGTGGCCATTCAGCGCTAGCTACAGATCCAAGTGAAACACCTTCCTCTGATGCGAGTAGGCGACAGAACCTGCAGAGTTATTTGGTAGGCCCAAATGCCGCTCTACGGATGGTGAGGCCAGAACAAGTACAGGCTATAGTAGATTGGGTGGCTCACAGTTGCTCCAGTTCCTTCACAGTATCTCCCACTCAGTCCTCTGCAGAAAGCTCAGAGTTGGCACCCGCAGCCCATGCCCATCAGTCTTTCACCTCAACCCCTTACAAATCAGCCAAACAGTCTGAGCTCCAAGTCATGCAGCAGACTCTTATGCTTTTTGATGACTCTGCTGGCAGGGTTTCCCAGGGCCATGCACATCGCCCTGCCCAAAAAGTGGAAGACATTGAATGCACTGATGCCAAACCACTTATGTTGCAGGATGAGGACATAGGAATACCACCGCAGCACGTCTCTGATGATGACGAAACACAGGTGCCAACTGCTACGGCTTTCTGCAGTGTGCAGACCGGCGAGGAGCGCAGGGGTCAAGAATGGGTGGAAGATTATGTGGAGCATGATGAGGTCCTAGACCCCGACCCCTACCCACCCTCGATCCCTGGTCCTGAATGCCAGCATTTCAAAATGACCGGCCTTTGAAATGCTGTCATTCCATCTGGTGGAGACGGACTGTTTTAAACAGCTGATGGCGGTGGCTGTCCCACAGTACATCGTTCCCAGCCGCCACTACTTTTCCAGGTGAGCTGTCCCTTCCCTGTACAACCAAGTGGATGATAGAATCAAGAGTGCACTGCGCAACGCTATCTGTGGCAAGGTCCACATAACCATAGATACATGGACCAGTAAGCACGGGCAGGGACGCTATATCTCCCTAACTGCACACTGGGTAAATGTAGTGGCGGCTGGGCCCGAGGCGGATAGCGGTTTGGCGCATGTCCTTTCACCACCGAGGATCGCAGGGCATTATTCTTTGCCTCCTCCTACTCCTCTTCCTCCTACCTCCTCATCCGGTCAGCGAAAGACCTTTACCACCAACTTCAGCACCGCCAGGGGTAAACATCAGCAGGCGGTTTTAAAACTCATGTGTTTGGGGGACAAACCCCACACCGCACAGGAGCTGTGGAGAGGCATAGAAGAACAGACCGATGAGTGGTTTCTGCCAGTGAGCCTCAAGCCCGGCCTGGTGGTGTGCGATAATGGGCGAAATCTCATAGCAGCTCTGGGACTAGCCGGTTTGACGCACATCCCTTGCCTGGCGCATGTGCTGAAATTGGTGGTGCAGAAATTCCTTAAAAACTACCCAGACATGTCAGTGCTGCTGCAGAACGTGCGGTCCGTCTGTGCGCACTTTCGGCGTTCTCACCCTGCTGCTGCTCGCCTGTCTGCGCTGCAGCGTAACTTCGGCCTTCCCGCTCACATGCGATGTGCCCACCAGGTGGAACTCCACCTTGCATATGCAGCAGCAGGAGATAGTGGAGTTTCAGCTGCAGCACGCATGGGTCAGTCGCTCTGCGAAACAGCACCACTTCACCACCAATGAGTGGGCCTCCATGCGAGACCTGTGTGCCTTGTTGTGGTGTTTCGAGTGCTCAACCAACATGGCCAGTGCCGGTGACGCTGTTCTTAGCGTTACAATACCACTTCTATGTCTCCTTGAAAAAAGACTTAGGGAGAGGATGTGGCACAGGAGGAAGAGGAAGTGTGGGCATTTCACAGGGTTTCAGGCCAGTCATTCAGAAGTGGCTCAGAGGCTGGGTTCCTGCACTAGCAGAGGCCAGGTACACATGTGGCCAGCCAGGGTACAGTTCTGGAGGATGAGGTAGAGGAGGAGGAACCGGGTTCACAGCAGGGTGGCACCCAACGCAGCTCATGGCCATCACTGGAGCGTGGCTGGGGGAATACAGAGGACACAGACGATACACCACCTACAGAGGACAGCTTATCCTTACCTCTGGGAAGCCTGGCACACGAGCGACTACATGCTGCAGTGCCTGCGCAATGACCAAAGAGTTGCCCACATTTTAGTTGTGCTGACTACTGGGTGGCCACCCTGCTGGATCCCCCTTACAAAGACAACGTGGCGTCCTTAATTCCCTCACTGGAGCGTGATAGGAAGGTGCGTGACTACAAGCGCACGCTGGTAGACGCGCTCCTGAGGGCATTCCCAACTGACACCGGGGGACAAGTGGAAACACAAGGCGAAGCCAGAGGAGGAGGAGGAAGAGGTCGCCAACGCAGCTGGGTCACATAGAGACATCAAGGACAGCGCTATGCATCAGCCACTGTTGTCACCAGCCTTTGGTGGTGGTGTAAGGGTCCATTCACATGTCCGCAAAATGGATCAGTTCCGCAACGTTGCGGAATGGATCCAGACCCCTTCATTTTCAATGGGGCCGGAAAAGATGTGGACAGCACACAGTGTGCTGTCCGCATCCGCACTTCCGTTCCGCAAAAAAATAGAACATGTCCTATTCTTGTCCACAGACACGAAAAGGCATTTCTATAAAAGTGCTGGCCATGTGTGGTTTGCAAAATGCAGAACACACATGGCCGGTGTCCGTGTTTTACGGATCCGCAAAACACTTGCGGACATGTGAATGGACCCTTACAGTGTGTGCAGGTGTGTTTAGTCAATACAGAACTGCCCTACACTTTGTGAATAGTACAGTGACAAGCCCCTACTACTTGAATAACATCATTAATCCAGTCATTGTGCCTCTGCATGCACAACACAAGCCTAATTTAATCTTCATGGAAGACAATGCGCCAGCTAATCCAGGTTGCATCATTAGGGAATAGCTACTGGAGACTGGGGTACCTCAAATGGAATGGCCTGCACTTTCTCCACACCTGAATCCCATTGAAAACCTATGGGATCAGCTGAGTCGCCATGTAGAGGCTCGTAACTCTGTACCCCAGAATCTCAATGACCTGAGGGCCTCCCTTCAAGAGGATTGGGATGCCATGCCCAAGCAGACAATGAATCGACTTGTGAACAGCATAAGATATCATTGTCAAGCTGTAATAGATGCTCAAACCACATGACAAGTTACTGAGGGGGTTTACCCACCACTGTTGGCTTTTGTTTCAATAAATAGTTTGAGATGAGGAAATCACCATTGTATGCTTCTACTTAAATGCCCTACTTTCATAATATAATATCATTGTAGCGGGAACTTTTTATGTTTTCCATAAATTTCACCCGAAAGCCAAACATCCCTAACTTTTTGTGAGTAGCGTATTTCTGATGCGTTTTCTGAGAAAACTAACGTATCAGTGCTGATAAAACATTTCAGAGATACCCACAGTGGAGATTTTTCAGATATTAAAACAAAGTATTGAAAGGGGTCTGTACCCTCAGTGAGGTGGTGACTTTTCTCGCAAATTGTTAAACCATGAGTCTTAGGCCTTATTCACACAGTCAGTGATTTCCATCAGTTATTGTGAACCAAAATCAGGCGTGGGTCTAAAGACAGAACAGGTGCACATCTTTGCATTATAACTTATCTCTGTGGAGGCTCCAATCGTTGTTTTAGTTCATAACAACTGATGGAAATAAACACTGACATGTGAATAAGGGCTCGTGCACATGAAAATATTTTCATTCCGCATCCGATCCACATTTTATGCAGGTCGGATGCGGACTCATTCACTTCAATAGGGCTGCAAAAGATGCGGACAGCAAATTGTGTGCTGTCTGCATCCATATGTCCGTTCTGTTGCACACGGACAAGGATATAATTTGTTCTATAGAAGGCAGGATGTTTCATTACACAAGATACACAACGCATATGGTCAGTATCCATGTTTTGCGGATCAGCAATATGCGGACCGCAACAGAGGCTACAGGCCTAAGGGCTTACTTCTTTTGCAAAATAGACATATAAAAGGATTAAATGGTAGGCGAGATCTGATCAAGTTATTGGGGGAGATTTATCCAAACTGGTATAAGGCCCCTTTCATACAAGCGAAACCCACACATTGGACTCGAAGCCTGTGTCAGGGAGAGCACCCCTCGTAACCTCCCAGTACTGACTGGGTCGCAAAGCATTATATTGATTTATGATGCTATGTAACCCTTACAGTTCTGGAATATATTGTATAACAGGCAGCATTATGTCAGTGTTATCCAATACATTCCAGAACTGTAAGGGTTACATAGTATCATAAATCAATGTAAAGCTAAGCGACTCGGTCAGTGCTGGGAGCTCAGGACGGGAGCTACTGTACACTGCGAGACGGATGGATGGGACTCGCTTGTCTGAAAGGGGACTAAAGGAAAACCAGCTTAGTTGCTCATAGCAACCAATCAGATTCCACCTTTCAATTTCCAAAGCAGCTCTGAAGAATAAAACGTGGAATCTGATGGGTTGCTAGGGGCAACTAAGCCAGTTGTACTTTACATCTGCCACATTAAGTATTTATGTTGGATATTTTTATATTTATTTTTGTACACTTTGATTGTGTTGCAGTAATTGGCTGTGTGGTTTCATATGGAGCAGTTTGTATGGATTTTTAACCTGTTATATGTTTGCGATCATGTGATTATTTCACGCTTTTAAGTGGTATGATTGCAGCATTAGGTCATGAATAAGGGCTGTAGCTGCCGGGGGTTTACAGTGTCGTCTCTTGGATTTTACTGATGTACTAATCAACTCAAGGCTTTTTATTGAAGACTTGGATCCAGTGCGGGACTTTTCCTTATAGATAGGTGTTGGATTGCTTCCTCAAGTATTTATAATACACAGTGATCACACTTATATAGAGTTCCCAGATGCTGACCTCTGTATGGGGGGATGTCGACCACACAATGACGTCCACATAGCTGCACACAAGTATGTGTAATGATCATACATAAGCTCTGCCACTATGTTCAGTTCATAAATCCAGACACCAATGTGTCTCTCCTCTACAGGTCACCTGAACTGCACTGACTTCATATCTACATCACTCTATATTTTATTCGCTTCTTAGAGTAGAATTCACACGAGTAGTATTTACTGTCAGCGTAAACCAGAAGAAACCTCTGTAATTACACTCTAATAACATTATATTGAAATCATTATTTTCAGCCGAATCATATGGCGGAAGGAGGAAAGAAAAAAGGCGAAAGAAAAAAGGCTGAGACTTTCCACCTCTCCTTTAAGAAAGACAAACCCGGCTGTGACATCACCAAGACTCTGCAATGAATTGACCAATTAAAGGCTCTGTTCGACATCACGTGCACTCCAGAAGGCTCTCAGTCGTGGGGGGTTCATTGTGTGAGGCGGCCAATTAGCTCTCGCTGAGTGAAGCCCCTCCCACCCCGCGCGGATCCTCCCACTGGAGGTGTAGCTCTTCCTTACTATCGTGTTGCGTCGTTTCCGGCCGCTACTGCCGAAGCTTTCCTGAGCGGAGTGAAGAAACAACAGCCGCCATTTTGTTTGTGTGTGAGGGACGGAGCCCCGACTTGAATTGGATACGGACTACAAGGTCCCAGAGCCCCCGAGGAGGCTGAATGATAACGGACATGTTTCCTTGTCATCTGCTGTGGGCCCCTAATCTCTAGTTACGAGCTCCTCCCTGTTTTCGTCCCATGGCGACCCGGGATACCGCTACCCATTAGATCCCCAGAGAACCGCGGCGGCGACTCCGGCTTCAGGCAGTTAGCACTGGCCTTCGCAGACTTCTCAGTTCGCCGTCGCCTGCGAGCCTGATCCGAATCTAGGCTTCGGCGTGAACCGAGAATATCTGGCAGAGAGCGGGGGAGGCCGCGGAGGAGAGCTGCCCTGGCCGATAATTAAAGGGGCCCTGTTGGAGCTTCGCTCTGTAGGGCGCAGAGGAGCGCGCTAATTCTCCCGAGACCCACGGCAGTAGCAGCTATGTGATCTCCAGTGCGGTGCTGGGAGTCGATTCACGGGCTGATCTGTTTGTGCAACGATGCCGCCCTCTGACGGAGGGAGAGACCCGGGTCTGCGTCTGTAAGTGGCCGTAAGGTAGTGGGAATCCCGTCTTCCCCTCCCCCATAGCCCCCATCCCCTTTGTAGCACACGGCGGTGGGGTCTGAGCACGGGGCTCTGGAGCAGTGCTTGGGGATCTTTGTGTAGGATGACGGCTGAGGAGAGGCCCAGGGACCGGGCTGCAGTCAGCATCAGGAGCAGCCGGGATGGGGTGTCTGAGCGCTTGAGGGCCCGTTACCTCTCCGGTGTGTGACGAGCTTTTACCGCTCCGTTACCGCATTCTTCGTGTGCACGGTCCGTGTGTGTTTGTTTTAGTGACTCGTGGTGAACAGACGTCTCGTTGAGCTTTGGACCACGACAAAAAAAAGCATCAACCTGCAGCCATGGCCGAAAATCTGGTTGACCCAGGGCCACCTTCGGCCAAGAAGCCCAAGATCTCCTCTCCTGCCCTGTCTTCCAGCGATGGTCCAGGTAACTGCTTCCCTTCCAAGGGTATGTTTTTCTGTTGGGTTAAATGACAAGCAGCAGGTATGGCGGGTAAGCGGCTTCTGGATGGTGCCAGTGTCCGGAGCGTAGTCACTTTCCGTCACTGTCACCATAGCTTCACCATTACTCTAGCGTTCCTGGAATTGCCACTAAGTTTAGTAAAATGGTGTCCTGAAGAATTTTCCAGGTTTGTTTAGCCTTTAGTCCTCATGCACACGACGTGTCTGTAGTGCGGTCCGCAATGCGCCATTCTGCAAAATATGGCCACCTTCTGTGTGCAATCCACATTTTCTCACTCCTTTCACTAAAATTACTATTGTCCACAATCCGGCCAAGATTAGGACATGTTCTGTAACTTGCGGACAGTTGATGATATCCATCTGCTGTCCATTTATTTTGTGGACCCGTGAATGGGGCCTTATGCAATCTACCAACAGTGCGGACCGGATACAAAATACGGTCGTGTGCGCGAGGCCTTACAGTGAGAACCACGAGTAACAATTCCCATGGAAATGATGGCGGGATGTCTATCTGGAGTAGTGCTAAGGGTCCCAACCAAATCCATTCTCACTCCTTAAGTGAATGATTGCCGTTATTGTCAGCGCCGTCTCCGATTTCCTTTTTACCTAGAACTAGTAAATCTCCACCAAAATGTTTGGGTATTTGGTGAACGTTTAAGGGGTAACAAGGCCGGCAAATCACTGTAATGGGATGGCCAGCACTATCATTGCTGCCATGCAAATGGCCTGTGAAGTCATCAGTGGAAATAGTGGGCACCTAACCAGTATACAGTACCATAATATACCAGTGGAATACAGTGGATTACCTTTGTCTTTAGTCTGTTACACACGGTTGGCATTGGCGTCTTACACCTTGTAGTTAAGTTTTGGGGCTCATTTTCTCCTATCCTTTCTAGGCTGTCGCTGTTTATGGCCTTCTGTCGGACTCTCGGTAGGGTGCACATTCTGTTGGTGTTTGGTTAAATAGAAATGCTGAGGCGTGAAAAATGCCATTCATTAGTTTTATATTCCTCATGCTGATCAAATGTTTGACTATTCTTTTAATTTACCCACTACTCCAATTGCATCAACATTATCTACTGTAATAGAGTACACTTATGCCCCAGGCTGTCACCTTCTAGAGGTAGGTTGCCAGTGTGGTGATGGCTGGGAAAGCATCTGGGGAACATAGAACAGGATCTCCATTATGGTGGTATTGCCTGGACCACCCATGGGTCTACTAGGGTGAGCTTAAAGTAATTGGTGACCCAAAGAAGACTGCAGTAAGGATGCTACAATACTGCCTTAGGCCTCTCTCACACGTTTGTGTCCATGCTCACCTCTGTGGCAAGATGGTCAGTGGTTCATCCATGAAGATGTGTGTGGGGTCTGTGTGTCATCCGCATTCTCTATATTTCCTATCTCTCTTCAATCCATTCCTGGCTTTGGCTTAAAAAAATTTTTTTTTCATAAAACACCATCTCCCCTTCACAAATAACCAATGTATATAATATAGAGCTGAGTGCAGTTCACAATGAAGGAGATAAAAGGTATCTACCGATTCCTCAGTTTTGTTTCCCACTAAGGGCGATGCTCAAATGCTAAACTCAGTTGGCGGTATTTCATTATGTTGGGCCATCTCTTCTTTGACTTTTAGGAGATTTAAGCATCGACGTTAGTGGGAACCAAAACTGAGGAATCGCATCGATACATACCTTTTGTCTCCTTCAGTGTGAACTGCGCTTAATTTGAAGCCGCACGGTTTTCTATATTATATACATAAAGTGCACTGCTGTTTGTGTTGTCAGATGTTTTTCTATCACCTTCTCTATAGTGTAAAAAGCCACAAACACGTGCTGTAAAGGCAAGCTTTTTACACGAGTTAGCAGGAGATGCAGCTATAGTAAATGTTAGTTTTTTTTTCCCAGGATGCGATGGTTGCATCTTTTGTTGCATTCAGTGTAGTGGGAAGCGGGAAAGATACTAAGTGGGGCGCAACTAGAAAAATGCATTGCTGCCGTAGTTATGTGGGTTGTTTTTAGGGCGTTCCCTATACTGTAAAACTCACCTGTTCTCTTCATTCTTCAGGTCAGTACAATTACAGCGATGCCAGTTTTATATGGTTTCTTGTGTTTACATTTTTTTAATAAAACTTTTTTTTTTTTTCTTTGAATTCTGACCCCCCAATAGCATTTTTAGCTTTATGTCTACAGAACTGGCTGAGGGCTAATTTTTTGTGGGATGATCATTAGTTTTTGATACAACTTTGAAGTCTGAGTTTTTGATCACTTTTTATTCAATTGATTTTGGGATGCCAAGCAACAAAAAATTGCAATGTGAGTGTATTACTGTACAGAGGTGGCACGAAGCGCACAGCGTGGTCTGAAAATCCACGTATGTGTGAATGAGGCCTAAGTCATCAATATCAGATTGGCAGGGGCCGATGGGATGGGGAGCTGTAATAACGCTGCTGCAATCTTGATGGCGAGCAGGTAAACTGTATTCGTATGACCACTGCGTTCACTTCATACAGGTGATCAGGGGGTGTTTGCAGTCGGGCTCCGACCGATCTGCTATAGATGACCTATCCTGTGGATCAATATGGGATAAGAGGACATGCCCTTTTAACTACCGAACTAGGCAGCACCTCATGTACATAAGTCAAGAATGATCAACATTTTAAAAAATTTTCTGTTACCCCACTGTAAGGGTCCATTCACACGATCCGCAACACACCCGGCCGGCACCCTCCATAGAAATGCCTATTCTTGTCTGCAAGCTGCAGACAATAATAGGACCTGTTCTATCTTTTGCGGAGCTGTGGACCGGAAGTTCAGGTGCCGCACTCTGTAAATGCGGAAGCAGAGAGCACATAGTGTGCACTCCGCTTCTTGTCCGGCCCCATTAAGAATGAATGGGTCCGTAACAGTTCCGAAGAATTGCGGACGTGTGAATGGGGCCTAAGTGCTCAAGAAGTACATTGTTAGGGCTCCTTTGTGGTTCTAACGTAATGGAGATGACTCGTGTTCATGCACACATCAGTTCTGACCATGTTTGTGTGCTGACAGTGGGGGAACAGGGACAGTAGAAAAAATAAAATGATAATCTAGAACTGCAGTTAGTAGTCCAAGATTGTAGTGACAGATTCCCTTTAGGGTATGGCTATGTGGTGACACTGGTTGCGGCCCAGATAGCGGAGTAGTGGTGATCCCATAGAAATTAATCTGAATGCTGCCCGAGTCTAAAACAATCCAGCACAGTGTAGCCATACCTTTAGGCCTCTTTCACACGGGCGTCGTGTTTGACGCCCGGATAAGAGGCGGTGCATTGCGGGAATATGCACGATTTTTCCGCGCGGGTGCAAACGTTTGTAATGCGTTTTGCACGCGCGTGAGAAAAATCGCCATGTTTGGTACCCAGACCCGAAGCTGGACTTCATCACTGAAGTCCGGTTTCGGGTCTTCTGGAGAATTTATTATTTTCCCTTATAACATGGTTATAAGGTGAAATAATAGCGTTCTTAATAAAGAATGCTTAGTAAAATGAAGAGGAAGGGGTTAAAAATAATAAGTTAACTTACCTTAGCCACTTGATCGCGTAGTTGTGATCTGTCCTCTTTCCCAGCATCAGCTAAGAACTGAAGGACCTGTGATGACGTCACATCACATGGTCCAATCACATGGTCCATCTTACCATGGTGATCTGGTCCTCCTCACGCATTGCACCCGCGCGGAAAACTCGCCCGTGTGAAAGGGGCCTTAAAGGGGTTAGCGTTCAGTGGCATGGGGCACATTTTGTAGTTAACTTGGACATCCCCTTTAACTGCTTTGTTTGAAATGTGCCTCAATTTATTTTAAAGTGTAACCTATTGAAGACATTTATTTAAAAACTATTCTAAATGCCATAAAACTGACTTTTATAATATACTTTTATTTTTTGTTAGGCTTTAGAAGAGCAGAGCTGGGGCAGGCAGGGAAAGCAATGTGTCCATCGCTCACCACAGCCCCAACAGTGGAATCTGTACACTGTACACCGCGGACATGTCAGTGGTGTACGGATTCCTAAGCTTTACACATTTCTGAACTTGGGATGCCTACTTTGTAATTAGATCATGAACAAATAAAATGTATTTTGTGGCATTTAGTAGGCTTCTTATTGATTGGGTACGCTTTAACGGGAACCTGTCACGTTGAGCATGGTGTCTGGGCTGCAGGCAGGAGGAGCTAAGCAGATTGATCCATAGCATAACTTGTAATTCATACATTTGAAATCACGGAGGCGGTCCTACCAGTGACTGTGTACAGAGCTGTCAATCACTGATGGGACCGCCTCCTTTACTTCAAAGCCCAGAAGGAGCAGGAATGTAAATGTGCAAATTACCCCCCACCTTCCGAAACCCATAACTTTTGTACTTTTCCCATCACACAGCCATATGAGGGCTTCTTTTTTGCAGTGACGTTGTATTTATTAATGACACCATTTAATTCACTATATCTTGTGTTGAAAATTATCAGGTGCAATAAAAAAATTCCTTTTCCCCCTGTGGGTTGGTACAATTACAGCTATACCAAATTTATATAGTTTTTACTAGATTTTACTTAAAACTGAGAATAAAAATTTTCTTTGCATCGCCATATTTAATAACTTTTTTGGTGTTGTCTGCGGGCTTGTGTTTTTTTCTGGGACCAGCCTTAGAGTTTTCATTGGTACCACTTTGGCGTAGTGTGCATAAAAAGTTTTGATAGTTTTAATTGAATTATTTGGCACGCTGTCATAGCAACGGATTGAAGCCCTGTGATTTTGTTGAGTGGGTAGCTCTTTACTGTGATATTGGCGTTAATGCCAATCCCGGTCATTACAGCCAAGAGTCGCTGTTTGGCACAGCTGACACCTGCTGTGTATCGGACGGGGTCATCTGATTACCCCACTCCATACGCCTGTCTGATGTTACATCAGATGAATGGGCGTCAACTGTCCTAGCAGACACAGCTCATAGGCCAGAGCGCTGTTCCACATTAGGGTACTTTCACACTAGCGGTAAAGTTTTCTGGTATTGAGTTCCGTCATGGGCGCTCAATACCGGAAAAAAAACACATCAGTTTGTCCTAATGCATTCTAAATGGAAAGCAATCCGTTCAGTATGCATCAGGATGTCTTCTGTTCTGTCCCTCTTATGGTATTTGGCCGGAGAAAATACCGCAGCATACCGAGAGACCAATCTGGTATTTCAATGCATTTTTCTATCCGGAACTGCCTGCCGGATTCTTCTAACGCTAGTGTGAAAGTACACTTAGCAGGCATCTCGGGATAGGGGCAGCCCCCAAGTTGCAGTGCTTCATGATCATAGTGGTGGTGTGTAACTTTGAGCCCGCTGTGGATGGGGGCCTGTAGGATAGATCCCGTGTATCCCAGGCACATTCTGCTACTATTTCAGTTGTAGAAATACACTAGTTTCTAATGTTACTTCCTTCGTCCTTCTCTTTAGTTCATACTACCCATGAGGACCTTACTTAAATGGGGTTATCTCATGCTATTGTAGAAAATAACAATCAGGCATATAGTACAGGACCATCTCATTGTAACAAAGCTAGAATTGGCTCTGCACCTCAAATGCATCCAGAACATTCCCCATTCATTACTCCAATTGCTCTGCTAGATTTATTTCAAGCTGGCAGCTCAGGGGACTTGTCCTTTTTCATGGAGCGTGTCCTGTCTGCTGCATGAATGCATTGCAAACTGCAGGCAGCATGTTGGCGCAGAACTGAGCAGATTTCTATATAGTTTTGTGGGTAAAGATTCAGTAAAACTTGTAATTTAAACCTCTGCTTTTTCTGCCTTCAGTTGTATCAATGGGGGTGGTCTTAAGGTCAGAAAAAGCAGAGGTTTTACTGAATCTTTTTTTACAACTTTATATATCAATCTGCTTATCCTCTCCTGTTCTATAGCCTGCTATCTGCAGAGTGCACTGCATTTCGAGGTGACACATTCTCCGCAAACAGTTTATCCCTATCTGCACGGTAATGCCTCGTGCACACGACTGTATGTGTTTTGCGGTCCGCAAATTGTGGATCCACAATAAAAACGGATAACGTTCCATATGGTATCCGTGTTTTTATTTCTTTGCAGATCCATTGTAATAATGCCTATCCTTGTCCTATTTTTTTTTTCTAGTTTGCGGATATGCTTTCTTTTTTTTTTTTTTTTTGCGGAACGGAAAAACTGACATACGGAAACAGAATGTACACGGAGTACCTTCCGTTTTTTTTGCGGACCCATTGAAATGAATGGTTCCGCATATGGTCCTCAAAAAAAACGAACGGACACGGAAAGAAAATACGTTTATGTGCATGAGGCCTAAGGAATAAGTATCTTATTCCTGGAGGTCTGACCTCTGGGAAACCCAGCAATCACAAGAAAGGAGGTCCCGAAGTACGGCAGTGTTGAGCTTTCATGCATGTTGTGACCGCTACTCGTTTACATCTATAGTACTTTGCTGAACTCTCATTCATACCACTGTTCTATTCTAATGGGGCACTTTGAGACCTCCAGTCTCCCCACTGCTGCCTGTTCCAGTGGTCAGACTCCCAGCCATTAGATATATATTCCCTAGCCCATGTATGAGGTTAGTATTGCTAGTGGTAGAACCTATGTAAGCTGCCCACTCACGTTGGATGAGCATCAGCTGAACTCACAGATTTCCGCGACACTGACTGTCTAATGCAGGAGTTCACAACCTTCTGGCACGAGAGCCGTATTCACCAACTCCTAATGAAACTTAAAAGGGATATTACCGACCCATGGTGTATTAGGAATTTTATCTATCGGGATAATGGTGGGAGAGGTCCCCATCTCCCCAGTTTGCACTCTAGAGAGGAGGAGATTACATGGTCACATGCATAGACTGCAACCTTTCTAAACTATATATGCTTTTATATAGAGTGCCAAAAAGGACTGCAGGGACTCCATTCTTAAATTTCAACTTTCCTAATCCCTTTGTTCTCACAGGAGAACGGCTACCACCAGAGGCATTAGTTGGTCCCGCTCTCCCCAATGAGAGCACATGCATGTTCAGCCAACGGGTGCTGTCACACAGCGCAGTTGTGAAAACTCCAAGGATTTACTGCATCAACAAACAGAGTTATAGAGCTCAGCCCTGGTGTCCTGCATAGCAGAAGTTATTGAATTAAAGGGGTTTTCTCAGATTTTCATCCTAATTGGTGGGGTTCTGACAGCTAGGACCCCTGCCAATCAGACGTTTGAAAAGTTAGTGCCGGTGAGCGCTGCTGCCTTCTCACAGCTTTTCCTAAGCCAGTGAGGATCCTTTCATGTGTCACGTGGTCTAGGAGCAGCTGAGGACGATACCAAGCACAGCCACTATGCAATGTATGGCACTGTGCTTGGTGAGCCTCGAAGACCGCCAGTGCCTTCTCCAACAGCTGATCAGCAGGGGTGTCAGTCCCCCTCCGATCAGGTACTGATGACCTTTCCTGAGGATCGTTAAAATGTGTATGAAAGCATGCTTGAGAGCCTATGTATTATTCGAAATGTTGCATTATTTTGTACTTTTTGTACATTTTATGGATCTCTGATTAAAGAAACCATTGGAGGATATGCTGACATCAAGCTTTTTTTTTTTTTGTTGCTATCCTGAGGATAGGTCATCGGTATGAAATTCTCATAAAACCCTTTTAATTGCATTTGGCTAAATTCAAAAACTGCATTATAAATGTGTATGTTATTATATGTTTGTTTGCTGCAGTAACTGCGCTGTGCAGCACCCTACAGCTGTCCACTTCATGGGCCCCCTTTCCGGGTAAAGGGGAACTGCTGATCCATTCAGTATTAATCATTTTGTTTACCGGATTTTACTTTTAAAGTTGTTGAGGATCACAAATTGCACAGTGCTTCGGATTTTATTTCTGCCCACACAGTTGTCTTTCAGAGGTCACAAACAGAAGATTGAGGGCTTAGTTCACTTCTCATTCATTTACTGAAGTTCACACCTGTAGTGGATAAATGTAACATTGGAAAATTGCAGCATGAATTTCCTCATTGGACGACATTTTCATGTTTGTTTTGGTATTACCGTACTTCTGCTTTTGAGGGGACAGTTTGTGACTCTCTGTAGTGGAGCTAATCTTACAGAAGATTTTGCAGTAGTCTTTGGGCAGAGCAGCGCAGTGAATGTGAAGCTCTGCAGCTGAACTAAACGTCAGCATGCTGCGCTCTCCTCTCTCTGAAAATGTATTTTATATAACGTTTCACCCTAGACCATCTTACACATGCATTTTATGTACTTTCCATCTTGTTTAGGGTCCTTTCACACTGGCGTTTTTGTTTTCCGGCATAGAGTTCCGTCCTCGGCGCTCTATGCCGGAAAAATCCTGATCAGGATCATCCCCATGCATTCTGAATGGAGAGAAATCCGTTCAGGATGCATCAGGATGTCTTCAGTTCAGGACCGGAACGTTTTTTGGACGCAGCAAATACCGCAGCATGCTGCGCTTTTTGTTCCGTCCAAAAATCCGGAACACTTGCCGCAAGGCCGGATCCGGAATTAATGCCCATTGAAAGGCATTAATCTGGATCCGGCCTTAAGCTAAACGTCGATCCGACGTTTAGCTTTTTCTCACTGGTTACCATGACAGCCAGGACGCTAAAGTCCTGGTTGCCATGGTAAAGTGTAGTGGGGAGTGGGGGAGCAGTATACTTACCATCCGTGCGGCTCCCAGGGCGCTCTAGAGTGACATCAGGGCGCCCTACACGCATGGATCACGTGATCCATGCGCATGGGGCGCTCTGACGTCATTCTGGAGCGCCCCGGGAGCCGCACGGACTGTAAGTATACCGCTCCCCACTACTACTATGGCAACCAGGACTTTAATAGCGTCCTGGCTGCCATAGTAACCTGAAAGCATTTCGAAGACTGATCAGGATCCTGATCAGTCTTCTAATGCTTCAGGCGACTTGCGTTCTGACGGATCCGGCGGGACGGAAGTGCCTGCCGGATCCTCGGAACGCAAGTGTGAAAGGACCCTTAAAGAGGTTCTCTGGGAATTAAGAAAATAAAATTACTTAAATATTTATTATAAATAGTTCCCAAATACCTTTCATTAGTTATAATGGCTGTTTTGTCTGAGGGGCTGTGATCAGGGGCAATAAAATGTGCTGTCGTCCTATTAATACACAAAACCTGTCCTTATCACACAGGAGGACAAATTACTTTACAACACTGAGGTAAAGAGCTGCCTCATCCTCCCCTCTGCTTGTCAGGCATTATGATTAGGGATGAGCGAATCGACTTCAGATGAAACATCCGAAGTTGGTTGCATAAAACTGTTTCAATACTGTACGGAGTGAGTGCTCTGTACAGTATAAGAATGTATTGGCTCCGATGAGCGGAAGTTATTACTAGTTATTAGACTTTGCATAATAACTTCATAAATTGATTTCTGATGTAAAAAAAACAATTTCCTGAACTCCAGTGGTACCTTGGAACATTCTAATACTGTACGACACTGCGCTCGCTCCATACAGTGTTGAAACAAAGTTTTATGTCAATCTACTTTGGATGTTTCATCCGAAGTCGATTCGCTCAACCCCAGTTATGATCCAGAATACAGCTGATAAGATTTTCAGCTGAATCTCTGTAGGAAAGGAGTTTACTTGTATGCAGTCTGCATTACCACTGCCCCACATTACCACAGTCCATCCTCTCTGTACTTTATGAACTCTATTCCTACAAAGATTCAGCTGTATTCAGGATTATGACAAGCAGAGAGGCGGATGAGTCAGCTCTTTACCTCAGTGTTGTGAAGTAACTTGTCGTCCTGTGTGATTAGGACAGGTTTTGTGTGTACTACTAGGATGGCGGACATTTTATTTCTCCTAATGATTGTTCCCTAGATAAAACAAACCATTATAACTAAGAAAGATATTTGGGAATATACTTATAATAAAGTAATATTTAAATATTCTCAATTCCGGAGAACCCCTGTATCTATGCCTATACAACTTCAGCAGCTGTCGCCCAAATGCTTCACCATACATTCTCAGTTTGGCCATGTGTGGATGTGTTTTCAGTGGGGAGACAGAAGAAAGCTGCTGCAAGACATGGCAGCTTCTCTCTGGAGAACAGAAGCAATGGGTGTAAGAATTTAAGGAGCTCCCCATAGATGTTTAGGGCTCATGCACTTGACTGTATGTGTTTTGCGGTCTGCAAAAAAAGGATCCGCGAAAAATACGGATGACGTCCGTGTGCATTCCATAGTTTGCGGCACAACTGGCCTCTAATAGAACAGTCCTATACTTGTCTGTAATGCGACAATAATAGGACATGTTTAATTTTTATATTTTATTTTTTTTTGCAAACTGACATATGGAAACGGAATGCACAGAGTAACTTTTGTGTTTTTTTTTTTTTTTTTTTTTTTTGTGGAATGAAATGAATAGTTCCACATACGGTCCGCAAACAAAACGGAACCTACATGGAAAGAAAGTACGTTTGTGTACATGAGCCCTTAGACTGGCAGGTTTGGGTGACAACGTTTGGGTGTCTTTAGATTTTAAACTAGATTTTTTTGGTTTTACCTACAGCTCTTGTATAGCATAAAATTCAAAGCAGATGAGGCTTTTGAGACCTGCATTCGATAATGGAATGAATCATATACTGTATATAAACAGATCGCACTGCATTGTAAGAGCAACGAAAGAAGAATCACCCTTACCGCTCTGAAATCCATGAAACTTCTTAAAGTGGTGATTGCTCATGTCCAACAAATAATGCATGAGAGGAGAATCAAAATCGGTTTGGAACTGAACTGTAACTCAATTTCGTCCGTTTTATGGGTTTCGCTTTTACAGCATTCGCTAGTGGTAAAACTGAACTGTTACCTTCATTCTGCGGGTCTGTACAATTGCGCGACACCACATTTGTACAGTTAAATATACAGGGCCAGGTGAGAGGACTGTATTAAGGAAGCTTCACCCAGTTTATTGTGGCACTTTGTCTGCCATTTTCTATTTATTTATTTATTTTTTTGAGCCAAAGCAAGAAGAAGTGTGTTGGAAGGGAATGAAATATGAAGGAAAAACTTCTTATGCTCTATCTGCTACTGGCTTCAGCTCAAAAAGTGCCCCACCTTAACCCCTTAAGGACCGGGGGTTTTGGGATTTTTGCGTTTTTGTTTTGCACTCCCTGCCTTCCAAAAGCCATAACATTTTTATATTTCCGCTCACATAGCCATATGACGGCTTGTTTTTTGCGGGACAAGTTGTACTTTTTAACGCTACCATTTATTTTTGCATGTGATGTAGTGGGAAACGGGAAAAAAATTCCAAATGGGGTGAAATTGCAAAAAAAAAAAGCAATTTCACCACAGTTTTACGGGTTTTTAAATTACAACGTTCGATTTGCGATAAAACGGACTGGTTAATTTTATTCTTAAGGTCAGTACGAATCCGGCAATACCTAATATGTATAGTTTTTCTTGCGTTTTGACAGTGAAAAAAAAATTAAAAGTGGGAATTTTTTTATTTTATTTTTTTGTCGCCATGTTTTGACCCCTATAACTTTTTTGTAATTATGCGTACGGAGCAGTGTAGGGGCTAATTTTTTGCGGGGCAATCTGAACTTTTAATTGATACCATTATGGGGTGCGTATGATGTTTTGATCACTTTTTATTCATTTTTTTTTTTTTAGGAAATGAAGCGTCCAAAAATGGCGAATTAGCCATTTGGACGCTTTTTTTTCGTTTTTATGTTTACCGTATGGTGAATATTTTTTAATATTATAGTATGGGCGTTTTCGCACATTGCGACACCCATTATGTTATTTTTTTATTTATTTTATTTTCATTTTGGGGAAAGGTGGGGTGATTTGAATTTTTATATTTTTATTTTATTTTTTTTAACTTTTTTTTTTTTTCACCTCTTTCTTATAGTTCCCACAGGGAACTATAAGATGCAATCAATAGCATTGGAATATGAGAAAATCGCATATTTCCTATGGAGCCTACAGTCATAGGAATACTATGTAGTAACCTACGTTTCATTCACAGAAACCTAGGCTACTACATGCATGCTCCGGCTCCCCCTTGTGGCCATCAGGGGAGCCGGAGCACAAACCGAAAGTGAAACTTTAGGTTTTTGCGCGATCAGATGCCGTGGTCAGGATTGACCACGGCATCTGAGGGGTTAAATGTCCGCGATCGGCATCGCTGCCGGTCGCGGACATGAGCTGCGGGTGTCAGCTTGATAAATCAAGCGTTTACCCGCAGCTCATGCGCCCGCTCCGTGCGGGAGCGGGCGCCATCTTTAAAGTGCGGACGAAGGGCGTACATGTACGCCCGTCGTCCTTAAGGGGTTAAAGAGGAGCTGTCACCACTCCTGACATGCCTGTTTTAATAGCTTCATGCATTCTCCATGTAACAACAATTCTGGAACATCTAATCTTATGCCTCCTTGTTGTCCCTTTCCTTTATTATTTCTACTATAAGTTATGAATGAATTGCTAGCAGTCTGCAGTAAGGGTACAGAGGAGTGGTAACCAGTTGGGGGGGTGTACCTGCACAGACTCGCTCTATCCAATCAGTGCTGCCATTTTCAGACTGTGCAGGTACAACCCCTCCCCCACAACTGGTTATCACCCCTCTGTATCTTATAGCAATTTATTCATAACTTATAGTTGAAATAGGAATGGCACACCATAGTCATAAGAATAGGCTGACTCCATTGCACTTGCAGGAACTCTAATCTAGCAGAATAATTCATATTCTCACTGCTCCTGATAATAAAACTGCCACAAAATTATGTTTGTACTACTCTCTCCAGCCCCTTATGCATGATCAAAACTGCTGACAGACTCCCTTTTGGTTATGCGGAGTCCAGCTCTGCTGGTTGGTATTCAAACACTTGTATCAGTATAGTAAATATTTCTGATGGCATTATATTGTGGTCTGTATTGCTGTATAACAGTTCTCTAATTTTGTGTAATAATGAAAATAAGCTATGGCTGTTTTTTCTGTTTAGATTTTGGGTCCTTATTTGACCTGGAGCAAGATCTGCCTGATGAGTTAATTAGTTCCAATGAATTTGGTGCAAGCAACGGTGGAGATATTGGTCAGCTGCACACCAGCATGGGCATGATACCTGATGCGGCTGCCAAACACAAGCAGCTTTCAGAACTTTTGCGAGGTGGTAGTACAAACATGAGTATGGGCCTTGGTCAGCAAACACAACCTGGCCCAGGTATTGGACTTCTAAACAACATGGTGAAAAGTTCAATGTCTCAAGCTGGATTGACACCCTCAAGTTTGAGCATGGGAGGTAATGGAAGCAATACAGGACAACCAACTCAAAGTCTAAACCCCTCCTCAGCAGCTGGAATGATACCTGCTCTAAACAATCCAATAAACCAACCTAGAATTGGCATGAATACAGGTATGATGCAAGCTGGAAATGGACAAAACATGATGCAGGGCCAAATGATGAACGGGTCACTTGGTACAGGAAGGGGTCGACCTGGGATGCCATACCCAAACCAAGGTATTGGCAGTTCTAGCAACCTTTTAGCAGAGACTCTTCAGCAAGGTGGGCCACCAATGGTAGGGCAGCCAGGAATGAGAAGCCCACAACCAACCACTATGAACAAGGTAAGCTGTTTTACAATACGTAATGTAGACATTAAAGGGGTTGGCCACCTTCTGGTTATTGTTGACCAGTGTGTTGGTGAGATGATTATATGGCACTTATAGCCTTTGTTAGCCTTTGTTGAAAGTCTGCACCATTTTTTTATATTTCGTTAGGTATGCCTCCTACTTTGAAATACTCTGCACCTGCCATTCGTACTTGTTCTGTTGGGAGTTTAGTGCAGTGTGTTTGAATGGAGGAGGCATCACATGGAGGGGATTTGCCTCAATTATCGGACATCTTATGGACAGGCCCTATGTGTGGACAGCACAAAAGACTTTGGGGGTCATTTACCAACTCATACACCAGTTTTCTGGCATAAACCTTTGCGCCACAATCTGCCTCTTTTCCCCAATCACGCCAGGTCTATAAAAGGGGGCGTGACGTGGGCAGGTTAATATAAACAAAAAAGAACCATGCTTAAAGGGGTATTCCCATCATAATGATCACCGTTAAGTCTGTTAATAATTTGAGAGTGATCATTTTTGTAAATATATTTGATTAACCAATTCCCACCCTTTAGGAGAAAATTCATCCCCACTTACCTATAGTTGTCATTCGGTCTCCCCTGGTAACGGCCACCGCTCTTCTCCGGAATCCCACGGTGGCCGCGCTTGCGCAGAAGACTCTTCCTTTTCTCCCGGCTGGGCCACTCGCTGTCCTGAACGCACACTCCGCCGTGCATGCGTGATGGGGACTTCTTCCTGGCCAGAATAGTACAGAGCTGCAAACGCGCATGCCGGCTCTGTACTATACTGGCCAGGAATAAGTCACTATGGCACATGCGCGACGGTGTGCACATGCAGTGCAGCGCCTGACCTTGAGAATACTTCAATCAGGATGAAGCCTGTCCCCAGCCAGAATCCAGGAAGTGATTGGCGTGCTGGCAGCAGGTAGGTATGAAAAGGCGCTGTGGGAAAGCCCCTTTAAATTCCTGGACCTCATTCGTTCTAGGTCTGGCTCTACTCTACCCCCTGCCTGCTGCAGTGTTTGGCTTCAGCAGTGGACACATCCCCTCAGACTGCAGGCAACAAAGGCCAGCAGAGGGGATGCTGCAGCAGTGGTGGGGGTTTGTGAAATATATTATACATTTTCATTTTTTTTTTATCTGATAGTTACATTGTTAGGTTAAATAAGTACGGTGTCAGGATACTGGCAACCCTATTTCAGATGACCAGGCAGGATGAAAGTGTTAAAAATAATAATAATCCAGTGGATCCATTGCAAAGCTCCCTTCTCCCCTGCTTCTGATCCTTGCTGGACCAGAAGGGTGAAATGCAGTGTACACAAATGTCACTACTGCAATTCGGTGGCCTCGGCAGTGTCATATTCAGCCCAACAGGTGATCGATGAGCCTCAGAGAGGAGCTCGGCTTTTTGTTTTCTTTTTTGAACATTTTCGCCCTGTCTAGCCATCTGAAACTGAGTTCCCAGACTTGGAGACATTAAAATGGATGTCCACTTAAAAACGCATAAAAGCAACCCAGTAGTAAATCAGTAGTTGGAGAACCTGCCACTAAGAAATACAATGCAATCTGCAGGCAGCATGTTATAAAGGAGGAACTGAGCAGATTGTTTTGTGGGAAAAAAATTCAGTAAAGCTTGTAATATAAACCTATAATGTTTTTCTGAATCTTTTCCTGCAAAACTATATATTACTCTGATCATCTCCTCCTGCTCTACAGCATGCAACCTCTAGATTGCACTGCATTTCACCATGATCAAACCTATTAAGCCAGACATTCTGCCTGGTAGAGTTGATCATGGTGACTAGAATGAGCCCTTTCTTTTTACAGTCCCTGAAATCTCACCACAGTTTTATGCAAAATGGGATAAATGCAATAAAACTAACTGGCACTGTCAGATTAATGCTTAACTGTCCCTTTTGAGTCACCATGTTGTAACTATTGCTTTTTGCTTTCTAGCTTGGGATAATGAACAACCCTAACCCCTATGGGACATATGGTCAGAATACTGGTCCCCAGCTGGGAACTACAGCGCTTGGCTCCCAAATGCAGAACAAATCGGCTATTCAGAACAGTCTGACCCAATTTTCAATGGACAAAAAGTCTGGACCTGGCATGCCAAATATGGTAACTATTTTTAAATATTTTGGGTCTTTTTTTTTCCTGGTTAGTGGTGTTGCCCCCCCCCCCTCCCCCACAATGCAGCATGCCCTAAATTTTAGTTTTCCCCCCCTTGCTTTTTTGCTGCATCCTTGGGCTTTTCTATAGGACTGGAAATCTAGGGTTGACATAAATACATAAAAATACCAAGAGAAGTGACTGCATCCACTTGGGGGAAACACCAAATCTTTATTCCTCCAGCATACATAGCAACTTTTGATGTGGGGTTCTTTGTCAAGGAAATCTTGATAGTTCATCAATATTTTATTTGCAGCAAACCCCTTGAACTCTAATAAGATGCTCAATCCACTTTAATTTCCATCCTACAGAATTGACCCTGGTCTGTGTCTGAATTGAATTCAAGAGGTTGTCAGTTGTGAAAAAAAAAATATAGTACTGTAAATCTGATGGGCAGCAATACCTAACTGAGCTAAGCAAGTTTTAGGTAACAACCATATTTCCTCATTTCCCTGGTTCTCTTCTGGCCCTTTGTTTACCTGCAATAACAATATCTGCCCCTTCCCCTGCTCTGCAAAGGGAGTGAATAAGTGCTGCCCTGAGTGACATGTCTGCCTGCTGGGAGACTCAGCAGCATGTTGTATGTGTAGGACTACAAGTCCCAGCTGTACAATGACACTGCTGATACACCCAGGATCTTCTGCACAAGAACAGGTAGGGGGAACTCCTCTAGTCTGTGAGCTCCTGTGCCCAGCATTTTTTTTCCTCACTGCCTGCAGCTACTCAGTAAAGCCTTCAGCTCAGAGTCTGATCTTAGGCTTTGTGCACGAAACATCCTCAGAACAGGGGGAGAGGCTGACATCACAGGTCATGTGACCCTCAGTGAAATCTGAGAAACCAGCCACTGGAGATAAAGTAAGTCAATTCTAAAGTCCTTTCATTTGCCTAGTTAGAAACATACAAAGAACAAAAAAATAACTGACAACACTTTTAAGGGTACTTTAACACTAGCGTTAGTGTGATCTGGCAGGCAGTTCCGTTGTCGGAGCTGCCTGCCGGATCTGCCGATCAGTTTGGCAACTGACAGTATTTGTAGACGGATCCGGGTGCGGATCCGTCTACAAATGCATTGCAAGAACGGATCAATCTCTCCGCTTGTCATGCGGATGGACGGATCCGTCTTGCAGTCTTTTTCACAGTTTTCCCGGTCTGCGCAGACCGGAAGGGTGGATCCGTCCATCAGTTGTTTTGTAGAGCCGGATCCGGCACTAATGCAAGTCAATGGGAAATAATTCTGGCGACTGATCAGGCATTTTGGATGGACATAATTCCGCAGCATGCTGCGGTATTATGTCCACCCAAAATGCCTGACAGTGACTGAACGGAAGGCATACTGATGCAAACTGAACGGATTTCTATCCATTCAGAATGCATTGGGATATGCCTGATCAGTTCTTTTCCGGCATAGAGCCCTTTTGACGGAACTCTATGCCAGAAAAGAATAACGCAAGTGTGAAAGTACCCTAAGGTATTTGGGACACACACACTGAATTTGCATGCATGGATTTGATTGCTACAATTCTGCGGCAGTTTGCAGTGACAGTAAAGTTTATAAGCTGTTCCTGCCCTGTGAAAAAATCTACAGCATACATTTTGCTCAATTAAACAAGCTGAAGATTAAATGATCTGCAAAAGGCAAAGGTAAAGATGAAACAAACTTTTCAAAAAGGGAAACGAGTACTTTGCAAAAGTATTCGAACCTAAGGAGATTTGAGCACTCATAACTTTGACCAAGGTCCCAGACCTTAAATAGCCTATTTAGGTTAAGACTTGTTCACAATCATTGTTAGTAAAGGCCAGGTGATGCAAATTTCAAAGTGTAATAAATACCCAGACTCCCCTAACCTTGTCCCAAAAAAGTACCGACTGATTCTTTTAAGCACCTGCCTAACACTCTGAAAATGAAAATGGTTAGGCCCTAAAAACAGGAGAAGATTATAAGAACATGGCTAGTGTTTTCAGGTTGTCATTTCCTTAGTCCGAAATGTAATTAAGAAATGGCTTTTAATGGGAACAGTGGGAGGACAAAATAAGGTCTGGAAGACCAAGAAAAATTTGAGGTGCTCGTAGGATTGATAGAACCCCCACTTGAGTGCAAAAGACCTTCAGGAAGATTTAGCAGACTCTGGTGGCAGACTCTGGAGTTGTGGTACATTGATGTACTGTTGAGCGACACCTGTACAGCTATGGCTTTCATGGAAGGGTCCTCAAAGAAAATCTCTTGTGTTTTCACCACAAAATTCAGAATCATAAGTTTTTCAAAAGGCCATGTAAGGTATGTTTGAAGAAGGACACAGAATTTCATAAAAAGAACCTCTCCAACCATTAAGCATAGAGGTGGATCAATCATGCTTTGAGGTGGTGTTGGAGATAATTGCACAGGGAACATTTCGTAGGTATAGGGAAGAATGGATTCAATGAAATTCCAGCAAATTCTTGACGCAAACATAACGCCAACTGTTTAAAAAAAAAAGCAGAAGTTGAGAAGAGGTTGGCTTCTACAAATTAATAATGATCCTAAACACACCTCAAAAGGCACAAGCTGAAGGTTTTACCATAGCGCTCAGTCTCCTGATCTGAACATCATTGAAAATCGGTGGATAGACCTCAAATGAGCAGTGCATGCAAGATGGTCCGTGAATCTCAAGTACTGGAAGGCTTTTGCATGGAACAATGGATGAAAATCCCTCAAACAAAAACTGAAAGTCTTGGCTGGCTACAGTCTTGAGGATAGGTCATCAACATATACTGCTTGCACAACCCCTTTAAAGGGGGTCCTCTGGTAATACCTGCCAGCAGTCTGATCCACTAAGCTAAGGATTCAAACATGCCTGCTACCAGCTGCTGTGGTCCTCCATGCTGCTCCTATGTCTCCATCTTCCAGTTTCTACACTGTTGTCTTCCAGCGCTGCATGGTCACATGCATTAGTGACGTGCTGCTTGTGGCCCTGTCACTGCTGAAGCCAGTTATTGGCAGCAGCAGACCATACCCTTGCTGCAGTGGAAGAAAACAGTGTGGGGACCAGAACATACACACCTAAGGAAGCATGGAAGACCAAAGCAGCAGGTGGTAGATAATTACAGTCACATTATGACCACTTCCTACTTTCATTATCGGCAGTGTGCAGATCATTAAGGAAATCGCGTGTCATGAACGTGTGTAACGTGTGCGATAGGCTGTCTGAATACATTTCCCTCGTAGCTGTCATGGGTAGATGAGGCAATTTACCAGTTGCAAAAAGCGATGCTTGTTGGCTCTTGGACCAAGGGTGTCAGTATTTCCAAAACTGCGCAGGTTGTGAACAGTTTGCAGCATGCAGTTGTGGGGAAATTTTTACTGAGCGTGGACAAACGGCATCATAGCGAATAAACGACATGGAAACTGTGCCATTTGATGTGAGATAAACGTCTGCTATGAAAGTGTGTAAGGGAGAGCCAACACACTACAGTGGAAGAGCTTGTCGCCAAAATGAACCAAAGGGCTGCAGAGGTGTGTCTAAAACTGTTTAATGAACTCTACTGCGTATGGAGCTCCAAAACGGATGGATGGGGGGTCCTCTGGACCTCAGCTAACGAAGTTGAAAAGGCTTCGATTTTCGCTTCAGTATCGCAATTGGACTTCCGCTGATTGACAAAAGTTTGCATTCTCCGATGTCACATTTTCTGCTTCATCTAACGGGTGGACTTTGGCATGTCGGGCAAGAAACATCAGAGAACAAACATTCTGCAACCATTGCTGGAACAACACAAGCTGGTGGTAGCAATGTTATGGTCTCAGCCCACTCATTAGAACAGTCATTGTCAGATAGGTGGTGATCTCACAACCTGCTGTCCTGCCAATTGGCGATACTGCAGTGCTGCTCTGACTGAAGTGAATGGGATTAGCACTACAGTTACCAGAACTGTCCTCTTTACAGGTGGGTAGTTCCGGTGCTACAAGGTAAAGCTGATCAGCAAAACATTTGTGGGCAGGCTTTTTTTTTTTTCTTTTTTCCTGTTGTCTTAACATTGCAAAAATACATACTTTTTTCCATTTGATTAGCTGTATAAGGGCTTGTTGTGATCCTTGTGATGCTTAGTGCATAAAGGGCTTATAAAGTGGTGGTCCTGCTAATCAAAAATTGTTGGCAGCGGCCAAAGGAGCTTAAGGCTGGGTTCAGACTTGCGTGTTTTACAGCGCGTTCAAACGCGCTGTAAAGCGCTTAACACATGAAAACCAATGCTTCCCTATGGTCCTGGTTCTCACTTGAGCGTTTTACAGCGCGTTTGAACGCGCTGAAAAACTCCCTACGCTCAAAAAAGTTATTGAGCTTCTTTGGGGCGCTTTGTCGCGCGTATTGTGATTGACGCCACAGTAGTATCAAATACGCGCAAGTCTGACCCCAGCCTAAAAGCATACAAGATCCTATCACCCACCATCACCTCCTGCCTGTCTCGACTGGCTTAGGTGGATCACCACTTTAACAAGATCTCTTAGGCTATGTCTACACAGCCTAGGTCTACACAACGACATGTCTTGTGACAATTTTTATAATGGTAGTCTATGGTTTTGCATTGCAACATGCTGTGACTGCGACACAACAGTTGCAAAAAATCCATTTGAATGTTTTTTGTTTTGAGACTGTCTCAGGGTAACACCATAAACTATCATTATAAAAATTGTTGCGCGACATGTTGCATTTTAGTTGTGCCCTAAGTTCTTGAAAGAAACAACTGACTGACAAATGACAAATATCAGAGGCATATTTATCTCCAGTTTACATATATGTATACTCCAATGCCTAAAAAATGGCTTTAACCTATCTTGACCCAGGTCCAAGACAAATATTATTTAAAATGTCACTTAATTGTAAAATGGCCGTGAGCCTAACAGACGCATAAAATTAAAGTTGTCACTCTAAGAGCTATGGTATATTTGTGGTAAGATTTTTTAGGAACCAGAGATGTGCACTCTCTTATCCTACTTTACTGAAAAATATCCACCTCGATTGAAAGCCAGTATTACGGCCTCAATATACCTAGAGGCCAGAATCTCTAGCCAGAAATTGAAACACTGCCTTTCGTGATATTAAGGCGCCCACAGAGCTGTGTTGACGCCACACTAATATCGGAAGAGGGTGTGCAAAAGAACCAAAAGGTTGTGGTTGAATGATACTTTGTGTTGGTTGAGGGCTGCTGTTCTTTTGCACACCCTCTTCCAGGATTAGTGTGGCGTCAGCACAGCTCTGTGGACGCCTTAATATCACGAAAGGCAGTGTTTCAATTTCTGGCTAGAGATTATGACCTCTAGGTATATAGAGGCTGTAATACTGTCTTTCAACCTGAGGTGGATATTTTTCAGTAAAGTAGGATAAGAGAGAGTGCACATCTCTGGTTCCTAAAAAATCTTACCAAAAATATACCATAACTCTCAGTGACAACTTTAATTTTATGCGCCTGTTAGGCTCACGGCCATTTTACGTTTATTTACAATTAAGTGACGTTTTAAATAATATTCGTCTTGGACCTGGGTCAAGATAGGTTAAAGGCCTTTTTTTAGGCATTGGGGTATACATTATGAAATATACCTTGCCTAGGTTAGGTCCTTTTTGTTAAGTAACGTCCGTTTACATATATCAAGTATGTCCAGATTTAGTGTTGCTTTATTATGTCGATTAGATGCATTAAAGAATATCCATGTTAGCTGCTTTAAGCGGTACAATGAAGTGGTTGAAATGGCGGAAAATATAAGTTGTGGTATGAGAAAGCAATTGTGTGCAACAAAAATTGATGTAACACACTTTCGTTTTAGGGTCAACAGCAATCTGCTCAAGTACCACAAGCCAACCTTGTTCAAGCATCCCCTCAAGGTATGGGCACTGGTGCACCACAGGGGATTGGCTCAGGAGCCCCAACAGCAGATCCTGAGAAGCGAAAGCTGATACAGCAACAGCTGGTTCTTCTATTGCATGCCCACAAGTGCCAGAGAAGAGAACAAGCCAATGGTGAGGTGCGACAATGCAATTTGCCTCATTGCCGCACCATGAAGAATGTCCTGAATCACATGACCCATTGCCAGGCTGGAAAATCATGCCAAGGTGATTTTGTTTGCAGCTATCTATAACCTATAGTGTTTAAGGATCAACGCTTATTGCAAATAAAATAAATAGTGTAATGTTTAATAGGAAAAACGTGAGTCAATTTTTATGATTGCATTTTACTCATTTTTGCTAAAAAAAATCATATCAATTGGCCTTAATAAAAAAAATATTGAGCTGTTGTGTCACAAACGGTTAATGGTTTTCCTAACTGTGTGACTGGTACTTTCACTTTGTTCTGTCATCTAATAAACCTTATCTCTAAACTACTAAGTGTTTATAAACACTTATTTAAGCCACATTCCTATCAGTAAGATAAGAACTGAGCTATGAGTGTTTATAATGTCAGAGAGCAGAGATAAGGAGCTCATCAGCTCCCTGCCTGCTGGAGCAGAGAGAAAAATCCAGAGGCTGTTACTAGAGCATCTTGGCTATGTACAGAAAAAAGGACACCATATTTTTTTTATTAAAGACCAATTGAAAAAAAAAAACGTTTTTTAGCTCAACATGACTACAATAAAAAAAAATTGCCCCCCAAAAATTTACATGGCCTTTAAAGTGTACCTAACTTTCAACAGACTGCATTAATAGTATATTGTGTACACATGGGGAATAATACTTTCTGGCCCTTATATGTATTTGCCATTTTCTATCCATTTTTCAACTGTGCATGCTGAATGTCTAGTTTACTGTTCTAGATCTGCTCGGTGGCACTCTCGGTATGGTAGTAAATAAAGCACTTAAGATATAAACTTCCTCTTTAGCTTCAGCAGTCTTCTTATCTCTCCTGGAGTCCTGGCTCCCCCCTCACCCTCCCCACTCCATAGACTTGTATCAATGTATATCTAATCTGATACTTCAGTGGAGCTCATCCACCTTGGACAGATTCTGAGTAATCTGAGTGTTAAACCTCATGCTAATGAACAAACAATAGATCCTGGCTGTGTTCATATCACAATTTTCTCACTCCTTTCGCTAGAACGGCAAATTCTTGTACACAGAATGGGCAAGAATAGGACATGTTGTGGACCGGCCACTGTCTGTGTTTTTATTTTTATTTTTTGTGGACCCATAGAAATGAATGTTTGTGTGCAATACACAAAAATGCTTATTAGGCGTGGATAAACAGGGGTGTGGAATTCCTATCGCCCGACGCCCGGGACATGCAGTTCTGGGCGCCGGGCAAGTAGTTTGAACAGTTGTTTAGCCCTGTGCGGGCAAGTAGCAGGGACATGTGGTTGGACAGTAATAGGAGCGGTCATATGCGAGCTGACCGCTCCTATCACTGTCAGCCTGCCCCTGCATCGTGCATATGACCCGTACATAGCACTTCCTGCAGGCGGCCCCCGCTCCTCCCGGCTCCTGTATTGAACTCTCCTCCCACCTGCCAGCACGGAGCGCACAGCAAGTCAGCACACCGTCTCCAGAGACAAGATGGGAGAAGAAGAGTGAGACCCCACGGCCCCCTGCAGATGAGCGTTCCTCCCGGAGCCTGTCCACATCGCAGCTCCGCTGACTGGGGTTACATAGCATTATACTGATTTATGATGCTATGTAACCCTTACAGCTCTGGAATGTGTTGGATAACACTGACAGCATTATGTCAGCGTTATCCAATACATTCCAGAGCTGTAAGGGTTACATAGCATCATAAGTCAGTATAATGCTATGTGACCCCAGTCAATGGTTGCAGATCAGGCTGGGAGCTCAGTTGACAGACTCTGGGAGGAACGCTCATCTGCAGAGGTGTCAGAAATAAAGGTAGTGCTGTCTGTCTTCTGAGGGTCTGGCCCTGCCTGCAATCTGCACTGCAGGTGGCACTTTATAAACTATAACGTCACCCTGTGGCCCCCGCCCCCCCGCACAGTATAACGTCACCCTGTGGCCCCTGCCCCTACTACGGTCGTGTGCATGAGGACTTGGTGAAGGAAGCATGAAAGAAGGGAGCATCTTTCTCTATCAGAGAACAGTTACGCTTTATATAATTGATTTTAAGTTTTTAATTTTTCCTCACTCATTCTGTTTTCTGTTTTAGTTGCACATTGCGCCTCTTCACGACAGATAATTTCTCACTGGAAGAACTGTACGAGGCATGACTGCCCAGTTTGTCTGCCTCTGAAGAATGCAGGAGACAAACGCAACCAACAATGTGTGTACAATGAAATTTTAACTTTTTTCAATGTATTCTTTCATGAGATTTATTGAGCTACTATATTTATATAATATATATATAATTTATTTTTTTCTTCTCAGCTTTACTTGGTAGTCCGCCAGTGTCACTGGGCACTGCTGGCACAGTGGGAACAGCTGGTAATGTGGGCCAGCCTCCTGCCCCATCAATTAATTCTGCAAATCAAATTGATCCAAGCTCTATAGAGCGGGCATATGCAGCCCTAGGGTTACCATATCAAAGCAACCAACTGCAAACACCATCCCAGACGCAAGTAAAGACTCCGCAATCTGGACAGTCTCCTCAAGGAATTCGTTCTTTGAACCCAATGAGTAAGACTATTTATTTGTCTTAATTATTTTATATAATAACATTCTATACATTGGAGGCATTTATTATGTGGGTAATGTTGGAAGTCAGTTGTGCTGACTTGAGTCTATGTTGGCATACTTTGTGTCAGATTTATCCAGCTTCACATGTTGTCTGTTCAATTTTAAAGGGTTTATCCAGTAATAAATACTAATAACCTACCCCCCACCCCAATCGCAGCAGGCAGTCATAGAGGCCGGGTATGGGATATGGCCGGCACATGCAGGCCTATTGGACCTTTTATTAGGTGACAGCACATAGGGAGCACTGAGCACTTACTATTATATCTGTGCGGGGCTCCGTTCACCTGCTCTGGCCCCCGTCACATGGTGGGAACACCAGGGAGGAGACATCAGCTTCTCTCCCTGGGCGTTCCTTCTCCCTTGCATGTGACGTTCTGCACTGCCCCGCTCTCATTGGTGGCAGTGGCCACAGTCCCTCCCCTCCTCCGCTCTCATTGGTAGCAGTGACTACAGTCCCTCCTCCCCTCCTCCTCTCTCAGTGGGGAGGGAGGGACTCCCTCCTTCTCCACTGTGGCGGCTCAGGAGAACATGGTATGCGCCGAGAGCGGCGCATACCATGTTCTACCGCGATATAGACGAAATCGATATCGTGGCACAAATTCATATCGCATATCGTCTATATCGCCATATCGTCCCACCCCTACATTTAATATATACTTCTGGAAAAAGAATACAAAACCATAGTACACCATGCTTTTCCATCCTGCCGAGTCCAGGAAAAAAAAGTATACTTTTTTTTTTTTTGAACAGTAAAACTCTATGCTTCATGGCATCCGTTTTAGTGTTAAGTTAAGTGTAAGACAAAAATGTGAGGTGAACCCAGCCTACGCTGTTAGGGATCTGTCAGTGGACACGTACTCAAAGGGTTTGCAGTAACAACTGGTAATACTGTGAATGCAGCTCTCAACAATCCAGTATGTATTGATTTTGTGCAAGGAAGTGTATTAGCAAAATTACTCAGTGTATGTATGTGCATTCTAGTTGCTTTATAATTGGGACTTTCCATTTTTTTTTGGTGTAGATGCAAGCCCAGTGAATGGCGGTGCTGGTGTCCAGAGTGCTGGTCTCCTTCCGGACTCAATGCTTCATCAAGGGATGAATACACACAGGTAGGTTTACAAGTTGCTTTCTTTTGCATTTCGTATGCAAATAAAACAAGCTGTTTTCATAAAGATTTTTAGGAGGAAAAAAACCTCTAATTTGCTTGATATTTTGTTGTTTGTGTATAAAGGCCATTGTGTTTGGTGGATAATATTACAAGATGTCAGTATGTGGAAATGTTTAGAATAGCTTAATGCTGTGTTTTTTTTTTTTTATGTTATGGGGCTTTTCAATGATTTAAATAAATATACATTTTTGATGCAATAACTATTTATTTGCTTCTTATAGTGTAATGATGGGTGATGGTGGCAACGTTTCCAATTTGGGATCTATGCCTACAGCAGCTCCTCCATCTAGCACTGCAGTACGAAAACCCTGGCATGAGGATATAACACAAGACTTAAGGAATCACCTAGTTCACAAACTGTAAGTATTACATTTATAAAGAAATAAAATATAAAGTATTCAGACTATTTGCAGAATAGCTTGTAAATATTTATTTGATACCATGTCACACCCTGTAGTGATCTAACACCCACACAATGTGGGCACTTTGATCACTACTATAGTGTGTGCCATAAAATATATAAACCTCAACAGAATAAACAAACTAATGCCACACTCGATTTGAAATTTGAATACATCTTTATTATAACACGATAAAAAAAGTTAACTTTGTATATGCAGTTAAATAGGATATGACCTATCGCTAAATGCTGATATCCAAGAACCTTGTCCGTATTCTTAAACGATAATAGATAACAGCTCACATTGTATAAGGAGGGACAGAATGCTGCACAACCCCAAATTTAACATGTATCGGGATGAATCGCTCCGTAAATCGTAAGGAATCCTAATTAACACTTGTTCGAACCAAAGCAGAGTTCGGTTTCAAGTTTTAAAGCTGTTTTCCAATCAATTACCAAAATTATTCAATGAAGTCACGCGAGACTTTGTGAATAACTTACTTCGGCTCATCGGAGCCCATACATTCTAATACTGTCCAGTGCAGTATTCCTAAATTTTCAATGAAGCAACTTTGAATTAAGCATCCAAAGCGCTCTCTGCTCCACTCTAGTCATGAATGAGCGGCTGGTGCCCGACACGTCCACCGATCAGTTTTATGAGGAGACGGCGTGCGCATGTGCAGTCTCCCTTCTCTCTTTCTGGCTGCTGCTGTCTATAGTAAAGACCATAGTTTCTACTGTGGGGTGCATCAGGGGGTTTTCAAATGTGACATAGTGCCTAGAATCTAATCCAGCAAAATCAGTCCTCCCAAAACCATATGGTGCTCCTTTCCTTCTGAGCCCTACATTGCCCATACAGCAGTTTAGGACTGCAGACTCAAGGTATTACATATTGAGTTTTGTTTGGCTGTTACTCCTTGCTGTGTTGCCACAAAAAATTGATTTTAATAGAAAATCTGCAAAAAGATTCTTGTCGAATACCTAAAAAGTTAACAAAGTTTGTAAAATCAGTTTTGAGTAACTTGTGAGGTGTAGTTTCTAAAATGGGGTAATTTATGGATGGCTTCTAGTATGTAAGCCCCACAAAGTGACTTTATAGCTAAACTGGTCCTTAAAGTGGATTTTGGAAATATTCTCGAATTTAAAATTGCATCTAAAATGCTTGGCCTTCTATTGTCTTAAAAAATAAAATTGAATTTACAAAATGGTGCCAACATAAAGGAAAAATATGTGATATGTAAAGTAATAAATATTTTATAAGGTATCACTATCTGCCTTAAAATCGGAGAAATTAAAACTTAGAAAATTGTGAATTTTTCCAAATTTTCTGTAAACTGTAATACAAGCAACTGTTATTTATATTGCTTCCTTTGCTGGCTGCATTCATTTTCCCATCACATTATACACTGCTCGTTTCCATGGTTACAGACCACCCTGCAATCCATCAGTGTTGGTTGTGCTTGCACGCTGTAGTAAGTATAGTATAGTGTGCAAGCACTGATGGATTGCAGGGTGGTATGTAACCATGGAAACGAGCAGTGTATAACGGGTGTAGAAATCGTTTCACCCGGGACATGCAGTTCCGGGCGCCGGGCATGTAGTTTGTTCAAAAGCTTAGCCCTGCTTCGGGCAAGTTGCAGGGCTGATAGGGTTGGGCAATATGCCCCCTGCATTACTACTAGCGCACAGAGGGATGGACATGGCCGCAAGTGCACTGGAGGGAGGGGGCGAGCAATATAAACCTGTCATAAACTGCCGCACAAGTCTGGTGCTTCACCGCCGCCTCTCATCTTGCTCTGCTCCACCTCCGTTGCCTCTCGTCTTGCTCTTCTTCACTCGGCTCCGCCTCCCCCTCGCCCTGCTCTGACTCGCTTAGCTCCACATCCGTCTTGCTTGGTTCCGCTTAGCTCCGCCTACCTCTCGCTCTACTCTGCCTCGCTTGGCTCCGCCTCAGCCTCACATGGCTCTGCCTCCCTTCACTCTTAGATCCGCCTCGCTTTGCTTTGCTTAACTCCGCTCCTGTCCCGCTAGGATCCGCCCCCTTGTCAGTGCAGTAGTTTGAGTGACATGCCTACAACTGGGTGAAACCTAACAAATAGATTTTTCTCTGACCCATGGGGCAGCTAACATATAAAGCAGTAAGTGATCTTGCTGCCATCTACTGGAACATTTCCAAGACTTTGTACAAACATTAAAGGGAGTCTTTCACTACAAATGTCCATTATATAGCATTAACACCATTTTGTACATAACAGTCCCCATTTTAAAATGCTTCTTGCAATATTTCAGTCCGTTGCAGAGTTGGGCTAAAAAACACTTTTATTCGATATACAAATGAGGATCTGAAGGTGCCCAGGGGCGGCGTTCCAAAGGCTGGTGCCCAGGCCCCTCGCTGATTTTCATATCCAACCACTCCCCTTTCACCCCTTTGACCGGCCCTTTGTTTGGCTGATCACCTCCTTCCTACATTTGAAATCCCCCGTCTGCATCGATGAACGGGATGTCCGGGCCTGCGCACTGTATGACTTATTATGAGCAGAGGCATCAGAGTTTCGAGTGCGCATGCGCAGGCCTGTATGTCACGTTCCAGCCGGCGCCGCATCACAGGGCTGTCATCGGTGCAGGCGGGGGATTTCAGAATAGAGGAAGGAGGTGATCAGCCAAACAAAGGGCCGGTGAAAGGGGAGTGGTTGGATATGAAAATCAGACCCTGATTTGCATATCAAATAAGTGTTTTTTTAGCCCAACTTTAGCGCAACAGACCGAATTATGGTAAGCATTTTAATATGGGCACTGTTATGGACAAAATGGTGGTAATATTATATAATGGACATTTGTGGTGAAAGACTCCCTTTAATATGTCACTAACACACGTCTTCACTTCAGTGTCACAGGTTATCACCTGTGATGTGATGCGCATATAAATAGAGAGGTCACTGTGTACATACATGACATGTATATCTGTATATATCGTGTGTACTGGGCTCCGGTAGACTGATGGTTTACATTGATGGTGTTTTCAGAGGCGTCTCCCAAAGAAGACTTCCTGCACTAATTGCCCTAATAGGATGTAACCCCAGTTACATGGATGGTAAGAGGCGTCCCTACACTACCACACACAGCCCCTTGTGGCTGCCCCCATACAGTATAACGTCTCCTTGTGGCTGCCCCATACAGTATAACGTCTCCTTGTGGCTGCCCCATACAGTATAACGTCTCCTTGTGGCTGCCCCATACAGTATAACGTCTCCTTGTGGCTGCCCCATACAGTATAACGCAGGGCTTGACCACTTTCCTTGGAATCTAGGAGCCAACTAAAAAAGTTAGGAGCCAGATGGAGCCGCGTCATAAAGCCCCCCATAGTGCTCCCCACCCCCCAGGGTCCGGAGGGGAGGGCAGAGGGGTCAGGAGGGTATAAACACAGGGGGCACCATGACACTTTATTGAGCACTACAACCCCCAGCTGGCGCTCAGCCTCTGCAGTCCCCACATCACTACAACTCCCAGCTCTTTCCCCCCCCCTTTCGTTCGCTTTCCCCCCCTTTCGTTCGCTTTCCCCCCCTTTCGTTCGCTTTCCCCCCCTTCGTTCGCTTTCCCCCCCTTTCGTTCGCTTTCCCCCCCTTTCGTTCGCTTTCCCCCCCTTCGTTCGCTTTCCCCCTCTTGTCGTTCGCTTTCCCCCCCTTTAGTTCGCTTTCCTCCCCTTTCGATTCGCTTTCCCCCTTTCGTTCGCTTTCCCCCTTTTCGTTCGCTTTCCCCCTTTCGTTCGCTTTCCCTCGCTTCGTTAGCTTCCCCCTTGCGTTCGCTTCCCCCTTTCGTTCGCTTTCTCCCCTTTCGTTCGCTTTCCCCCTTTCGTTAGCTTCTTCCCTTAGTTGCTTTCCCTTTCGTTCAGCTTCCCCCTTTCGTTCGCTTTCCCTCTTGTCGTTCGCTTTCCCTCTTGTCGCTCAGCTTCCCCTTTCGCTCGCTTCCCTTGTCGTTCGCTTTCCCCCTTGTCGTTTCGCTTTCCCTCTTGTCGTTCGCTTCCCCTCTTGTCGTTCGCTTTCCCCCTCTTGTGGCTCGCTTTCCCCCTCTTGTCGTTCGCTTTCCCCTCTTGTCGTTACGCTTTCCCTCTTGTCGTTCGCTCCCCTCTTGTCGTTCGCTTTCCGCCCTCTTGTCGTTCGCTTTCCCCTCTTGTCGTTTCGCTTTCCCCCTCTTGTGGTTCGCTTTCCCTCTTGTCGTTCAGCTTTCCCTCTTGTCGATTCGCTTCCCCTCTTGTCGTTAACTCCCCTCTTGTGCGTTCTCCTCTGTGTTACCCCTCTTGTCGTTGCTCCCCTCTTGTGTTCGCTTCCCTCTTGTCGTTCGCTTTCCCCTCTTGTCGTTCGCTTTCCCCTCTTGTCGCTCGCTTTCCCCTCTTGTCGTTCGCTTCCCTCTTGTCGTTCGCTTTCCCCTCTTGTGATTCGCTTTCCTCTTGTCGTTCGCTCCCTCTCTTTGTGTTCGCTTTCCCCTCTTGTCGTTAAGCTTTCCCCCTCTTGTCGCTCAGCTTTCCCCCTCTTGTCGTTCGCTTTCCCCCTCTTGTCGTTAAACTTTCCCCTCTGTCGTTCGCTTTCCCTCTTGTCGTTAGCTCTCCCTCTCTTGTCGTTCGCTTTCCCTCTTGTCGTTCTTCCCTCTTGTCGTTAACTTCCCCTCTTGTGGTTCGCTTTCCCCCTCTTGTCGTTCGCTTTCCCCCTCTTGTCGTTCGCTTCCCCTCTTGTCGTTCGCTTTCCCCCTCTTGTCGTTCGCTTTCCCTCTTGTCGATTCGCTTCCCCTCTTGTCGTTCGCTTTCCCCTCTTGTCGCTCGCTTCCTCTTGTCGCTCGCTTTCCCCTCTTGTCGTTCAGCTTTCCCTCTTGTCGTTCGCTTCCCCTCTGTCGCTCGCTCTCCCTCTTGTCGTTCGCTTTCCCCTCTTGTCGTTCGCTTTCCCCCCTCTTGTCGTTCGCTTTCCCCCTCTTGTCGCTCGCTTTCCCCCTCTTGTCGTTACGCTTTCCCCCTCTTGTCGTTCAGCTTTCCCCCTCTTGTCGTTCGCTTCCCCTCTTGTCGTTCGCTTTCCTGCCCTCTTGCTCGTTCGCTTTCCCCCTCTTGTCGCTTCGCTTTCCCCCCTTTCGTTCGCTTCCCCCTTTTCGTTCGCTTTCCCCCTTTCGTTCGCTTTCCCCCCTTTCGTCTCGCTTTCCCCCTTTCGTTCGCTTTCCCCCTTCTGCGTTTCGCTTTCCCCCTTTCGTTCGCTCCCTTTCGTTCGCTTCCCCCTTGTCGCTTTCCCCCCTTGTCGTTCAGCTCTCCCCTTGTCGTTCGCTTCCCCTTGTCGCTCGCTTTCCCCCTTGTCGCTTGCTCCCCTTGTCGTTCCCTCCCTTGTCGTTCGCTTCCCCCTCTTGTCGTTCGCTTCCCCTCTTGTCGCTTAGCTTTCCCCCTCTTGTCGTTCGCTTTCCCCCTCTTGTCGTTCGCTTTCCCCCTCTTGTCGTTCGCTTTCCCTCTTGTCGCTCGCTTTCCCCCTCTTGTCGTTCGC
This sequence comes from Bufotes viridis, assembly GCA_033119425.1. NCBI lineage: Eukaryota > Metazoa > Chordata > Amphibia > Anura > Bufonidae > Bufotes > Bufotes viridis. The sequence continues at coordinate 96,854,025 of CM065596.1, read as the reverse complement.
TTTCCCCTCTTGTGCGTTCGCTTTCCCCCTCTTGTCGTTCGCTTTCCCCCTCTTGTCGTTCGCTTTCCCCCTCTTGTCGTTCGCTTCCCTCTCTTGTCGTTAGCTTCCCCTCTTGTCGTTCGCTTTCCCCCTCTTGTCGTTCGCTTTCCCCCTCTTGTCGCTCGCTTCCCCTCTTGTCGCTCGCTTCCTCTTGTCGTTCGCTTTCCCCCTCTTGTCGTTCGCTTTCCCCCTCTTGTCGTTCGCTTTCCCCCTCTTGTCGTTCGCTTTCCCCCTCTCCCCCGCTACCTCTAGTGTAGCGTGGCCGAGCTCTGTATGGTCCACGGGTACAGGCGCTTTTGTTTTCTGTATCCGGGCGGACTGACAAAGTGCAGACTGTGTGCAAACTTCCTGTCAGTCCGGCCGGGTACAGGAAACAGATTGTGCTTTACCCGCGGACTATACAGAGCTCGGCCACGCTACAATGAGGGAGTGACAGGAGGGAGCGCTGAGCGCTTCCCTACTGTCAGCCCCTCTCTTCATGCTCGCCCGGACGGTGCGCCCTCATGGACACGCCAGCACGGGCAGTGCTGCAGCCCACTGGGGCTCTATATAGAGCGCTCGGGCGGCTGCAGCATGAAGGGGGTCGGCACTCCTAGTCCGCCTATAGGACTTGCCGGCCCTGGCACCTTAGAAAACCTTGTCAAGCCCTGGTATAAGGTCTCCTTGTGGCTGCCCCATACAGTATAAGGTCTCCTTGTGGCTGCCCCATACAGTATAAGATCTCCTTGTGGCCCCTGCCCCCATACAGTATAAGGGCTCCTTGTGGCCCCTGCCCCCATACAGTATAATCGGCTCCTTGTGGCCCCTGCCCCCATACAGTATAATCGGCTCCTTGTGGCCCCTGCCCCCATACAGTATAATCGGCTCCTTGTGGCAACGCCCCCCCTGCTCCTAGAGGCTAATTTACATATTATAAAAAGGTTTTTTAGCCTAGATATACATCGGATTTTTATAAAAAAGACATTATCAAGCTGCTCTGACATTAGCACATAGCTAATGTCAGACAGCTTATAATGTGTAATCCTGGTGACAGAAACCCTTTTAAGGGGTTAAAGGGTTGTCCAGAAGTTTACTGTTAACCCCTTAACGCTATATGATGTATATACTCCCCATGGAGCACTGCTACTTAGTGCCCCATGACGAACATACTTGTGGTGGCACTAAACTGTCACCATGTCTATACACATGGTGACAGTGCTGAGATCACGGTTACACACAGCCAGGGATCTCGGCTAACTGGCCCGGGACCAATTAGTTTGTGACTGTGATGATCAGAACCTGATGAAATGTACATATGTAACATACAGCCAACTCTTTGCTGCAACGGCTGATGACTGCTATTTAACCCCTTCTGTGCTGCGGTCCATAGAGACTGTATGGAAGGGGTTAACAGAGGGAGCTCCCTTCCTCTGCCATTGGGCCACTGTGCTGTCATAGCAGCGTCCTGATGGTTTCCATGGCAACTGAAAGCCTCACACAGGCATCCTGACTTGCCATGTATCCTAAGCCTGACAGGTGCTGCCAGAACCAGGAGTGTCAGTGACTATATGCTGCAATACAATACCATTGCAGTATATTGTAGACCCATTAGACCCACTGGATCTTCAAGAACCAAGTTGGCCTGGGTATAAAAAGTGTTGGAAAAAAAGTAAAAATAAAATAAAAATGTTGATAAAAAAATTACTTTTTATCCGCACATTTGTAATTTGTTACAAATGAAAGAAAAGAAAATACACGACACATGTTTGCTATGGCTGCATCTTTAACGATGTTATGATAATATGACTGGCTGCATTGGTTCTGAATGGAGCTGGTTGTATTATCTCTAAAATGACAGACTGGCACTAAACCAGGGCTTGACAAATCCTGGGTATTTGTCAGCCCGTTTTCTAAAGTGCTAGGGCGCAGGGCCGGCGCGTCCTATAGGCGGAGTAGAGCCTCGGGCTGCAGCACTGCCCGGGCTGGCGTGTCCATGAGGGCGCAGCATAGAGAGGGACTGACAGGAGTGAAGTGCTTAGCGCTCCCTCCTGTCACTCCCTCATTGTAGCATGGCCGAGCCCTGTATGGTCCGCGGGTACAGGGAGCATCTGTCTCCTGTACCGGACTGACAGGCAGTGCGCACACAGTGTGGACTTCCTGTCAGTCCGCCCGGGTACAGGAAACTAAAGCTCCCGTACCCGTGGACCATACAGAGCTCGGCCACGCTACACTAGAGGTGGGGGGGGAATGAAAAGGGGGAAGAGGGAATGACAAAGGAGGGGGGTGAGGGGAATGGCAAGGGGGGGAATGACAAGAGGATGAAGGGGAATGTCATGGGGGGGAATCACAACAGGGGGAAAGAGCTGGGGGTTATTAGTGATTCGGGGACTGCAGAGGCTGAGCCCCAGTTGGGGGTTGTAGTGATCTGGGGACTGCAGAGGCTGAGCCCCAGTTGGGGGTTGTAGTGATCTGTGGACTGCAGAGGCTGAGCCCCAGCTGGGGGTTGTAGTGATGCAGAGGCTGAGCCCCAGCTGGGGGTTGTAGTGATGCAGAGACTGCAGAGGTTGAGCGCCAGCTGGGGGTTGTAGTGCTCAGTAAAGTGTCATGGTGCCCGCTGTGTTTATGCCCTCCGGACCCCTCTGGCCTCTCCTCCGGACCCTGTAATCCTTGTAAGGGTTTCCACATGTCATGGCGGCTGCCAGGGGCGATCACTTGGATGCTGGCAGCGTCTGACGTGTCATATAACCAATTGAAGAGGGGAAGCACTATGGGGGCCCTATATACTGGCACATTATGGGGGGCCCTATATACTAGCACATTATGGGGGGCACTATGGAGAAGAGGGGAAGGACCACTATGGGGGCCCTAGGTACTGGCATGCATCATTGGTTGGCTCTATGGAGAAGTGGGGGGGAGGAGAAGCACTATGGGGGCATCTACTGGGGGCTTTATGACGCGGCTTCGTCTGGCTCCTAACTTTTTTAGCTGGCTCCTAGGTTCCAAGGAAATTTGTAAAGCCCTGCACTAAACCATTGTAAGTCAGTAGGATGCTGCATCCCTTTTGGACTAGCGAGAGGGGATTATTCACTAAATCCTCTTTAGCAGCTTGATTGACTTTTTTGAGTCCTTGGTTTTCCCATCAAATCCCAATGCTTTTGGAGCAGGATGGGGGGTCTTGAGGACTCTGATGGTCTTTGCTTCCACCTGTGTTAACAAAGCCACAGCTGAATGGGCTGGCTGTATCCTCGCCGGTATCCTTTCAGGAGAACCCCTGGAATAGCTGTTGGATATCTTCCTTCAGATTGCAGCACTTACTACCTCCTTTCCAGATGTGCTCTTCCTTCCTTGCTGCTTGGTTTCTATCTTGAAAAACTCCACTTTATTCCTTATGCAAATTAGCTAGTAAGGTGCCCAGAGGGGCGTTGTTTTTCTTCAAATGTGCCCAGGAACGCTCCCGTTGAGTGCCCTGGCCGCCCTCCAGCAAAGCCTAAGCATACCTCTCCTTGGCTCATAGTCTACACCCCCCAGCAGCGCCATCCCCCAACTATATCACTAACAGCAGATAACCCCGCCCACCCTTGGTTTCAGCGTTGCTGACAAATCTCGCTGCGCTTCTTCTCTTCCAGCAGAGGATGAAACAGTCACTGGGCTCGGCGCATGTCCAGTAAAACATTTGAGGCTGATTCCCTCAGTTTTGAACATTGCCTGCACTTCCGCTTTTCCAGTTCAACTGAGGGCATTAGCCTCAAATGTTTTACTGGATATGCGCCGAGCCCAGTGACTGTTTCATCCTCTGCTGGAAGAGAAGAAGCGCAGCGAGATTTGTCAGCAACGCTGAAACCAAGGGTGAGCGGGGTTATCTGCTGTTAGTGATATAGTGGGGGGGGGGGGGCAACGGTGCTGCTGGGGGTGTAGACTATGAGCCGAGGAGAGGCATGCTTAGGCTTTGCTGGAGGGCGGGCCAGGGCACTCAACGGGGGGCGTTCCTGGGCACATTTGAAGAAAAACAACGCCCCTCTGGGCACCTTACTAGCTAATTTGCATAAGGAATAAAGTGGATTTTTTCAAGATAGAAACCAAGCAGCAAGGAAAGAAGAGTACATCTGGAAAGGAGGTAGTAAGTGCTGCAAGACCATAGTTTTAGTTTAATGGTGATGATTCTGGTGACAGATTCCCTTTAACGTAAAATCCTTTTCTCGTTGGATGCATTGGGGGACACAGATCCCACCCTTGTTGCTTTTTCTCTTCGATAGATTTACCAGATTTACCTGGACTCTTCGATATTGGTTCTCTTTCTGGTTTGACATGTTGGCTTCACTTTTTGCTCTGGATTTTGGTGCTTCTACTGATTTAGTACCAACTGGTTAGTTTAGTGTCAGTGTGCAGAGGGTATAGCCCATCTGGGTGGAACGATCACTTTTCCTTTTTAGTGGCAGCTGGGCCCCATGGTGCTGTGTCCCCAATGCATCCAACAAGAAAAGGATTTTACGGTAAGTACAAAAGTTAATTTTTTTTACTTCCAAGTACCTCAATTTTTATCTACTCACCAAATGAATGTGGATGTCACCAATTTTACCCCTTATGATTTTTTTTCATTTATTTGTAGACGATAAAGTCCTGGAATTAATTGTGCAGCAGACTAATCTGTACGCCACAAAATTTGCTGTACAAAAGCCTACATATATTTATATAAGACTGTGGACCCCCACAAGTGTCCCAGAAATGAAAAAAAATTTGGGGCTTATCCTGGACATTGATAGTAAAAAAGCCATCTGTCCGATCCTATTGGGCTGCGAGTACTGTCCACTCAACCCCTGTGTTTGCCGCAGTTATGACCCGAAACGGCTATGAAGCCCTAATGCGGTTTATGCATTTTTCAGACCATTCCCAAGTCATCGTCCGCCCCCCCCTCCCCAAAAAAATTTTGCCCAGCGTACGACTACCTAAATAAATTGAGTCCCCTTATTTCCCTCCTTAAGGATTTATTCTTAAAATTATATACCCCTGATAAAAATCTATCCGTTGATTAATCCCTTTTTCTACCTTTCCTTCTGTCAGTTTATTAACATCAGCATGCCTGTTAGACAGAGTGTGTGCGCATCTTCGGCTAGCGCAGGACATGCACAGTTCTAAGGGTATAAGCTGTCTCACTCTAAGTGATTGCGCAGGGTTTTAGTGCGCACTATGTCCGTGAATGTAGGGATGCTCATGATTGGTAACTCATTCTTTTTTTTGTTTGCTTTACACCCAATAAAATTGGTTGGCCACCTCTTTCACCCTTACAATGATAGGATAACAATCCTGTCAATCTAAACAGACTATATAATCCTCCAGTTTGGCGGGGACACTCATTGCTGCCCTTTACCCCTGAAGAAGCCAGAAGTCTGGCGAAACATGTCGGGGGGCAGTTTTAGTTTTTAAATTCAGTTCTCTACTCCACTGGGGAATAATTGCAAAAAGTCCCGTTGGACTATACTCTAATACCTACATATGTAATGCGGTCTAGATAGCCACAGCATCAAGCTGTGGCTATCACTGATTGCAGGGCTAGCTGTCAGGCTCTGTCTGCCAGTTTGCAAGCATAGGCACCTGCCTGGTATGCAAATGCAATAGTGGTTGAACTTATACTCACTGTCGTGTATTGGCTGTATTAGACAGCCATAGATCCTGTAATCAGTGACACGGTATACTGTGCATTCGGATTAAAAAGGTGGGAGATAGTGCACGTCTCCTTACCTCTCTATTGATTAGTATTTACATCCCCAGTGGAGTGGCAACTGTAATTTTAATCCTTTCTATTTTGGCTCACTAATAGAATAGTACACATTTGTTTATGTTTAATTAATAATAAAAGTGAAGTCTTAATTTAGACCTGGGTCAAGATAGGTTTATTGCCTTGCTAGGCATTTGTAAAAAGTGTTTGGAGAGAGGAACATCCTTCGTCCTTGCAAGTGACCAGCTGCTTGCAGTGAAGGACAGGAAGGATGTCTACATGCTGACCACCGTGCATGCAGACTTTACAGTAGCACGGGATCAAATCCAGTCCTGAGCCACGCCCCCTGCACTGATCACATGACGGTGACGTCACCCCAGGTCCTTCGGCTGTTCAACAGTTCAGGTTGCTGGAAGCCGCCCCTTATGGATTCCATATGCCGCAATAGTGGAATCCATAACAGGATGCGCGAGTTACCACAACCCGAACGCCAAACTTTTTTTTTAAAGTTCGCTCATCTCTAATTGCTACCTATAATAGTTTTGTTTTATTTAAAAAAGCCCAAGGAACCCTCAACTTCCTCGAGTTCCAGGAGAAGGTGGTTGAGAGTCTCCTGTTTGAGTCCCCCGCACATGGGCACTCCTTTGAATCTGAGGATGTTCAAAGGCTTTCAGAACGCCACTTCCCTCACCCCGTCCCTGCCACTGCCAGCAAGACATAGCCTCAAACAATGCCAGGTGTGTAGCAAACATAGCAGGAGGAGGGACAACCGGTTTTACTGCCCCAGTTACCCATCACAACCAGGGCTCTGCAATTACTCCCTTTTTTGAGACATACCATACTGTTGCTAATTATTAATTTTATTTAATACCAAAAAGAGTGGGTGGGGTTTTTTTTCCCCAGCAAGTTGATTTTATTCTCATTTTCTGTTTAGTTTGTGGGCTTCCAGGGAGGGAGGGGGATCCTTTTGGGATGGGTTGTGGAGCCAATTATTTTTTTCAGACATTGGAACAAATTTTACCTTTTCTGATTTTTCCTAATTTATTATTAAATTTTTTTTATGACTATGACCTGCCACACAAAGCTGGTAATTGCATTCACATTACTGTATCATGATATTGGTATTATATTTTTTTTATTTGGAGGATCTCTAATGATTCAGTTGTTCCTCACCAGTACACTAAGGGCTTTATTGAGATTTTTTTTTTTGTGGGCCTCTTACACCCCACAACACGTCTAGAAATCCTGACATCATTTTGGGAATTAGGGGTCTATTACTGTTCCTACAGACGGTTCTGGGCACTGTCCTTTTATATATTCTGTAGGTGACTGGTTGATTGTGTGCTTAACGTTTTTTTTTTTTCTTGCCGGGCAGGGGCCTGTTATGGTGCACCACGTCACTTAGCATGTTCGTCTCTGATATAGGGATTGATGGGGCTAAAGAGACGACGTATGACCAGTCACTGTCCTTGAATTCCAGCTTGTCATTACAGCCCTATCGGTGTTCTTGTATCTAGTGAACACACTGGAATTTGCAACATAGTTGGACATTTTGCTTCGTTTTCTTGGACATGTTGCTTTTCACTACAGTTGTTTGTTTTTCTTTTTCTTCTGCAATAAGTAGATATATGTCAGACCAGAACGCTGCTCACAAAAGCATCAGAATGACAGAAATGCGGGACAACTGCTTTGTTGGCCAGACAGTCATATGTACAGGCAAATGCCTTTTTAAAAATCTGCCTCCTTTATAAGTGCACCGCTTCACTTCTCATCTGTATGCGACACAAAGATTAGAATGTGGCATGTTTCTAACAGTAACAGGGTTACCCATCTAAAAATATTTTTTTCTCCAATTTCCTGTGAGAATTTTGAATAAAACCATATATACCGTATTTTCCGGCATATAAGACGACTGGGCATATAAGACGACCCCCTACTTTTCCTGTTAAAATATAGGGTTTGGGCTATACTCACCGTATAAGACTTACCCCTCTTCCAAAGCACACCAAATAAAATTGGGTGGGTTAGCTCTCCCTCCTGCCCAGACCTCCCTGTCGCGGGCTGCTTCAAGAGCGGCTGGCCGGGATGCAGTGCACGGTGGCTCAGCTAGAGGACGCCTGTCCCTGAAGCTGAAGAAGGATAACTTTTCCAGTCCGTCTCGGAAGTAAAGAGGACCTTTTACTGGTCCAACGATTGTTAGATAATGATATATATGTGTAGAGCGGCGCCCAGGGATCTCCCTGCACTTACTATTATCCCTGGGCACCGCTCTACATATACCGGTACATATCATTATCTAACAATCGTTGGACCAGTGAAAGGTCCTCCTAAGTTTCGGCACGCTGTATACCGGCTTATAAGACAACACCCGGCGTATAGGACGACCCCCGACTTTTGCCGAAGACCTGCGATGTGCATGGTGACTTAACCACTTGGGAGCGCGCAGTGAAAAAAAAAAACCTGTCTTTAAATTGACACTTTTGTGTAAAAAAAAAAAAAATTTACTTTTTTTTTCACCTTAGCATTAATTTTTTTTAAAAAACTAGGGGGGTCAAACTCATTACACCCATAGAAGAATACGTTAAGGGATCTAGTTTTCAAAATAGGGTCACTTTGGGGGGGGGGGGGGGATTATATTATTCTGACACTTATAAGCCTCTGCAAACTTGGTTTGTTGCAGGAAATATATGTAAAATTAAGCCAAAATAAAGTAAAGATGTGGAAATATATTTGATAAAAATATTGAATAGTATTTATGTATTTGAAATAGGGGTGGGACGATATGGCGATATAGACGATATGCGATATGAATTTGTGCCACGATATCGATTTTGTCTATATCGCCATATCGCGGTAGAACATGGTATGCGCCGCTCTCGGCACATACCATGTTCTCCTGAGCCGGCACAGTGGAGAAGGAGGGAGTCCCTCCCTCCCCACTGAGAGCCGCCAATGAGAGAGGAGGAGGGGAGGGACTGTAGCCACTGCTACCAATGAGAGCGGAGGAGGGGAGGGACTGTGGCCTGTGGCAGAACGTCACAGGCAGGGAGAAGGAACGCCCAGGGAGAGAAGCTGATGTCTCCTCCCTGGTGTTCCCACCATGTGACGGGGGCCAGAGCGGGCGAACGGAGCCCCGCACATACATAATAGTAAGTGCCCCTATGTGCCCCCTAATTAAAGGTCAGAGATGCCAGATGTGCCGGCCATATATCATACTCGCTTCTATGATTGCCTGTTGCGATCCGCTGCAACTAACCCCTCAGAACCTGAGGGGTTAATTGCGGTGAATCGCAGAGTGCAGTCACAGAGGCCCAGTATGGTATATGGCCGGCACATGCAGGCTATGTTTCTATTCACTTATTGGTGGCACAGTGGCCCCCCCATCATTGGTGGCAGTGGCAGTAGGATCGGAGCCCCAGCAGTGTAATCCTGGGGCTCCGATCAGTCACATGGCAGCCAGGACACTACTGATGTCCTGGCTGCTATGGTCAGCTCCCTGCTGCTGTGTGCACAGAGCACAGGGCATCAGGGTCAGTTTCAAGTCCTATTTACCCTAATAGAGTTCTATCAGGGTGAATAGCACAAGAGTCCTAGCCCCTAAAGGAGGCTAAATAGTTATTAAATAAAAAGTTGAAGGAAAAAAACAAACAAAAAAGTTTAACAACCCCCCCTCCAATATAGAAAATTTATATCGCGATATATATCGCATATCGCACATGCTTCATATTATATCGCAATATAAATTTTAGGCCATATCGCCCACCCCTAATTTGAAATTTTGCAGTTGAAAATAGGAAAATATGCCAATCTTTACAAATTTTCATAGATTTTTAAGTTTTTTTTATTTTTATAAAGATAAGCATATATTGCGATCTCGCGATGCCTGCACTCTCCCTCGCTGGGGCGGGGCATGCGCACTGCGATGCCGATTGTGGGCACGACTTCACTGTCGCTACTGTGCATGCCCCGGCCCAGTGAGGGAGAGTGCAGGCATCCCTGGATCGCAATGGAAAGAAGGCGAACAACAGGAAACAGAAGGGCGGGCTGAGGCAGAGGATGGGACAGGGATATGAGCCCAAGAGGCAGAACAGCCTGGGCTCCAACGTGGTGACCGCTGCCCCTGGGCACTTGCGAGCCCTCATTTACATATGAATCAAAGTGCGTTTTTGCCTGTTTTGAAGCTCGACAGAAACAAAGGAAGGTACCATTTCAATCATCTATGGTTAGGCTACAGCTCTATGTGAACGGTTTTAAAATGTGGCGACAGACTCCCTTTAAGGGACAAGCCTTCACCCTTTCTATACTGGACATTTTCCTTTGCTTTCTCTCCTGCAAGGTGACGTTATTTGGCTGTCGCCTACATCTGGAATGCTTAATATTTGGCAACATTTTAATGTAAATCCCTGCTTCTGGTGGTTCACCAGGATACGGTGATATTCCCGCCAGTTCCTTCTCTTGCCCATGTTTGTTTGTCTTCCATGTCAATAAAGACATTGTTTTGAACCCATTCTGTCCTTCTCATCCTCGGGTGCTGACTCTTCATAACTTTTTCAAGCAATACAAGCACACCTTTCTTAGATCTCCTACCTTTAGGCTACATGCACACGACAGTGAAACGGACATTTTTAACGAACGTTTATTTCACTGATTCCTTTCTGAGAGACGGACGTTAAAAATGGACCCATTGAATTATATGGGGGCAGTCTGTCAGTGAAAAACGGATAAGATAGAACATGTTCTATTTTTTTGACGTCCGTTTTTCACTGACAGTCAAAAAAAACAGCTGTGTGAATAACCCCATAGACTACCATTGGTCTTAAAACAGACGGGTGATGGCGTTTAAAAAAATGTACATCATGTCCGTTTTTCACGGTTGTATGCATGTAGCCTTAGGCCTCATGCACACGACAGTGAAAAATGGCCGTGTGAATGGCCATTTTTAGCCCCAATGAAAGTCTATGGGACTATTTACATGGCCGTTCTTTTAACGGCCAGTGAATAGCGTCTGTCCAAAAATAGGACATGTCCCACGTGCGGACCCCATTGAAATCAATGGGACGGTTTTTAACGGCCGATTAAAAACGGGTACACTTTCATTAGGGGTTAAAAAAATGTCCCCCATGGTTTAAATGATGCCCCCCCAATGATGTCCCGCAGCCCCAAAAAAAAAACCTCACCTCATCCACTTGCTTGCGGTGCTGCAGTCTCTTCTCTCTTTATTGAGCAGGACCTGCCGAAGACCTGCGATGTGCGTGGTGATTTAACCACTTGGGAGCGCGCAGTGACGTCATCGAGCACATCGCCGGTCCTGTTCAGTGAAGATAGAAGAGACTGCTGCAGCGCAAGCAAGTGGATAAGGTGAGGGTTTTTTTTTTTTTTTTTTGTAAAATCAACAAAACAAAAACAGCGATGGGCCAGTATGGGGGCATTATTTAAACCATGGGAGAAATTATTTAAAATGGGGGCATTAAAAAAATAATTACTGCACTATGGGGGACAATATTTAAGATGGGGACCTACATTGGGGGCATTGTTAAAGCTGGGGACAGTAAAAAAAAAAAAATTCCTACACTCTGGGGGGCAATATTAAAACTGGGGTCCTACATTGGAGGCATTATTAAAGCTGGGGGCAAAAAAAAAATTCCTACCCTATGAGGGAAATTGTTTTAGCTGGGGGCCTACCATCCTGTGTGTGTTCTCAGAAAGGTGGGTCTAGAAATAACTGCCAATCAAATTCATCCATTTTTCATGTCCGTTTGTAACGGACATGAAAAACGGATGCAAAACGGACATTAAAAACAGACACGGACAGAAAATGGATGCACACACTGATGCAAAATGGTCATTAAAAACTGACAGTGTGTCCGTTTTTTAACGGATGTTTTTTTTTTTCACTGTCGTGTGCATGTAGCCTTACACTGGGTTCAGACCTGAGCGTTTTGAAGCCTAGCGTTTTTGGTGCGTTCAAGACTGGCGTGTAGGCGCGTTTTTTCAAGCGTTTTGGTAAATAGTGTAGGCGCATTTGACGCGCGTTTATGTGATTGACTGCATAGTTGGCCAATGACCAAACAGCCCTCCCTATATAGTTTGGCCAATCTGAGGTGTGAATTTTGAAAAACGCGCGTCCATAGGCGCGTTTTACGCTGCACAAACGCCCGAACACGCCTATCGCGTTTCCCATTGAAGTCTATTAGCACCAAACGCTCGAAAAAAGCCTGAATTAACGCGAACATACTTGCTTATGCGTCGGACGTTTATAGGCGCCTATGAACGCGCATAAAAACGCGCAAGTGTGAACCACCCTCATTGGAATGCATGGTTCCTTTACTGTTGTGCGTTTTTATGTGCGTTCAAAAGCGGCGTTTTACGCGAAAGTGTGAACTGAGTGTTAGAGGTCATTCTCTCTTATTCCGGGTGGATTCAGTTGGCTGTGTCAAAAGCTAAGGGCAGGGAGCCTCCCTTCCTGGTCACATCCCATTCTACCCATGTGGTAGGTATTTCTTAGGTTTTTTTTTGTCACAAGGCTTCAGCTCTACAACTGTGTAAGACCACTACATGGTCCTGTGGACACATTCTTAAAATGTTATTGGGTGTATGCCTCTGCATCCTCTGACAGAGGATTTGCAGGTATCTGTTCGCTGATTGCACCTTTTCCTATTTTTCCTCACCCTAAGACTGCTTATCAAAATCCATTTCACTTCTGCTCGTTGGGACCCGCAGCTCCCTCCCAGGTGTCACTGGATTTTCCCAGTTTATGCAGTGTGTTCTGAATTCTTACATATTTGCTATGCTTCTATTTCAGTTGCTTAACCTGCTGCTCTTGTGCAAACTGTTTTAGCTCCGTCCCTGTAGTAAGGGTATAGTTGATGGGAGAAGCTAACACTTTTTTTTTTTTTTTTGTGGAAGCAACTATATCTATGGTCTGTACTGTGCCTCCCCAAGGAATGAAAGAGAAACTAATTGAGGTATTAGGCCTAATTTACACGTCCGCACCTGTTCCGCAAATTTGCGGAACGGGTGCAGACCCATTCATTTTGAATGGGGATGTGATGGATGTGGAGAGCATACACTGTGCTCTCCGCATCCACATTTGCGGAGCGCGCCACCGATCTTCCGGATGGCGGCTCGACAAAAAAATTAGCATGTCCTATTCTTGCCTGCAATTGCGGACAAGTATAGGCATCTCTATAGGGCTGGTGGCAAGGTGTTTTGCGGATCCGCAAAACACTACGGACGTGTGAATAAGGCAGCACTAGGGAAGGGGTAGGGAGAGCATTAAAAACATGCATTTTGTGGATATCAGTAGTAGTAAGGAAAAAATAGATTTCTGTTCTTACCGTAAAATAATTTTTCTGTTGGTGAATGTGTTTTGTTTAAATTCCTTTTCACCCCTCAGGTTTTATTTTTTATTTTTATTTAGCTGTCACATGGTACACTGAAATATGTTAAATACCAACTAATGCCAAATGTAGCAAATACTAGTTTTCTAATTTTTTCTTTTTGTTTACAATTTTAGAGTTCAAGCCATATTCCCAACTCCTGACCCTGCAGCATTAAAGGATAGACGGATGGAGAACTTGATAGCTTATGCTCGTAAAGTGGAAGGCGATATGTATGAATCTGCTAACAGTAGGGTAGGTCTTCAAACTGTGTCGTATTAGTCGTGAATTCCCTGTAATACAGTTGTTCATTTATTACCAGATGTGTTATTTTATTACCAGACAAAGGTTGCTTTTGGAGTACTCCAGTCTTCACTAATCCGCATTTATAGATGCATAAAAAATAATATTTTTATAAAAAAAAAAATAGCCGCACTGTTGTGAAGATTTATTAAACTGGTGTAAAGGAAACCTGGCTTACTTTCCCATAGAAACCAATCAGATTCCACCTGAAAAATGAAATGTGGAATCTGATTGGTTGCTGTGGACAACTAAGCCAGTTTTCCTTTACACCAGTTTTGATTGATGTTCCCTTGTGACTCTGGAGTAATCTGCAGATTGCAGGTATCTTTCATGCAGTTTCTAACTACAAGAAACTGATTCCAATAGTCGTCCCTGACCCTTTCTGTCAGACTTGTTTCTGGGACTGATCTGATTGAAAGAAATAGCCCAGTAACACTACTTTTTAAGATTTGTACTGTGTTTTGCCTTCACATCTAACATTATTTTGACTCCCAACGGGCAATTGGCGGTCACCCATGGAATGTGTATGTAATGTATAAAATAAGATGTTATTAAAAAATATATATTTTTGATAGCCAGAACAAAGCACTGTTAACCATATCAAGAACTGGGCTTTAACACTCGTGTTTTTTTTTTTTTTTTTTTCCCCCTTCCCCTCTTCCCTTTTGTACTTAAAGGCTGAGTACTACCATTTGTTAGCTGAGAAAATCTACAAGATCCAGAAAGAACTTGAAGAAAAACGACGCATTAGGATAGAGAAGCAGCATCTAGTGCCCAATACACCTGGCATGCCACCTGTAGCAATGAATCAGGGTCCAAGTATGCCCTCGGCACAATCAGTCATGTCAACAAGTATGGTTTTTGTATATGTTTTGCTTTTTTTTTTTTTTTTTTTCCTTCAATCAGTGAGAATAATAAAATGATCCTGTGATATAGCAATATTCTTGTGATACTACCAATGTACCATTGAAATGCATGAACAAGGCTGTTACCTCTTGTAACAGCAATCACTGATCCCATCAGTATCACGGAGACAGAGACCTATGTCATATGTATGCATATGTCTCTCATCCTTAATGGTTGTTGTACTTCTTGGACATATATCCAGAAGATATGCCATAAATGTCGTCATTTAAAAAAAAAAAAAATTATACACATTAACCTCTTTAGGACGCAGGGTGTACATGTACGCCCTTGTGTCCTGGTACGGGATCAGAGACTAAAAAATGCCCCAAACTTACATTTGTTCACCATACATTGATCACGTGGCCTTGTTGCAGCTCAGCCCCATAGAAGTGAATGGGGCTGAGCTACAATGCCAAGCACAGATGGTTTACCATGTATGGCGCTGTGCTTTGAAAGCTGCTAGGAGCTGGCTGCTCTCGCCAGAGCTCAGGGGAGTGCGGCGGCTCTCTGAAACATCTGATCGGTTGGAGTGCCTGGATCCGGACCCCCGCTGATTTGACACATCCTGAGGATAGGTTATCATTTGATGAATAACCCCTTTAAGACTAATTATACATTTCTTTATTGCTGGTTTGTTTTAGAGTGACTGGTGCAATCTACAAGATTGCATATAATTCAATATGATTGTTTAGTCTGCAACTGTAGCTTGATAAAAATTAGGATACAATAATCTGTCAGTGTATAGCCCAACAGTTACAGTTCAGTCTCCAATAAGATTCAACATTTTTCAATTTTATATGTATTTCCACTTTTTGTCCATATAGATGGCCCTGTACAAGACTCCAGCATGATGCGTGCTAATGTTCCAAGTCAAATTGTGAATCCTATGCCAAGCCAAACAGGTAAAATGGGGTAAAGCCAAGGAACGAGAGAGCGCTCATAGGGTGATATGTATATGAACTGTGATGTAGTTCTAATAAACCGATAGTTTAATGCTCACCTTTTTAGTTTCTTTGTTGTTCATTCCTGTGTGTTGCACTGTTGGGAGATCGTAGGTGTATGCTGCCTGGTGTGTCCTGAATTCCCGTTGGTGGCTGGCTAGGCCCCTTTTTTTGGGATAGTGTATATAGTGGTGGTTTCGCCTCTCACGTTTGATAGTGAGTTTGGCTATTTTGGACACCTTTCGGCGCATAACACTTAACCCAGACCGTAGTGCATGAAGAACACTTTATTTGACAACGCGTTTCGGAGTCTCGGCGACTCCTTTATCAAGTCTGATTGGTTTCCAGCAGAGTGATGTTACAATACTTTCCCCACGTATCTAACATCACTCTGCTGGAAACCAATCAGACTTGATAAAGGAGTCGCCGAGACTCCGAAACGCGTTGTCAAATAAAGTGTTCTTCATGCACTACGGTCTGGGTTAAGTGTTTTGCGCCGAAAGGTGTCCAAAATAGCCAAACTCACTATCAAACGTGAGAGGCGAAACCACCACTATAAACAGGTAAAATGTTTGCTAGCTTGTTGTATTTGCCATTGTAGTCAGCATTATTAATTTGGTGATTGTCATTGAAATCCTTACTACAGAAAGCTTTTGACTATAAATAAATTATATATATATATAATCATGTAACTATTTTCTTGATTTTGTGTCAGAATGCTAACGGTCTAATCCACTCCACCTAATTTTGATTTTAGTTATGAACCAGTTTGGTCAGGTGGGCATGCCTATGCAGTCGTTGGTACCAAGACAACAGGCACCGCTAACCCAACATCAAGGACCATCTGCACCCATGAATCAGGTTGGTTTTTCAACACATAAACTGCATGTGCTTACTTTTTTAGATTAATTCCTATCTGTCTTAAATGCTTCCACTCTTTTGTTAATTCCTCCTCTCTTAACCCCATCGTGACCCCTGATGCCATAGTACAGGGCTGGCCAACCTGCAGCTCTCCAGCTGTTGCAAAACTACAACTCCCACCATGCCCTGCTGTAGGCTGATAGCTGTAAGCAGACTGGGCATCCTCAGAGTTGTAGTTTTGCAACAGCTGGAGAGACGCAGGTTGGCCAGCCCTGCCATAGTACATCAGTGGGGTATCAGAGGAGTA
Organism: Bufotes viridis; assembly: GCA_033119425.1. Taxonomy (NCBI): domain Eukaryota; kingdom Metazoa; phylum Chordata; class Amphibia; order Anura; family Bufonidae; genus Bufotes; species Bufotes viridis. The sequence continues at coordinate 96,837,597 of CM065596.1, read as the reverse complement.
TGGAGCTTGGTCATCAGCTGATTCTCCTCCATACGTGGCTGTGTCAGGGCCTCTGCAGTAATTTAGGGCTCCAGTTGATTGTAATGACAGCCTGGGGACTTATGAGCCTTCAACAGGGCTTAACATAACAGGCTGCCTATAAAAATCACAGACTGGGATGATATTCTATTGCAGTTTATGGTACACGTGCTCAGAGGATTGCGATCCTGACTGCCCATACACTATACGGGAACATCCATTCAGAGATTGCAGCTGCACGCTAATCATGTAGCTGCTGAGCAAGGATCCTGCTGTCAGCGACAGTAGGACACCCCATAGAGAAGGCAGGGACCATTCCTGCTCGCTGTATAACCAGTGTTAAACGAATGCTGTGTTCACCTGAGGAAGTGCCATGCTGCTTCCTGTTCAAGCCCGCCAGGCATGTGACCACTGGTGCCGGGAGACTGCAGGAGCTGCCAGGTCTTTCTGGATGCTGTACAGACTCATAAAGCTGTCACTGTTATCCAATACATTCCAGAACTGTAAGGGTTACTTAGCATCATAAATCAATATAATGCTATGCTACACTGGGAGGACAGGATGGGAGTTGTGCTGCGAGTCCGCAGCGTGACACTCACTCGTCTGAAAGGGGCCTAATAGTAGCAGATAACATCTTCCCCTCACAGCAGCACTAAACTGATTATGGATTACTTTAAAAAAAAAAAACTTTCTGATGGAAGTGTCCCTTTTTAAAGGGAACCTTTCACCAGGAAATTCACTGATAAACCAGGCATGCTGCCTTGTAGGGCTCACCCTGCTGAATATAATGATACTTTTTACTTGGTGATCTATTGCTTTATTGTGGAGAAATAGTACTTTTAATACATATGCTAATGATGGGGAGTGGTTTATTACGTCATTCATTTTAATAATTGTCGGGAAAATGAACAGGGAATGCTAAGGTATTATATTACGGAGTCAAAAAAAAGTGTAGGAATATACTATTGAAGTTAGTAATTATAATAAGGGCTAGTTTGTTCATGGGGTGATAAACACATGTTTGATAAACAATTATTTAAATGAAGGCTGTAATGAACCACGCCCCTTTTACTGAAGACATGAATAGGGGAGTGGTTACAGCTCTGAATAGAAAAAAACGCTGGACTCATATCAACTACTGGACTCAAATCAGCTCATTAGCATATGGATTAAAAGTACTTTTTCTCCACACTAAAGCAATAGATCACCAAGTGAGAGGTATCATTATATTCAGCATGGTGAGCCCTACAAGGCAGCATGCCTGCTTTCAGTCAAATTTTGTTTAATGCCCTTTAATGTCAAAATAAACTGATCATTAAAGTATAACTGTCAAATTTTATTTTATTTTTTACTATTGGATTTTGGTGATATCACCTTGTTCGCCCTGTTTTAATTTCTGATTGTTTAATAAATAACCCCTAAAAGCCACCTAAAAGTCCCCAGTATTGACTATTGTTACCTGAGATTAAATCGGGTTGCTATGCTCCTTCCGTCTACCAGATGAGGACGGAGCATGCTGGCTGCGTGCACTGGGAACTGATAGTGAGTCAACATTGTAAGGGAATGTATAAAAAGCCAGGTTCTTCCTGACAGGAGATAACAGTGCTGGGCTGTGTGTGTGAACTTCTCCACATGCCTGTGCTTGGCTGACACTCCCTTAGCAGTTCTGGAGAATGTACAGCTCAGGGAAGATATGCCACTGCTCAGTGTATAAATGAAAGCCTTATCTGATAAGAGGAGAGCTTGTAGAAGGACTATAAGGCTTCAGCCAGACCTGGGAACTTCACTGCAAGACCCCCCTATACAGAGCTGGTCTTCACTAACTTCACTGCAGGTGTCCTATGGATCAGCCTCAGGGCTGAGGGCGGCCATTTTAACAGAATAGTGAAATTGCAGTTTAATGCAGACTGGTTGCTAAGGGCTGAATCTTATTAAATAAGGGGTAAGTAAGTCTAATAGTTATTGATTCAGGAATATTATCATATTAGTAACTACATATATGAAAACTGAAATTAGGGTCTAAATGTGACAGTTATCCTTTAAGTTATAATTTTCCATACAAACCTCTTGATTTTGATAAGTTGCTTTTTATATGATGACTAATTAAGGAATACTCCTTGTCTTCTGTCTGTAGTTGACTTTTCCTTCCCGTATGGCACAACCAGCATCAATGGCTCAGTCTGTGCAGAGTCCGTTCATGTCAGCAAGTTCGTTTCAGGCATCATCTCCTGTGATGACTAGTGGGGCAATGAATGCAAGTAATCTAAATTCTTCTAGTTTATCTGTACCACAGTCAACTGGACAGAGCCCATCTGCACAGGTACGGGTTTACTCTTTTTGTTTTCTTTATCTAGCATTTGTTTAAAATGTTAAGGCCCAGCACACGAAATCTGTTGTGGAGCTAGCGATTCGCTGCATGCAGATTATAGCAGATTTCATTAGTGTGTGGGATTCAATTGTAGCCAAAATTAATATCACATGACCCCTTCCCATTGGAAAAACCTGAACTGAATTTAATATGGCGGATTTCAAAATGGTGTCCGAAAATGTTAACGCCACAAAATAATGCAGTTGATAATTAATACTTTCACACATAGAAAGGGTTTGTCCAGACTTTCTCCTCATCGTGTGTGTAGCTGCCATTGACTTCATAATATGGATGCTCAGTTTACTTTTTTTTTTTTTTTTTCCCATTAGGCCCAGATGCCAAATCCTGTGAGCTCTCCTGCCATACCCCCTCCAGCATCATCTGTGAATCAACTACATTGCTCAAGTAATATTCAGCCCCCAGTTCATTGTAATTCGCCATCTCCTGCTCCAAGCCGCACACCAACACCCCATCACACACCCCCTGGTCTGGGATCACAACAGGCATCAATACCGTCTGAGCCTATGTCGTCAACAGCGTCCTTGCCTCAAATGCCACTACAGAACAGTGATAGCCCCACTTCTCCTCTTCAGGCACCCCTTTCCTTGCCAGGTTCTGTCATTCCAGCTGCTGACCAATCTGTTCCTACACCTCCACCACAGCAGTTACCACAGCAGCCATTAACAAGGCCTCCTTCTCAGCCAAATTTGTCAACACCAGTTTCAACCCCATCTGCACCACCACCATTACAGCTTCATCCAAACACTCCGGTAAGTCTTAGTTGCTTTCTTACGTTCTAAGGGGCCATTCACACGGAGATGACTAAAAATAAATGGCGGATTGCGTGTTTATATGCATGACCCGCCACTTCATCAGATCGGTGGGACACCCATTCTTGGGTTCAGTGGGAGTCCCAGTGGTTGGACCCCCACTGATCAGTTAGTTATTCCCTATCCTATTGCACAAACCCTTTTAGATTAGTAGAAGTAATGGGGTAGAGTTGTATTGCTCTATATGGGTTCACACCATGATGTTCTTTTGAGACTGAATCCTCTGTCCTAGGTTCTCACTGTTTGGTACGTGTACACTTTGGGTTACACAGCGTGTGAGTAGTGAAGGGATGAAGCTAGCACTGTCCTGATGTTCTCCAAGGGCAGCATGCAGTTTTGTCAGATGTACAGATCACAACCTTGTCTTTTATTTCTGTGTAAAAAAAAATATTCTAGAGAATCTTAATTTTAGGCTGTGTTTACACCTCTGTTTAGGAGGTCTGGCAGGCTTTTCTGGCATTGCAGGATTCTCTACTTCACCACTAGATACCCATTGACTGCACTGAGGTCCGGGGGGTGGATCTGACCAGTTTCTGGCATAAAGGCCGGATTTCGGCCTGGCAAAAAATGTTGCAATTTTGCAGAACGGCCGCGGACCCAATCATTTTCAATGGGGCCGGAATGGATGCGGACAGCACACGATGTTTTCGCATTTCTGTTTCCGCAAAAAATAGGCAAGAAGATAATAGGCATTTTCTATTATAGTGCAGGCCATGTGCACATGGCTGGTTCTGCAAAACACTTACAGACGTATGAATCGAGCCTTAGTTTAAGCATGCCTCAGGTCCGTGCGCATTCCGAGTGCGTATGTCCATTCCGCAAAAAAAACGTCCTATTGTCCGCATAACAGACAAGGATAGAACTGTTCTATTAGGGGCCAGCTGTTCCTTTCTGCAAAATATGGAATGCACACAGACTTCATCCATATTTTTTGTGGATCAGTTACTGTATATAGCGAGCAAGTTGTGAAAGTGGTAGATAGTGTAAAACTAAGAAATAAACTGGTGAAATATACAATAATTATTCAGTCTACATAGACAAAAAATTGCCACCCCTAGCAAGAATTATCTATAAATTCTCTATCAAACAGCATTCACAGCAAACGGCTGTTATGGAAGGACCAACATCCAATCCGCCATCAACTAACAGCCCTGATATGAGCTCACAGCAACCTACTAGTGAGCAGTTGGTCCAAGAAGTTAAAATGGAAATAAAACAGGAAGAACCAGAGGTGGATGAGCCTATAGCTGAGCCCAAAGATGAACCACTTGAGGTAAAGTGATTTTTATTGTTATGTAGTTTTGTAGACCAGAGGGAGTAAGATGCTGAACTCCTTCAGTTCCTTTCTATTGCACATTCATAATGCTGTGCTCTGAGTTATTGCCCTGGTTTATAAACATGACCACAAGGCTCTTTTACTGCTTGGTGACCACTTCTACCATAACACAGCACCTGCTGCCTGTAAGACCCAGCAGCCCAACCGCATCCATGCTGTGAGACTAAGGGTACGTTGAATGGGTCCGGATCCGTTCCGCAATTAAGCGTAACGGTGCGGACCCATTCATTTTTAATGGGGCCGGAAGAGATGCGGACAGTACACAGTGTGCTGTCCGCATCTGCATTTCTGGTGCGCGGCCCCGATCTTCCGGTCTGCGTCTCCTAAAAAGAAATAGAACCGGTCCTATTCTTGTCCACAATAAAGGAAAAGAATAGGCATTTCTGTAGGGGTGCCGGCCCGGAGTATTGCAGATCTGCAATACACCACGAGCGTGTGAATGGACTGCGATTATGGCCGCAAAATGTGTTGCATGCTCATATAGTACAGTGTAACAGGACTGCCATAGTAATGAATGGGGTCGCAGCGTAACTCACACATTTGCTGTCGTGGTTTCATAAAATATTCGAGTCGTGCTGCGACCCAATTTATTTCTGCAGCAGCCCCGCTGCACTGGATCTTTGGTTGCGTGACAGCTGTCACTCCCAAAATAGCTGTCCAGATGTACCCTATGTCCCCTTTGCCCTGGCAACAGGTACCATGTACTACTGCTCCATTTAATCTCCTTTCCATGTGGTATCGAGAAGTAGAATTAATCAGAAAATACAGATTACAAAAATGTCAGATTTTTACTGGCAGAAAAATTATAGGCGACACGTTCTCTTTAAGATGTATGGCCACCTTAAAGAGAACCTTTCACCACTCCTGTTTTAATAGCTACATGCATTCCCCATGTAATTACATTTCTGGAGCATCTATTCTTATATCTTTGTTGTGCCATTCCGTTATTAAACTAGAAGTTGTGAATGAATATCTAGCCGTCTGCAGGGTACGCAGAATGGTAACCAGTTGGGGGGTGTAGCTGCACAGTCTGACAATGGCATCTCTGACTGGACTAATAAAGCAATGGCACAACATGGAGCCCTAAGAATAGATGCTCCAGAATTGTTACATGGGGAATGCATGTACTAGCTATTGAAACAGGCATGTCAGGAGCGGTGAAAGGTTCTCTTTAAAGGGTTATTCCAGATCCTTGATCAAGCCAGTTAACCACCCCCCCACCCTCTGCCGATCTGATATTGATGACCTATCCTAAGGACAACAACTTTAAATTTGTTCATGAAATGAAACCTCTGTTGTGTTTGGTGATATATTATGAATAAAATATGGGTCTGAGATTTGCCATTGTTTTTGACATTTTACACAACGCCCCAGCTTTTTTGGAATTGGGAATGTACTGAACTTGTCTACGTTAATAGTTGCTGCAGCAACTCAAATTATTTACCTCTTCACACCCCACAGATTGTTGCATGAATGGAAACTTGAAAATATCCACCCTTTGCATAATTTTAAAAAAAACATCCATCGACCATCTGTCACCCATAGGCTCCCTTCTTAAACTGAAAAAGTATACATTAAACGATTTACAGGTGCATCTCAATAACTTAGAATATCATTGAAGACAGTTTCGGTAATTCAGTTGAAAAAATGAAACTCATATAGATTATGATCTCTTTCAAGCGTTTATTTCTTTTAATGTTGATGATTATGGCTTACAGCTAATTAAAACCCAAAAGTCATTATGTGAGTTGTGAAAAAGGTCATTATTGTAGACTCATGGTGTCACACACTATTCAGCACAACACACCTGCAAAGGTTTCCTAAGTCTTTAACTGGTCTCTCAGTCTGGTGACTACACAATCAGGGGGAAGACTACTGGCTTGACAGTCATTGACACCCTCCAGGTCACTGCTAAAGAAGCTAGCTGTTCAGAGTGCTGTATCCAAGGATATTAATGGAGAGTTCAGTAGAAGAAAAAAGTTGTAGTAGCAAAAGGTGCACAAGCACCAGGGATAACCGCAGCCTTGAAAGGTTTGTCAAGAAAAGGCCATTAAAGAATTTGAGGGAGATTTACAAGGATTGAACTGCGGCTGAAGTCACTTCAAGAGCCACCTCACATAGATGTTTGTAGGACATGGGCTACAACTATCACATTCCTTGTGTCAAGCCACTCATGACCCAGAGACAATGTCAGAAGTATCTTACCTGGGCTAGGGAGAAAAAGGGCTGGCCTATTTTTATTGCTCAGTTGGCCAAAGTCCTGTTCTCAGATGAAAGAAAATGTTGCATTTCATTTGGAAATCATGATCCCAGAGTCTGGATGGAGATTGGAGAGGCACACAATCCAAGTTGCTAGATGGTCCAGTGTGAAGTTATTACAGTTAGGCCTAATTCACACGTCCGCAAAATGGGTTGCAGACCCATTCATTTCAAAGGGGCAGGAATGGATGTGGACATTGCACTATGCGTTTCCGTTTCAGCAAAAAAATAGAACATGTCCTATTCTTGTCCGCAATTGCGGACAAGAAAAGGCATTCTCTATATAGTGCTAGCAATGTGCGGTCCGCAAAATGCGGAATGCACATTGCAGCCGTCCGTGTTTTGCGGATCCGTGTTTACGCAAAACACGCTATGGACGTGTGAATTAGGCCTTAGTGATGGTTTGGGGAGCCATGTCATCTGTTGGTGTTGGTCCACTGTGTTATATAAAGTCCAAAGTCAGCACAGTTGTCTACCAGAAAATTTTAGAGCACTTCATGCCTTCCTCTGCTGGCAAGCTTTATGGAAATTCTCATTTTATTTTCCAGCAGGACTTGGCACCTGCCCACACTGCCAAAAGTACCAGTGCCTGGTTTAATACCACTGTATCACTGTGCAGGATTGGCCAGCAAACTCACCTGACCTAAACCCCATAGAGAATCTGTGGGATATTGTCAAGAGGAATAATGCCTTATTCACACAGTCAGTATTCGGTCTGTGTTTTCCATCAGTGATTGTGGGACAAAACCAGGTGTGGGTCTAAACAAAGAACTGGTGCAAATCTTTCCCTTATCTTTTTATGGGGACTCCAATACTGTTTTTGGCTCACAATGATGGAAATCTCTGACGTGTGAAAAAGGCTTTAGAGAGACACCAGACCCAACAATGCAGAAGAGCTGAAGGCTCAAAGCAACCTGGGCTTCCATAACACCTCAGCAGTGCCAAATGCTGGTCGCCTCCATCTCACACTGTATTGATGCAGTAATTCATGCAAAAGGAGGTTAAAGGAGTCCCAACCATGTATTGAGTGCATATACTGTTCAGTAGGCTAACATTTCTGTATTAAAAATAATTTTCTGACATACTGACACTAGGTTTTTCATTAGCTGTAAGCCACAATCCTCGACATTAAAATAAATGCTTGAATCACTCTGTGAAATGAATCTATGTAATGAATTTCATTTTTGAATTGAATTTCTGAAGAAAATTTACTTTTCAATATATTTTCTTGATGCACTTTTACTTAGTATTGAATTAGTATCAAGGCAAAGTTTATACATTGTATCAAGATACAGCTATAGATAGCTTGGTATAATGTAATTGCAAATTATATAAGTTCCCCAAATACTTAGAACCCTTCATTGGATATCATTATAGTCAGTGGAAGCTAGATCTGTCAGCATGTCACAGCTTTCATAGTAACTGATAGTCATTATGCTAGCTTGGACAGAGCCTAATTGTACCAGTTGTAGAAATCAATATATAATGGCAGTCTCAGCTTAACCCTTATGCCGTGGAGACTCGAATAACCTAAAGATGAGGTCCATTATTTGGTTATATCTTAAAAGGAGAAACCGGACATTTCTACTGAAGACTGCAAACCTGAGCCAATGGAGCCAGAAGAAAACAAAGAGGTGAAGTCAGAAATAAAAGAGGAGGATGAGAAACCAGGCATGCCTGCTGCACAATCTTCTCCTACTGGGCAATCAAAAAAGAAAAGTAAGTTTTGACTTTCTGTAGAGTAAAGAAAAAAAGCTGTCCAAGTGAGAGTTTGGAAGAAAATATTGTGGCTGCATATGCATTCAATGGTCTTGAACAACAGTAAGGTGAGGACTTGGGCATGCTGGTTACAAGTATACTAAATAGGTTACATTGGGCCTTTCACACGACCGTATGGTTTTGCGGTCCGCAAAAAAAATGACATCTGTGTGCATTCAGTTTTTCCGGAACATCTGGCCCCTAATAGAACATTACTATATTTGTCCATGATGCGGACAAGAATATGACAAGCTCTATCTTTTAACGGAACAGAAATACGGAAACTGAATGCATACGGAGTACCTCCCTTTTTTTTTTTTTTTTTTTTTTTTTTTTTTTTTTGAGGACCCATTGTAATGAGTGGTTCCGTAAATGGACCGCATTTGGAACGCATAAAACTGCCCATACACTCGCAAAAAAGTTTGTGTGAAAGAAGCCTTAGGAGACTTAAAGCATGCATACTCTCAGCTAATTTTTTTTTTTTTTAGAGTAAGCTGCCGTGTGTGTATGTGAGGAGTAAGGCCCTTTTCACATGAGCGAGATTTTCGCACGGTTGTAATGCGTGATGTGAACGCATAGCACCCGCACTGAATCCTGACCCATTCATTTCAATGAGTCTGTGTGCATGAGCATGTTTTTTAACGCATCAGTTCTGCGTTGCGTGAAAAACGCAGCTTGTTCTATATTGTGCATTTTTCATGCATCCCTGGCCCTATAGAAGTGAATGGGTCTTCGGTGAAAAACTCATTGCATTCACAAGCGGGTGCGGCTGCAATGCGTTTTTCACTGATGGTTGCTAGGAGATGTTTGTAAACCTTCAGTTTTTTATCACACGCGTGAAAAATGCATCAAAACGCATTGCACCCGCGCGGAAAAAACTGAACTGAACGCAATCACAGACAAAACTGACTGAAGTTACTTGCAAAATGGTGCGAGTTTCACTGAATGCACCTGGAGCCATTCCGTATAGTTCGTGTGAAAGAGGCCTAACACTGTCTGCCCATTATATCACATGTATCTGATATTAGTATAGGTTTTGTTTCTTTGTTTTTTAGGTGCTTATGTCTGCCTCTAGACAAAATAAAGCACTTGTGTTGAGCTATCACACTTGCTTATTAGCTGCTGACCCCCCCCACACACACACACACTATTAATCGCCACTCTATCTCCAGAACTCCCATAGAAATTAATAGAGAGCTCAGCTCTCAAGAATTCCCATAGAAATTAATGGCTGCACACATGCCCTACTGGCCGCCTCTTTCCTTTCAGCAGGTGGTAAGGAGCCCCCATTCTTGTGATTGGTGGGGGTCCCAGCGATAAGACCACCAACAATGATGGAGGATAACTTGCAGGACCTGTTTATGAATGAATTGCCAGCAGCTTACAGTAAAGATACAGTTGGGTGTCACCATTTGGGGGGTGTCCCTGCAGTCTGACACCAGCAGCACTGATTGGACAGTCTGACACTACTGTTAACACCCAGCAGTACTTTTTCTGCGGACTACTGGCAATATATTTATGAACTAGGAATAATGCAGAAATGGTACAACATAGTAAGAATAGGTGCTTCAGAATGGTTACATGGGGAAAGCAAAGTAGTTACTAAAACGGATATGTCCTCTTTAACCAATGGCAACGAAAACTTTGTCAGGAGAGGCGCTCAAGTGCATTTAAGTAGCAAGTTATTTCCAACTACCAGGTATTACTCAGCACTCCAGAGTGGGAGGATAAAAGATACACTCAAGACAGTAGTTTCCCACACCTTTCAAGCAAAGAGTACCCCAGCTGTCTGAGATGGATCTATTCTGCAGACTTTATTGTTGTGGGCATAGTTTTTTGGGGGTATAAAATCCTCTTAAGGTGTAATAACATTAAAACAAGTTAAAATGGTAGACATGCATTTACATTTTATAGGACGTTCTTGAATGCCCTCAAACAGATGGAAGGGGATTAGAACTGGTGGGGGACTGAATCTTGAAGCAGAACTCCAGGAGAAACCCAGCATGTGACTTACCAAGCACAAGGGAGTCTCGGTTGTGCGTCTCATTGTGGAACGTACGATGGATACACCCACATGGGGCATATCCAAAACCAGACAAAGGAAACTGGGGTGCATCATAAGAACCGGGATGCGCTCCAAATTGGGATGCAATCCTGGAATGGAAAGTTCCAACTGGGAATGCAGGTTTTGTGATATAGATTCACAGAATGATCCTGTGTGATGCCAAATTGAGTAAAATAAGAATAACAACCTACTTAAAATCACGATATGTATAGGAAACAGGTATAGTAATCCATTCATTGATATAATCGCAAAAACTATATAACCAGTAAAACAAAATTTCTGCACCTGATTGGTGTTTGTATCTAATACTACCTCTCCATCTTGTTCTCCATAGACTTATTTGGGTTAATATAATCTTCAGTGAGCAGGCACTTTTTTGGTCTCACAAGATGGAATTAGCAGAAAATTCTGTGTGTGTATGAAAGGGGGGTGGAGGAGGAAAGCTGCTAATAACTGGAGAACAAGATTGTTTTATTATAACTATCTTATTTTCATGTACAGTTGATTTATGGAAAGTTCTGCGAAAAGTTAGTGACCACTTCAAATGATTTGTAATTCCTCTTTTTTTGCATATTAAATGTAGATTTTGGCTTAAAATACAGGAGAACTGGAGGATTTAAAGATATGCAACTAGATCAATAGATGGAATGAGTGTTTATAGCAACCACAGTGGTTAAAAAGTAGGATTTTAAAGTGCCGTGGTTGTGCTGGGTTAGCTTCCATTCAAGTTAATGGGAGCTGAGGTGCCGTAAGGCTATGTTCACAGTAGGTTAAATCCGGTTGACTGATCTGAACTGCTGTTCTGGCATAAATGTCTAGTGGACGAAAAATGCTGCTGCGTGGAAAAACGGCCAGCAGTACATGGTTGTATCTGGGAATACTGAATACGATGAGCTTCGGTAACGCTTGTTGTGCATGAGACCTATGGAAACGACATGGCACCGGAGTGCTGTGCTGTTTCCCGGCCTTCTGGTGGTCGGGACAGTCTCTTGCCTTAGTACCGACGAGATGAGACAAGCACTTTAACAGTGAATTTCCTGATAACAGACTCCCTTCAAACTTGAGTGTCTCTTTTCAGCCTTCAACATTCAAAGACTATGCATTATTAGGTTGCTTGCAGGTTTTTTTTTTATATAACGATTTTGTGATATTTTAAGGATATTAAAATGATTAAGGATATTTTAAGGATATTAAAATATACATGTTCATTTTCTATTTCCCTCTAAAGTTTTTAAACCTGAGGAACTAAGGCAAGCCCTCATGCCTACGCTAGAGGCATTATACCGTCAAGATCCAGAATCTCTTCCATTCCGGCAACCTGTTGATCCGCAATTATTGGGAATCCCGGTAAGCTTCATCCATTCAATGTTAATGCAATCATTTTGATAGCTGCTATTGGCATTTGTGTAATGGTATTTTTATTTTTACTTTCGTTTAATCATATGGGACATACATTCCAGTTGCCATTTTCTTTAAGCTGTATTACTTGGGTAGAGCCTGGGTGTCGAATGCCAGGACACCTCTAAAGAAAGAGAATGACTGAGGGTACTTTCACACTAGCGGTAAAGTTTTCCGGTATTGAGTTCCATCATGGGGGCTCAATACCGGGAAAAAAAACACATCAGTTTGTCCTAATGCATTCTGAATGGAAAGCAATTCGTTCAGTATGCATCAGGATGTCTTCCGTTCCGTCTCTTTTACGATATTTGGCCAGAGAAAATACCGCAGCATGCTGCTAACTCTAGTGTGAAAGTACCCTGACATCTCCATGTGAGGGAGAATAGTGATTATAGTAACTGATTGCTGCAGTACAGGAACAAAAGGAGGTACAGATAACCCAAACAGGTTATTGCCATCTGTTAGTCCTTAAGTATTAACTTACCAAATTTATATTGGCAAAAAGAGGATGGGTGAAAGTAAAATCAGGCCACGGTGTGTGCAGGGGTGTGGAATTCCTATCGCCCGACGCCCGGGACATGTAGTTCCGGGCGCCGGGCAAGTACTTTAAATAGTTGTTTAGCCCTGTGCGGGCAAGTAGCATGGACATGTCGTTGGGCAGTAATAGGAGCGGTCATATGCGAGCTGACCGCTCCTACATCTATGTCAGCCTGCCCCTGCATCGTGCATATGAGTACATATCACTTCCTGCAGGCGGCCCCCGCTCCTCCCGGCTCCTGTATTGAAGTCTCCGCCCACCTGCCAGCACAGGAGCGCACAGTAAGTCAGCACACTGTCTCCAGAGACAAGATGGGAGAAGAGGAGTGAGAGACCCCACGGCCCCCTGCAGATGAGCGTTCCTCCCGGAGCCTGTCCACGTCGCAGCTCCCGGCCTGACCTGCAAGCGCTGACTGGGCTCACATAGCATTATACTGATTTATGATGCTATGTAACCCTTACAGTTCTGGAATGTGTTGGATAACACTGACTGCATTATGTCAGTGTTATCCAATACATTCCAGAACTGAAAGGGTTACATAGCATCATAAATCAGTATAATGCTATGTGACCCCAGTCAGCGCTTGCAGGTCAAGCCGGGAGCTCCGTTGACAGACTCTGGGAGGAACGCTCATCTACAGGGGTGTCAGAAATAAAGGTTGTGCTGTCTGTCTTCTGAGGCTCTGGCCCTGCCTGCAATCTCCACTCTACGTGGCACTTGATAAACTATAATGTCTCCCTGTTGCCCCCATACAGTATAACGTCACCTTGGGGCTGCCCCCGCACAGTATAACGTCTCCCTGTGGCCCCCACCCCCATACAGGATGATGTCTCCTTGTGGCCCCCGCCCCATACAGGATGATGTCTCCTTGTGGCCCCCGCCCCATACAGGATGATGTCTCCTTGTGGCCCCCGCCCCATACAGGATGATGTCTCCTTGTGGCCCCCGCCCCATACAGGATGATGTCTCCTTGTGGCCCCCGCCCCATACAGGATGATGTCTCCTTGTGGCCCCCGCCCCATACAGGATGATGTCTCCTTGTGGCCCCCGCCCCATACAGGATGATGTCTCCTTGTGGCCCCCGCCCCATACAGGATGATGTCTCCTTGTGGCCCCCGCCCCATACAGGATGATGTCTCCTTGTGGCCCCCGCCCCATACAGGATGATGTCTCCTTGTGGCCCCCGCCCCATACAGGATGACGTCTCCTTGTGGCCCCCGCCCCATACAGGATGACGTCTCCTTGTGGCCCCCGCCCCATACAGGATGACGTCTCCTTGTGGCCCCCGCCCCATACAGGATAACGTCTCCTTGTGGCCCCCGCCCCATACAGGATAACGTCTCCTTGTGGCCCCCGCCCCATACAGGATAACGTCTCCTTGTGGCCCCCGCCCCATACAGGATAACGTCTCCTTGTGGCTCCCGCCCCATACAGTATACCGTTAGTACAAGTTCAGGACAAGTAGATGGTCATGAGGGACAAGTAGATTGAGCCCCCGTTTTAGTCCTTCAACGAGTAGTTTTTTTTAAAATTTCCACACCCCTGTGTGTGGTCTGTTGAAACTGAGATGAATAGATCACTTGGGTACAGTAGACAAAAAGTGGTAGTCCATTTTTTTTTAAAGAAGTCCTTCTACTCTTTCTGAACTTAAAGGGGTTTTCCGAGATTGGATAGGTCATCAGTATCTTATCGTGGGGTTCCAACACTCCCAATCAGCTGTTTGACAAGACACTGTCAGTAGCGAGGTGGCTTTTCTCAGCTTTCCTTAGGCAGTGTGACATCACGTTAATTAGTCACATGGCCTAGGCGCAGCTCGGCCCCATTGAAGTGAGTTGAGCTGAGCTGTGATGCCAAGCATAGCCACTATACAATGTACAACGCTGTGCTTGGTGAGAAGGCTGTGGCGTTACTTGAACTGTAAACACTAGTACTTTCTCAAACAGCTGATTGGTGGGGGTCTGGACTTCTGTCCCCCACGTATCAGATACTGATTACCTATTCATAGGATATGACATTTTTTTGACATTGTAGCACCAAGCTGTGCGATTACAGCTCCCCATTACACTGCTTGCTGCTGCAATGTCAAAGGTGAGCAGGTAAACTGAAAAGAAGACAGGGCTCATGTGAGCAATTTGGTTTCTTCAAACAGCTGATCGCCAGGGTGCTAGGAGTCGGGGACTCTGCTGATTTGATGTTTATTACCTATCCCGGGGATGGGCAAACTGCGTCCAACTGTTGCAAAACTACAACTCCTAGCATGCAAAGACTGCTTATAGCTATCAGCCTACAGCAGGGCATGGTGGGAATTGTAGTTTTACAACAGCTGGAGAGCCGCAGTTTGCCCATCCCTGACCTATCCTGTAGGTCAGGGGTAGGCAACTTTCAGCACTCCAGCTGTGGTGAAACTAAGACTCCCAGCATGCACACTTGATTGACTGTTCTCAGTACTCCCATAATGCTGTTGTGAAACTACCACATCCAGCTGTAGTGCCAGAGGTTGCTGACCCCTGCTGTAGATCCTATGTACAGCAGAGTTCAGAAAGAGCAGAGATTTAAGCATAGGAAGTATACGTTTTACTGAGTCTTTACTCACAGACTAGATCAATCTGCTCAGCTGCTTCTGCTGTATGACATGCTGCCTGTAGGTTGCACTGCATTTTGTGATGGCAGGTTCTCTTTAATTCAAGATTTTAATCTAGATTTAAAGGTGAACATAGCATTTTAAGAATTGTGTACAATGCAATGAAACCATTTCCATTCAGTGGGACAATTTAAAATTGTGGATGTATGCTCTTATATGCCTATACACTTGCGTTCACCTACCATAGAGAAAAATACATTACTGGTTAAAGCTGTTGTGTCTTGAAGTATTCTTGTATGTATCACATATGTTGTGTGGGTTAGTCTTAATTTGCTATACTGCCCCAATCACAGTTTAAAGCTGCACAATAATGAACAAACAGAACCATGTTTTCCTACTACTCAGTGTTACGCCATACCAGTGCTCTGTACCTAAAGATACTTAGTGAGTGCTTGGCCAGATTACAACAGGTCTGAGGTATTTGGTTTCAAAACTTAGCCCCTCCATTATTTCTCTAGAGTTGATGGTTATTAGGATTTGACATCCAATTTCACATTCCAAACTACATACATTGCTGACAACACTGCTCAAAGATTTCATGTCAGCACTGTTTGAGCCATAGCTGAAGTTTCAAAAATAAAAAATAAAGTGCAGTATGAAAAATAAGTCCTGGTTCTCAGAAAGCAGTTTAAATTTTTTTTTATGTTTTTAAGTTTAACAAAAATGATATACTGTATCACCACAATTGTACTGACCTGCTGTCATGTATTGTCCTTGATGAGCCTAAGAATGTGGCAGTATTGCTTTTTTACCATTCCATTCAAGCTTTTCTAATACATTATATGGCACGCTAAATGGTGCCATTAAAGAAAATGGATCTCATCCTGCTAAAAACAAGCTTTCATATGGTTAGGTCAAAGGGAAATATCACTGCTAAAACTGGCTTGGTCCTTAAGGGCTAACTAAGTTGCACAAAAGAGATTATTATTCGTAATAGTATTAAGTAGCCTTCCTGTGTGTTTTCATTTCATTGGGAACACTCATGCTTCCATTTGGTTTTGACTTAAAAATCCATTGGTAAGTAAAATCCCATTTGTGTTAGGATTGTGCTTTGCTAATGTTGTTTTTGCTTTGCATCCTCTCAGAGTAGTAATGCGTTATAACTTCTTATGATTCAGAAAAATACCTCTGTCCTGCAGGATTACTTTGAGATTGTGAAGACTCCTATGGACCTGTCGACCATTAAACGCAAGTTAGATACAGGGCAATACCAGGAACCTTGGCAGTATGTGGAAGATATCTGGCTGATGTTCAACAACGCTTGGCTTTATAACAGAAAAACTTCTCGCGTTTACAAGTACTGCTCAAAGTTAGCTGAAGTGTTTGAACAGGAGATTGATCCCGTCATGCAGAGTCTGGGATACTGTTGTGGCAGAAAGGTTTGTATTGCTTATAATGTATAGTACTGTCAGTATGAAATACTTGCACCTGCTATATGTGTATTGGGTAAATAACTCCTATCTAGAACTTATTACATTACAACTGTCCTATTTTCACTACCAGATTGGGGTTTATTCTTAGTAGTATTAGAGATGTAAGAAAAAAGTGATGTTGAATGCTTGTGCAAAGCAGATTTTGATCTAAAGAAAAAAAGTGTAATGGGTTTACTAGCATGAGATATGTGGTTCTTTTAAACTGTGCTTTTTTTAATTTTATTTGGCACTATCTTACAGCTTGAATTCTCTCCGCAAACCCTATGCTGTTATGGCAAACAGTTATGCACAATTCCACGTGATGCCACGTACTACAGTTATCAGAATAGGTAAGTACTCCCAGAAAAGCAATTAAAAAAAGTTTAGTGCTTAAAGAGCAATTTCAGAATACTATTAAAACAATAAATACTATGGTCCCCTCCTGATCCTATTTTTCTCCTGGGTGTAGTATTGGGTCACTTGCAATCTCAAGTGTTATTCAGCAAGCAGAGGCAATAGTACCACCCAGGTTATACTTCATTAAGTTGGTTTTAAACAAGACAACTGTCAGTTGAACGCTCCCTTAAGAGACAGCCATATACTTTTGATTGCCCTAATATACAATAGCTGAGGATCAACTGACTGTGTGGAATTAAAGCAAAAAATGTGCCGTAAAACCTATTTTGAAATATAACAATTTAATTAGTGGACTGGTTATTTAATCGGTTTTGAGTGGAAATTGCTCTTTAAAGGATTTTTTTTTTCTTGCCTCTGACATTCACCGCCATTCATTTTTACAAGTTGATTTTACTTTTTGAGATGGGGAGCTATTCAAGTATCTACGTTTTAGTTTGAGACTTTTTTCATTAATGTTAAAAAATACAGATTTTGAGAAGTGCCGATTCTCGTCACCCTATTTCTGCTTCTGTTTGTACCCTGCCTGTAATCAATAGATGTCTTGGCTTCTATGCTCTATCTAGTCATACGCTAAAAAAGGTACCTAACATAAGTTTGTCTACCTCTTAATTCACAAAACATTTAGTGTTGCGTGTGGGGCCGGGCAGGCATTTTGTTTAGATCTTCTCAGCTAAATTGCAGATGAACTGTGAAGAGCCACATCTTCAATGTCTACATGTCTAAAATAGTCAATGAATAGCTGTCCCTTATATTCCTAGCGGCTTATATTTGATGTCCATTGAACCAATAATTTCAAGTTGGAATAAGACTTAAAATTACTTGTAATGCTTAAATACAAAAACCTTTGTTATCCTTTTTAAAGAAATGTTACCCTAAATTGACAGACATGGGCATCTTTAGAGAAACAAGTTCCCACTGAAGCTATTGCATAAAGCAGTTTTGGTGCTGCTTTGGTCAGACTAGACCCTATAGTCATGTTTAGAATACAGATTCCTCCCACAGAATGAGTGGTCAAAATGGTTCTTTGCAGTGAATTTGTATTGCAAAATGCAAACTTATCTGTAGTAAATCTGCCACATGTGAGCTTTTAAAGTGTTTCTAAGTGTTTTATGTTAATGACCTATCCTCAAGATAGGTCATCAGTGTGATATGTGGGTGTCAGATTCCTGACACCCTCGCTGATCAGCTGTTTGAAGAGGCTACCACACCTCAATGAGCGCTGTAGCCTTCCAGACCTTACCAGGCACAGCACTGTCCATTGGGCTTAGTTGCCCATATCAACCAATCAGATTCCACCTTTCATTATGGACAGCTCCTTTGCAAAATAAAAAGGAGAAATCTTATTGGTTATGGGCAGTTAGGCCAGTTCTACTTTTAAACCAGTTTGATAAATGACCCCCCCCCCCCAAAAATTTTATTTTCTAATTTACAGATTTTTATTTTTATTTCCAGTTATGGGGGCGGCCATCTTGCCTGAGCTGTTAACATTTAGAAAGCATTTAAAGAACTCTGACAATCACTCATTGTGTATGGAGGATCCTTTCTTATCTGTACAGATAGATGATATCATTAAGAGCAGGATTAGAATGAGTTAACTGCAGTAAAGTGATGCCTACAAACCAAGAAGTGGCGCTTATTAGGCTACTTTCACACTAGCGTTTTGGCTTTCCATTTGTGAGATCCGTTCAGGGCTCTCGGAAGCGGTCCAAACAGATACATTTGCCCTAATGCATTTTGAATGGAAAAGTATCCGCTCAGAATACATCAGTTTGTCTCCGTTCAGTCACCATTCCACTCTGGAGGCGCTCCGCCTGCAGTGTTTTGCTGTCCACCTGACGAAGCGGAGCCAAACGGCACAATAGAAAAGGGATCCATCCCCCATTGACTTTCAATAGTGTTCAAGATGGATCCGTCATGGCCATAGAAGACATAATATAACCGGATCCATTCTTCACGGATGCATGCGGTTGTATTATTGTAACTGAAGCGTTTTTGAAGATGCATGACGGATCGGCAAAGAACGCTAGTGTGAAAGTAGTCTTAGACTAAGGCCTCATGCACACGGCCGTTGTTTTGGTCTGCGTCCAAGACGCATATTTTGCGGCTTGGGCGCAAACCCATTCACTTCCAAGGACAGCACGCTGTGTTCTGTCCGCACCCATTGCTCTGTTCCATGGCCCCGGAAAAAAAATTGAGCATGTCCTATTCTTGTCCGTTTTGCAGACAAGAATAGGCATTTCTACAATGGGCCGCATTCAGCTCCGCAAATTACGGAACGCGAAGCAGCTTCCGTGGTTTGCGGATCCGCATTTCGCTGATCGCAAAACACATATGGTCGTGTGCATGATGCCTAAACGCTGTATTATACCAGGCTATTGTTAGGGAGGAAGTGTTCTTTTCCAGCATTCACCTACTCACTAGTGAAGGAGTGCGATCTCTTCCATGGCACTCGTCTAGTTATTTCCCAGCAGCAGATCGTGATTAAACAGCACGGTCTGCTGCCTGCAAATCGTGATCTTTCAGCATTCTCGTTCATTGGGTAATTAACAGCAGTATTAGGCTACGTTCACATGACGACAATTGTCACGCGACAAAAAGTCGCACTATTGTCGCGCGACAATTTTTATAATGGGAGTCTATGGTGTCGCATTGCGACATGCGACATGCTGCGACTGCGACACGACAGTTGGAAAAAATCCATCCCAGATGGGTTTTTCTGCAACTGTCGTGTCGCAGTCGCAGCATGTCGCTAATGCGACACCATAGACTCCCATTATAAAATTGTCGCGTGACAATAGTCGCGCGACAAATGTTGCAGTGAAGTTGTGCCCTATTTTCGCGACAATTGTCGTCGTGTGAACGTAGCGCGCGACAATTTTTATAATGGGAGTCTATGGTGTCACAGTGCGACATGCTGCGACTGCGACACGACAGTCGGCAAAAATCCATCCGGGATGGATTTTTTGCGACTGTTGTCGCAGTCGCAGCATGTTGCACGCGCGACACCACCATAGACTCCCATTATAAAAATTGTCGCGCGACATTAATGTGACATCAATATCGTGCTACAAATGTTGCAGTGTAGTGGTTCCCAAATTGTCGCGCGACAATTGTCGTCGTGTGAACGTAGCCTTAGACTTACAGATAGTCACTAACGAGCGTTACTACGAACACCTATTAGCAATCATGTGGCAGAAAATCTGCCGGTGTAATTCAGGCTTAGGACGGGTTCACATCAGCATTATGGATTCCGTTTTCGTTTTCCGTTATAACATGGTTATAACAGAAAATAACGGAATCCATAAGATGGAAGTCAAAATGGAAACCTTTAAGAGGCATTCCGTTTTGATCCTTCATAATAGAAGTCTATGGGAGTCATAATGGATCAGTCTGTCGACAGAACATTGTTTTCCATCTTGCATAACTGGAACCAGACGGATCCGTTATGATTCTCTTAGACTTCTACTATGACGGATCAAAACATAATGCCTCTTAAAGGCTTCAGTTTTGACTTAAGTCCTTAAAGGGCTTATCCGAGGCTGGAAATGGACAGTATCTCCCCCACACACACTTCCCCCTGCAAATAATTTCCATAATGCCCCACACTGATTACTTACCTGGCTCCCTGCGCCGCTCCTGGTCCCCACACCACCGCCGCAGCTGCTTCTCCCCGTGCGCGGATAAAAACATCTGTGGTTGGGAGCAGCCAATAGCAGACTGGGACGAGCCTCCCTAGCGTCGCCCGCGATGCTAGGGAGGTTGTCATCTTGTTCTGGCAAGATGGTGGCCCAATAATCATGTCCAGGAATAATGAAAAAAAATCTGCAATCAGAATAATAGCTGACACATTGTCCACACATCTTTTTGTTATGACCCCATAACTTCAGTTTTGTTGGGCTTTATTAATAATACACATTGACATTGGCACAAGCCTGCATTTAAGGTACTACTATCTCATGGTATTGTTAGCTGGGAGAAAAAGCTTAGATTGAATTTGTGGCTCTTCACAATAATGGTGTACTTTAAAAATATTGCTTTGGCATTGCAACATTGCTAGTGTCATAGAATGACTTGTTCCATTTGTCATGTTACGGGTTTGTTCTAAGTTTGTTGTTTTGCTCTGCTGTCATTCATTGAACTGAGTATTTTTGCAAATTTCTACTTCTTTGGAACAGGTATTCTGTCAAATAAAAAATGTTCCATTCCCATTAAGCTATGAAGTGCATAGTTATTTAGTTAAATGCTATGTACACCTTCGGGGGCAATTCTTTTTTGTGATTGCATGTTACTCATTTTTTGCTAAAAAATCTTTTTTTTTTTTTTTTTTTTTTTTTACCCTTATTAAAAATATTGAGCTATTGTGTCACAAAGGGTTTTTTCTAGCTGTGTGACTGGTACTTTCACTTTAACATTGGTCATCTAATAAGCCTCATCTCTGAACTACTAAGAGGTCATAAACACTTATTTAAGCCACGTTCTTATCAGTAAGATAAACTGAGCTATAATGAGTGTTTAAGAGGTCATAGAGCAGAGATAAGGAGTCTGCTCCTGGTCTGGCAAGACAGAAAAGCCAAACTACTAGAGCATGTCAGCTCTGTACACAAAAAAGGACGCCAACTTTTTTTAAAATAAAGACCAATGTAAAAAATTATTTTTTTAGCGCAAAAGAAGTACAATGCAATAATAAAAATTGCTCCCAAAAGTATGTATAGCCTTTAAGCTGACCATACTCATAAGAGTAATGTTGGCTGACACTGCTGATTTCTGTGAGAATGGCCGACCATCTATGCAAGTGACTGTCCCTTTGTGGCAGATGTCAGCTTTCTCAGCCCTTTTCTTTAGAGAAGCCACTGCCAGTGATGTCTAGATACTGCTTTCTTCACATCCACACTTGGCCATGCATGTATGTTTTGGACGGATTGGGAGGGCTAGCTGTCTGCTGAACGAGCATTTGTCCGACAGCTATCTAATGTGCATAGCCAACTTTAACCCACTGAACTTTTTATTTTCTTGGATCAGGTTGACATATTGGCCCTAATCATGATACAGATTTTTCTGTATTTATTTGCTTTCCTACCAAACCATGCTGTCTTCCAAAAGCCGGCCATAGATAATTGTGAGCTAAATCCAGCAGTCTGTCCTCATACATGTATCAGTTCTCTCATCCACTAATCTGTACCCTTAGTGGAGGAGTGCTTTTGGCAACTTATTTCTCTCTCCCTACATATAGATGCTCTGCCTATCCCCACTTCTCCATGTTTGGGAGAGATGAGTGTCCAAATGAGCATTCAGTTGACAGCTGTCTCTTGTATGGCCAACTAAAGAGTCTTGCCCCATGAAAACAGGCCCACCAGTTTATTTCGAAGGCCCACCTTTGCAACCAATTTAACTTGTTTGTGCCAATGAATCTAAAATGAATGGTGTGTTTCAACCAAAAGGAAAATTACGTGGAGGTGTGTGGAAATAGTCATTCACCATTTGACAGTCCCATCGTTTTATTACCACAGGATAGCCCACTGAAAATTTATGGTGAGACGTCCTGATCCTTAAACTTGCCAATGTATATTGGGGTTGCAGATTTAAAGAGAATCTGTCGCCACAAAATGCAGTGCAAACTGCAGGCAGCGTGTTATAGAGCTGGAGGAGCTGAGCAGATTGCTATATAGTCAGTAAAACTTGTAATTTATAGCGTGTTTACACTGCGCTGACAAGCAGACATTTATCTGGAAGGAAGCGTTCCTTCCCCGTAACTGCCTGCTCGTCAGTGAAACTATCTTCTCCACTACATGGAGACAAGCAGTGGCTGTTGCTGTCTCTTATCCTCTTACAAGTTCATTTCTTTCTGGGCAGCAAATTGCTGTTCACAAAGCACAATCTGCTGCCCAGAAGCTAGGATTGAGGTGTCTTCACCAGAGATGAACAAGCGTTTTGCTCATTCATCGGGTGATCTGCAGCACCTTTACATGTTACAGTATAAATGTGCCTTTATACATTTAAATCTCTCCTCTTTCTGACTTTGTTCACATGGGAGGTGTTATCAGTGATTGATGGCATTCTGTGTAACTGTGTATACAGAGATAGCGGTCAGTGACTCCCTTGTGATCAAATAAGTTAGAAATATTTAGATGTATGATTTACATGATGTACTGAATCTTTTCTCACTAAAATATATACATATCAATCTGCTCAGCTTCTCCTGCTCAACAACCTGCAGATTTCATTTTGTAGTGATAGGTTCTCTTTACGTCAGCTGTCCGGGTGCATTCCAGACATTGAAGTGGCGAGCTGCTGTTTTCACCTGTGCAGTGCCCGACACGGTGTATGGAATATAGGCACTTAGTGCTTTTGGTCTAGTCGGTCATGTGAAGCATGATGGGACACTTGTTTTAGTTACGGCTGTCACTATAAGACCATGTCCACACATGAAAATGTGGAGGGACAAGTCACTGCACTTCCACCGTATGGAAAATCCACAGATTATTCCAGTATCAGCAAAGTGGATGAGATTTTAACAAATCTAATCCAAACACTGCAGCAAAATATCTGCTCGTAAAATTAAACATTTTGAATCTCAAGTCAATTCTGTTTGCTCCAGTGGTCTTCTGGGCCAAACATAAGCTCTAAACATGTGAACAGAATCTAAACCGTAGTAAAAGAGAAAAAAAAAAAAAAAAATATATATATATATATATATTTTTTTAGTTACAAATGCTGTCTATTTGGGCTGTGAGCGCCCTCCCCCCATTTTTATTCTGCACTGCAGTCAGTTCCGGCATTCATTCCATCTGCTGATATGTCCCTTCCCTGTTAATTCTCCTTCTTAGATGGAGTTTGCGGTTATTTGTTCACACTGCCTATTTTCTACAGTGCAGTAGCATTGTATGTATCAGCACTCCTCCTGTAGACCTGAGCGTTGTTTGGAGTGGAGGAGTGCTGCACAACTCCCTGCACTACACCTTCAAATTTCTCCTGTAGTTTTGTTTCTACATTTCCTATGGGGGTTTGTGCTGAGACTACAGACAAATCTCTGTACTCTAAACCTACCTGGATTAATACTGTGTTCTGTTTGTCCCAAATTCTTGTTGGGCCTCCTGCAATACGTGTGCACTCCGCATCACGGATGCGGACCCATTCAAATGAATCACGGAGATGCGGAACAGAAGCACGGATCGGAACCCCACGGAAGCACTACAGAGTGCTTCCGTGGTGTTTCAGGCCGTGCCTCCGCACCGCAAAAGAAAATAGAACATGTTATTTTGTTTGCGGTGCGGACAGATCATGGACTCATTCAAGTTGAATGGGTCCGCATCCGTTTCGGCCGCCGCACGGAACAGACCCACAACGGCCATGTGCAAGAGGCCTTGGTAAGATATTTTAGCTTGGATACATTGGCACAATCGAATACTGTTGGTTGTGAACAGTGGCTCTTCTTTTTTACAGAACTTATTTAATCTATATCTAAACATGTGTGTATTGACTCGAAGCAGAGCAAGATGACAAACTGTACCCTTGTCTCTGAACTTTGTTTTATTAGTTTTTGTTTAATCTTCCCTTTGATTTGCTGTAATGATTTTGCTGCTTGTAATCCCATTTCAAAAGAATCCTTTGCTAATCTGTGCTTTGCATTGGCTTTCTGCTTTGTCTGTCTTGTCCGGCTTTCGTCATGCCCACCCCAACCCTGCTTTTTTCTCTGTTTTATGTTCGATTCTTGCCCTTCCCTTGCTTGTACCTGTGGTTGCTTTGATTGCAATGAAATCCCAAAAATCCTTTAAATTTAAAAAAAAAAATTACCTGGGCTCGTGGCTTGGCCTGATGTGACCTCCTGCGTACACCCTGTGTCTCTCCTGCAACATCCTCTGACTGATGGCTTCCCGTCTCACGTGGTTCGGCTGTGGTTGCGTGAACGCACAGTTCACCCAAATATGGCCTTCTTGCTGATAGGTACCACTTCTGTGAAAAATGCTTCAACGAGATCCAAGGGGAGAGTGTGTCTCTAGGCGACGACCCTACACAACCACAAACGTAAGTTAATCCATTTAAAATTTTACTTGTGTATAAAAATGTAATTTGTTAGTATAGATACACTATATATGGACAAAGGTTTTGGGAGACCTACACATTACAGGTATTCTGCACGAGCTTTTATAGAGCTTTTATGCACTGGAGAACAGAGAATCCCCTACTTCAAACTGTTTCCACCAAGACGAATGATACAAGTGTCCAAAATGTCTTGATATGCTCAAAGAGGACCTGTCACCACAAAAAGCAGTTCAGTCTCCTGGCAGCAGGTTATAGAGCTGGAGAAGCTGAGCGGATTGATATATAGTTGTGTGGGAAAAGATTCATGGCAAGTTACAAATTTGACTGCATCAGGTTTTGGGTGACACCTGCGTCTATCTCCAAAACGGGTCCCCAAAAGTGAAGGAGGTGGATGACTCGCACCTATCTGACATTGGTGGCGTATGCTAACAATATGCCACCAATGTCGAAGAGGAGAAACTTTTATGATCGACCCTGTAAACAGCTGTCAGTGACTGATAGCTATCTCTTTATACACATATAGAATCAGATAAGATAGACTGATGTACACCTGAAGTCAGAAAGAACAGAGATTCAAATGTATTAATTACAAGTGTTACTGAATCTCACAAAACTTTCTGCTTAGCTCCTTCTGTTTTTTAACATACTTAATGCAGTTTTCAGGTTCCCTTGAAACAGTTCACTGGAACTAAAGGGCCTAGGCCAAGCCCCGAAAAGTAACTCCACAGGACATTTTTTACCACTAGAGTCAAGTGGAGGCGGCGTGCTTTACACTCCATCTCACTCTTGGTAATGTAGGGCTTGCATGCGGCTGCTTAGCCGTAGTAAGACACGCCATGAAGCTCCTGGCGCAGTTTTCACGCTGAGGCTAATGCCAAAGGATGGTTGAAACTCTGCAGCTAGAAGTGCTGTTTAGAACGCCCCATTCATTCACAAATGTTAGTAAAGGCAGAATGCATAAGACACCTGAATTAAGTGATTAAGAAGCATGTCCCAACACTTTTGTCTATATTGTGCATGGATGTGTGTCATGTCAAGGTCAATTGCAAAATTGATCATCGTAACATGCGATTTACGTGTTGGTACTGGTTTACAGTCCATGTTTAAGGTTTTCTTGCCGTAAGTGTATGCATGATTTATGAACTCCACATTCACACATTTGTTTGGATAGCAATGTGCGCAAATGTTTAATTTGACTTTCCTTCAGGTTTCTATGGACAAGTGTGGCCCAAGAGTATCATTTTAGCATGCTGGAATTATTTCAGGATGCTTACTCCCTAAGGAAGCTAACAGCAATAAATGTTGACAAAAAAAAATAAAGCTGTTCTCATGCCACTGTCATAGGCTCTGTTCTAAGCCATGTAAGCAGTTCCTTTAGATTTGACAGAATGAATAGCACAGCATGCAGCATTAATCTTCCTGCCCAAATCTGACACTACAGTAGAACCCTTGATGGATGACTATTTAAATTACATTCAACACTACCAAACATACAGGAGAATACAGCACCACATAATTATTACATCCAGTGATGTCTTCTCTGATATACATGTTCGTTCTTCATCTTAATTATTCTGACCAGACTGTCATGTGATATTTTTATAGAGTCGGTCATTTATTTATTTTTTTTACTTGAAACTTTTATTATAGAAAACATTTATTTTATTTTTTTTACTTTTTTTTTTTCCACCCACCCTGGGACTTCAACTTCTGGGCGTCTGATCCCCTTTACAATGCATTACAATACTTCTGTATTGTAATGCACTGTCTGTAAGTGTAATACACTTACAGCTTACTGCCTGTGAGATCCAGGGGGCTGGATCTCACAGGCTCTCACGGAAGGCAGCCACGATGCCTAAAGAAGGCATCAGGCTGTCTTCCCTGCCATTGAGTCCCCGACCCGATGGCCACCCTGCACCCGGCAGAATACCGCATGTGCCGCGGTCAGCGCTGACCGCGGCAGTGCAGAGGTTAATGCGTTGGCATCGGTGTTTTCACCAATGCCGGCACATACAGCAGAGGTCTGGCTATCAGTGACTGCCGCTGATCAGCCTGCGTACATGTATGGCACGGGTCCTTAAGGGGTTAAGTATACAAAGGGCAGTACAGAGTAAGGCCCCTTGCAGGCGAGCGTGAGAGAGTTAGGCCCGGATGCGTTCAGTGAAAACTGTGCGATTTTGCATGCAAGTACATTCACTTGCTTGCGTATGTGGTGCGATTTTTCACACAGCCCCATTTACTTCTATGCGGCCAGCATTGAGTGATAATCGCAGAATGTAGAACATGCTGCGAATTTTCACGCAACACACAAGTGATGTGTTCAAGCCATCGCTCATGTACACAGACCCATTGAAATGAATGGGTCCGGATTCCGTACGGGCGCAGTGCGTTCGCATCACGCATTGCACCCGCGCGGAATACTCGCTCGTGTGAAAGGGGCCTCAGGCACACCACATTTAGAGAGCCTTTAGTACCTTTAATAAAAATGCAAGAAATCAGTGAATATCGAGAATCATGAGTAAGAATGTGTGCTAGATACCATAAATTGTCCTTTATGTATTTGCAAGCGGAGTATGGTATAAGGCAGTGTTTCCCAACCAGTGTGCCTCCAGCTGTTGCAGAACTACAACTCCCAGCATGCCCGCACAGCCAAAGGCTGTCCGGGGATGCTGGGAGTTGTAGTTTTGCAACAGCTGGAGGCACACTGGTTGGGAAACACTGGTATAAGGATCAGAAGTCCACAGAGGTGCAGTAACATTGACTAGTGTAATGTGAGAAGCCCTGAACCACACTATTGAGATAGTATAGGGGAAGTAGGGGACTCTGAGACACTACCCATTGACCCTCCCTGGTCTAACAGCTTTAACTGCTTGCAGTGCCATGCTAAAAGTCCAGTCAGGGGAAGCTAAATGGACCCTGCCAGAAAAGTGTATGAATACTGTATTTATTACTATATTTCATACTGTGTACTGTATTACGTACTTTCAACTTTTGTCAAGCTGATGGTTTTCTGGACATTTTTTTTAATGTCACTACTTATATTCAACTTCATGCCCTGGCTCTTTAAGATCCTCTTTAGTTTGGGCATTTTGCACTGCAAACTGCCTCGCTTGACATTTTTTCCTCACACCAGAAGCAGTCCTGCTATAGTGACTCAGAGCGTTACACAGAATACTGTTCTATGAACACCTTATCTCGGCCTATCAAGAGAACAATAGCGCTATTATACTGTCATCCTAAATTCTACATCTACTATTATGCTGGCAGATTACTGTTGCTCTGAAGGAAAACTGTTGAGTAATAATGGGATTCCTAATATAGGAGTTTTATTTCTCTGTGCTGAAATAGTACTGCCAAGATGATAGAACAGCTAAACATTCTGGTAAGAAAAGTCACTAGTTTACATTTTACATATGTACCTTTCTAACAGGTCAGAGAAGAAAAATGTTTGTGGGAGTGCTTCTTTAATTGTATGTTATGGAAAAAACATGTTAGTCTACATTTTATTAGTCTTTTTATTCCCTGACTTGGTTTTGTGTTCAATTTAGAACTATCAGTAAAGACCAGTTCTCCAAACGGAAAAACGACACTCTGGACCCAGAACTGTACGTATCATTTAATGTAACAGATCATGTTTTTGATCCTATCGAACAAAATACATTTCAATTCCTGTCTCTGCATTGGTCAGGTTTTTTAAAGGGTATAATATAATCACATTTTTATATTACTTTATTTGAGCAATAAAATGCAAGTAGTTTCCTAATGTTTTGTATCCTATGCATGTCTGGTTAGGGTACTTTTACACTTGCGGCGAGACAGATCCGGCAGGCTGCAAGTGGCCGTGCTGCCGCTTCGTCCCCATTGACTATAATGGGGTGGGGGGCGGAGCTACTGCACGGCCGGAGATCGCCGGACTAAAAGTCCTGCATGTCCGACTTTTAGTCCGGCAATCTCCGGCAGTGCAGTACCGCGCTGCGCCGTAGCTCCGCCCCCGCGCCTCTATATTATTGACAATGGGGACGGAGCGGCAGCACGGCAGTGCACGGCCACTTGCGGCAGGTTGAATAGCCTGCCGGATCTGTCCTGCCGCAAGTGTAAAAGTACCCTTACAGACCACAAACTCTTTGGTAGGTTAACAAGAAGTAAAGGACTTACAGCAGGCAAACTTTGAATGCATTTAGAGGCATTTATCAATGCATTTTCACTACTATTAAATCGTAAGTTTTGGTACATGTCATATTTATGCCAGAATTTACGACTTAAGATTCTTGTCACTTTTCTGAAGTGCTGGGGAAAGGGTTGGCACTCAGCAGGAGGGGTGGAGCGAATCATGGCCCTCTGGATTTACTGTAACTTACGCCAGAAACTGACTTAGACTTGTGTTTCTGGCATTCGGAGGCTTAATTTATCAAGAGGCACCTGGGAACACCAGTCTTGATAACTGTCCGCCACTTGGTCTGTTTTTCTAGTTTGCAAGTTCAGATCTCCTCACAACTATTCCAAAATAAAAAACTTTAAGGAGAGACGCACCTAGTAGAGAATTTTCCCTGCAGTTCTCAGCCATTGTCTGATCCTTTTTGACTCTTTTTCATTTCTCTTGGAGTCAGACTGCATTCTGCCTTTATTTTTATTTTTTATTGGCTTAAAATTTCTTTACAATTAATCTGTCAAGGGCCTAGAGAAAAGTATGACTAGTAATAAAAATTTCCATCACTGCTGCATCTGAAATACGGCTTATGCACTGCAAGTTACATCTGGGTGCTTGCTACTTTTTCGAATTCACATGGAACATGTCAGTTTTATGTTGGCCTTATTCAGAAAATTATCTATCGGATGCTGTACATATGGAAGTATCCTCCCCTAAAAGCATTGCTTTGAGTCCAAAGCATTGCAAAAAAATCATATGATTTCCTATAAACCGTTAGATTTTTATTTTCTTACAATCCTTATTGTACCTCAAAGTAATAGTTCTAAATACAGTTTAGAGTCTGAATATAGCCTGTAATTGGCTAAAGCCAGTGTATAATCTATTTTTCTTCTTCTTTTTTTTTTCTTAAGTTTTGTGGAGTGCCAGGAATGTGGTCGAAAAATGCACCAAATTTGCGTCCTACATAATGAGACAATTTGGCCAACAGGGTGAGTTTGCATCTGTTTCTATTTTTTGTTTTATGTTTTTTATCCTCCACATTGTTTAAGGTTGTCGGTGAAAAATGTTAGTCCGCTACATGTTTAGAATACAAGCTAATTGTAGCCCTGGAGAAAAAAAAAAAATCATGGGGGCATGGATGTTATAAAAGGTATGCTTTCTCTGAGCTGGAACAGGATCCAATATGGTTAGACGGTCATTCAGTTTAGAATCTACCATGCAATGCTGCCAACTTCTTTTAAAAAAAAATGATTGATTGTAAAAGAACGCCTTACAACTTTTTGGACAACTTTTGAAAGTTTTTATTTATTTGTGTTATTCCATGGCACTGTACATCTAGCGGGTTATACATACATAATATGAAAACACTAGTACAATAGGCATGAACTTACTAACAGACTGGTGCAGTGGGGGGAGGCCTATGAGAGCTTACAACCTAAAAGGGAGAGAGGAAAGATGCAGTAAGTGAGGTTAAAAGCTGCTTATCTGGCTATATGGTGGCAGCATGCTTATTTTAGGTTGTAGGCTTTCAGGTTCCTTTTGGATGTTGGGGGAAGAGTGATGGGCTGGGCTAGTGAGGTCCAGAGTATGGGGGATTTGTGAGAAATCTTATAAGATGAACAGGCAAGGGGCGAACAAAAGAGGACCCCGTGAAGATTGGAGATTACATGTCTGGGAAAGCAGGTAAGAGATGTACAGAGGGGACAGGTTGTGGATGTTCTTATAGGTAGTTATTAGAATTTTGCACTAAATTCGGTGGCCAGTGACGAACAAGTGAAGAGGTTGACAGAGGGGAGATACAGAGGAGAAAGGAGGTGGATTAATAGGGGAGCAGAGGTGTTTTTTTAATTTACATTATCTTGTATTTTTCTATAATGGATATTAAACCCCTTGCCTACTGCCTCACAACGATATGTCACTGTAATATGCTATTAATCCCTTAAAGGGAATCTGTCACTAGCTTTTACCCTTGTCAGCTAAACATATGCTGACATTAAGGGCCTCCATAGCAGTCCTAATGTGTTTTTATTTTAGATATCCAAGGCTTTATTTTCTCAAAAAACAGGTTTTACCCACCTGTCAATCATCAGAATAAGGAGCCCAGGGGGAGGTCTGGCCATGCAGGGTGTTCGTCCGCACCCTCCCCCGTCAGTGCCGCACGCCGCCTCTCCAAACCTCTGCGCCGCCTCCTAAAGCGCAGTGCCGCCTCTCCCTCCCTCCCCCTCCTTCCCCGTCAAGATCCCGCGCGTGCGCACAGGGCACTGCGCGATGCGCCCGTGCGGACTCCGGCAACCTGGTATGACCGCACCCTGGCGCCAGCCTCTCAGAGCCCGCGAAGAGCTGTGCGCACGCGCGGGATCTTGACAAGGAGGGAGGGAGAGGGGGAGGCGGCGCAGAGGTTGGGAGAGGTGGCGTGCGGCACTGACGGGGGAGGGTGCGGACAAACACCCTGCATGGCCAGACCTCCCCTTGGGCTCCTTATTCTGATGATTGACAGGTGGGTAAAACCTGTTTTTTGAGAAAATAAAGCCTTGGATATCTAAAATAAAAACACATTAGGACTGCTATGGAGACCCTTAATGTCAGCATATGTTTAGCTGACAAGGGTAAAAGCTAGTGACAGATTCCCTTTAACCATATCAGCCCCCCTAGCTTAAACCCCCTTAATGACCAGACCACTTTTTACAATTCTGCACTACACTACTTTCACCGATTATTGCTCGGCCATACAACTTACCACCCAAATGAATTTTACCTCCTTTTCTTCTCACTAATAGAGCTTTCATTTGGTGGTATTCCATTGCTGCAGACATTTTAACTTTTATATTAATCAAAAATGACTGAAATTTTTGCAAAAAAATTACATTTTTCAATTTCTGTTGTAACTTTTTTTTTTTTTTTTAAAACTACATTTCTATATACATTTTTCTCTAAATGTATTCTACATGTCTTTCATAAAAAAAAAATCCAATAACTGTATATTTATTGGTTTGGGTAAAAGTTAGTGTTTACAAACTATGGTGCAAAAAAGTGAATTTCCGCATTTTGACTTTCAGAGCACCTGTCACGTTTCCTGAGGTACTACAATGCCCAGACAGTAGAAACGCCCCATTTCGGGAAGTAGACACCTTAAGGTATTCCCTGATGGGCATAGGGAGTTCATGGAAGTTTTTATTTTTTGTCACAAGTTTCTGCCAAAAAAATAAATCTTCTATGAACGTGCTATGCCCCTCACAGAATACCTTGGGGTGTCTTCTTTCCAAAATGGGGTCACTTGTGGGGTATTTATACTGTCCTGGCATTTTAGGGGCCCCTAAAGCGTGAGAAGTAGTTTTGAATCCAAATGCGTAAAAATGCCCTGTGAAATCCTAAAGGTACTCATTGGAATTTGGGCCCCTTTGCGCATCTTGGCTGCAAAAAAGTGTCACACATGTGGTATCGCCGTACTCAGGAGAAGTAGGGCAATGTGTTTTGGGGTGTATTTTTACATATACTCATACTGTGTGTGAAAAATATCTCTGTAAATGACAACTTTTCCCATTTTTTTTTTTTATACAAAGTTGTCAATTTACCTTGGGGCTTCTTCTTTCCAAAATGGGGTCACATGTGAGGTGTTTGTACTGCTCTGGCATTTGAGGGTCTCCGCAATCATTACATGTATGGCCAGCATTAGAAGTTTCTGCTATTCTCCTTATATTGAGCATATGGGTATTGAGATTATTTTTTTCCGTTCAGCCTCTGGGCTGAATGAAAAAATGAACGGCACAGATTTCTTCATTCGCATCGATCAAAGTGGATGAAAAAATCTCTGCCAAAAAATATGCAAGAAAAAAAAAGCGGGGCCTGGCGATTGCCAGGACATAGGGGCTCCGCCCAAACATCCATACCCACTTCAGCTCCTATGTCCTGGCAAACGTGATTTTTCCATTCATATCGATCAATCGATCGTTGTGGAGGAAGACATCTTTGCTAGATTTTTGATACAAAGTGTTTGCCAAAGCATATGAACTCCAACACCTCTCCTCAGCTCATATGCCTGGGCAAATGTACCTGTACTGCGGAGAAGAAATCTTGTCCTGCAGCGCTGCATACACAGACTTCACATGTAAACTGACAGCAGCGCAATGCTTCTCTCAGAATGCACATCAGTGTTGCAGCGTTTTTGTCGGTTGGTCCAGCTGGAAAGTAAAGGGTGGTTAGTAAAGAAGAAAAAACAAGCAGCAGGCTCATAAATTTGAATGTTAAAAACTTTATAAAACCTGAACATCATAAAACTTTTAAAACCTAAACTAACTCAAGATTTCTTTTTCTTGCTACCCGTTTAAATTATTATTTTTTTTTTTACTTTTCACTCTTTACTTACCGATCAGAAACCTCTCCTCTCCCATAGGACAATGTGTAAAGTGTAAATCGCACAGAGATGGTGCGAAGTACATTATGCACTTTATCTCAAGTGAAAGGAGAGGTTTCACATATCTGCAGTAGCACACTAGCACCCCTGTGTGTTAGGGCAGGGCTTGACAAATTTCCTTGGCATCTAGGAGCCAGCTAAAGTAAGGAGCCAGACGGAGGCGCGTCATCAAGCCCCCAATAGATGCCCCCATAGTGCTCCTCCCCCCTCCCACTTCTCCATAGAGCCAACCAATAATGCATGCCAGTACATAGGGCCCCCAGTAGATGCCCCCATAGTGCTCCTTCCCCTCTTCTCCATAGTGCCCCCCATAATGTGCGAGTATATAGGGCCCCCCATAATGCTGCCAGCGTCCAATTGATCGCTGCTTGCGGCCGTCATGACATGTGGAAACCCTTACAAGGATTACAGGGTCCGGAGGAGAGGGCAGAGGAGTCCGGAGGGCACACACAGGGGGCACCATGACTTTTTACTGAGCACTACAACCCCCAGCTGGCGCTCA
This sequence comes from Bufotes viridis, assembly GCA_033119425.1. NCBI lineage: Eukaryota > Metazoa > Chordata > Amphibia > Anura > Bufonidae > Bufotes > Bufotes viridis. Next base: position 96,803,457 of record CM065596.1, on the reverse strand, counting down.
GCCTCTGCAGTCCCCGCATTACTACAACTCCCAGCTCTTTCCCCCTCTTATCATTCTCCCCCCCCCCCCCGTGTCATTATCTTTTCCCCTCTTGTCATTATCTTTCCCCCTCTTGTCATTCTCTCATGGACGCGCCAGCCCGGGCAGTGCTGCAGCCGCCTGAGGGCGCTCGGGCGACTGCTGCAGCATGACGGGGGCCGGCGCTCCTAGGACGCGCCGACCCTGCGCCCGGCCACCTTTGCAAACAGGCTGACAAATACCCAGGTGTGTTAGGGTCTCTCAAAACCTAGTATCCTGAGAGACCCTTGTGTAAAATATACCTGTGTCCTGCGGTCCCTACGTCCCTAAGTGTACCTGAGTGTGGTACTTCCGGAAACACTTCCCTAAGCATAGGGCAAAGTGGTCAGGACAGAAATAGCAGGTGTCACGTCTTATTCCACTCCTGCTACAGACACGACCTCTTTTTCGGGGTGACGTTTGGGTTGAGGTACCAGCAACGACACTGGGGAAATGTCGCTCGTGTAGACGGATCACTACACTGGTGGTTGGGGCCACGGAACCTCCTGGATACAGGAGGTTCTCGATGATCTCTTCCTGAAATTTGAGGAAGGGTCCTGTTCTCCCAGCCTTACTGTAGAGAGCAAAACTATTATATATAGCCAATTGAATTAGGTATACAGACACCTTATACCAGCGTCTGGTCCTGTGGGAAAGTAAATAAGGAGCTAACATCTGGTGATTGAAGTCCGCCCCTCGTGGACCGAGAGGGGCTTTTCAATGACACTGGTTGCCCATTCAATTTGGATTGTCGTGTCTGCGTGAATGGAGGAGAGCATGTAAACGTCACGCTTGTCTCTCCATTTCACCGCGAGCAGTTCTTCATTACACAAGGCAGCCCTCTCCCCCCCCCCCCCCCCCTTGCAAGACGGGTGGTAACGAGCCATTTGGGGAAACCCCAGCGACTAGGTTGCGCGGTGCCACAGCAGCCAATCTGTTCTAGGAACAAATGCCTGAAGAGGGGCACACTTGTGTAGAAATTGTCCACATAAAGATGGTACCCCTTGCCAAATAAGGGTGACCCCCAAGTCCCAGACTGTCTTCCTACTGCTCCCCAGGTAGTCAGGGCAACCGACTGGCTCCAGGGTCTGATCTTTACCCTCATAGACACGAAATTTGTGTGTATAGCCTGTGGCCCTTTCACAGAGCTTATACAATTTGACCCCATACCGAGCGTGCTTGCTTGGGATGTATTGTTTGAAGCCAAGGCGCCCGGTAAAATGTATCAGGTACTCGTCTATGCAGATGTTTTGCCCAGGGGTATACAAATCTGCAAATTTGGTGCTAAAGTGGTCTGAGGGGCCGAATTTTTTGTGGAGTCGGTCAAAAGCTGGGTGGCCTCTGGGACGAGAGGTGCTGTTGTCACTAAAGTGCAGGAAATGCAGGATGGTCTCAAATCGTGTCCTGGACATGGCAGCAGAGTACATGGGCATGTGATCAATTGTGTTCGTGAACGAATATGACCGCAATTCATGCTTTTTTGTTATGCCCATGTTGAGGAGAAGGCCCAGAAAAGTTTTAATTTCGGAAACTTGGACGGGTTTCCACCGGAAAGACTGGGCATAAAAGCTTCCCGGGTTGGCGGTTATAAATTGAGTGGCATACCGGTTTGTTTCTGCCACGACTAGGTCAAAAAGCTCCGCAGTGAAGAACAGCTTAAAAAACCCCAGTGCCGATCTGATCTGAGCTGTCTCAACCCGAACTCCTGACTGGGCGGTGAAAGGGGGAACTACTGGTGCGGCTTAAGATGGGGGCTGCCAATTAGGGTTTGCCAGCACCTCAGGGACTCTAAGGGCTCTACGAGCCTGTCTGTGCGGTGGCTGCGACGGGGGAACTACTGCACGTACCACCGTACCAGCTTCAACTGCCCTTCTGGTGCTCGCCACTTCACCATGTTCTACGGCAGTGCTGGTACTAGGTCCAGGATGGGCTGCACTGCTGGTGTATGCCTCACCACGTAATCAGACAGCGCCAGCCCCACTCTGCTGCCCTTGAAGCGGATCCTGTGCAACCTGTGGTCTAGCGACACGGGGCCGGGTACGCCTGGTGCTATCAGAGACCTCAACCTAATCGTCCGAACTTTGGGTCAGACTGGCACCGCTTTCTACAGGTTCGTATTCTGACCCGCTGGATTCGCCAGATGAGGGTTCCCATTCCTCATCCGACTGGGTCAGAAGCCTGTAGGCCTCTTCAGAAGAATACTCCTTGCCATTTGGACAACTAAATTTAGGGGTATTCCCTGAGACTACCCAAGAAAAAAAGCAAGCCTGTCTTACAAATGGGAGGCTAGCAAAGTACAGGAAGCCGCTGCGATTGATAAATATCAAAACTGATTTTTTTTTTTTTATCGCCGCAGCGCTTGTGTAGTGATTGTGCAGTTCTAAAAAAAAATTATCACTGTGGCGGGTGTGTGTGAACGCACATGTGGGCGACCGATCAGTCCTGATCGGGCAAACACTGCGTTTTGGGTGGAGGGTGACTAAGGTGACACTAATACTATTATAGATCTGACTGATCAGTTCTGATCACTTACAGATACTATAAAGTACCAATGCTAATTAGCGCTACGCTAATCAGCGAGTGCGGTTGGCGCTAACTGACTACCTAAAGGGGCTTAAAAACTAAACTAAACCTAACAGTCAATACTAGTGAAAAAAAATGTGACCGTTTACACTGATCACTTTTTTTTCCCTTTCACTAGTGATTGACAGGGATGATCAAGGGGTTAATGAGGGTGATCTGGGGCTAAAAATGTGGTGCTTGGTGTACTCAGTCACATGTGCTGTCTGCTGGGACAAACCGACGAAAAGGACCCAGCAGAAAGCACAGAAGCTATTTAACACATTATATGTATAAATATAATGTGTTAGATGGCTTTTGATTCGAGATTGGCTAGTCTCTACAGACTAGCCAATTAGAGCGATCGCTGGCCGGTGACCGCTCTGATTGGTCCCCGGCTGGTTAACTGAGACCCCTGGCTGTGTGTAACAGCCGGGGTCTCGGGCACGGTCACCATGTCTGCAGACATGATGACAGTTTAACTGTAGGACGAGAATGCTCGTCCTAATGCGCTAAGTACCGCTCAGTTAGGACGAGCATTCTCGTCCTGGAGGGGTTAAGTTCAGCATTTGGGATGTAATTGAAAAAAAAAAAATTAAATTCAAAAATGTTATCTCCATTATCCTTTTAATTCTTGTGGAACAGCCAAATGTTTAACAAAGTTTGTAAATTCAGTTTTGAATTACTTAAGTGGTGTAATTTCTAAATTTGTGTCATTTATGGGTGGTTTGTCTTTAAAAAGTAAAATGACGTTTACAAAATGATGCCAACATAAAGTAGACAATGGAAATGTAAAGTAATAAATATTTTGTGAGGTTTCACTATCTGTAGTCCAAAAAAAGGGGGATATGCTTAAAACTATATACTTTATTATTAAAGGATTAAAACAAAGGGAGGACAGACATACATAAATCAATATCCGGCACATGAATCAAATCTACATCTCAAATCAAGGGACATATGTGTGCTCAGCATGCAAGTGCACACCAGTCCAAGGGAGAGTAGTGATTCAAATACCAGTGTAAATGCAAAAGCAGTGATTCCGTCTATCACTACCGCATATTCCACTGATTAACCCCTTCCCCACTTTACTCAAATAGAGCCCGCACGTGTTTCTTCCTGTGTTTGGATACCACGCCAGGAACAAAATATCAGAGTGGCCACGGCAGGAATCCTATATCAGGACACTATGCGCAAGAAGAGGGGGAACAGGGGTTAAATAAGGAGCGCCACACTTTGCCTGCGCTCTGTATAGGCCCTCAGTATCCCAGTCTATTCAAGCCCACATAATATAGTTTGTATAAGCGCTCAACGCGTTTCTAGGGGTATTCCCCCCTTTCATCAGGAGCACAGCTATAATGCGGGTACTTGAGGCATATCAGCCCCGTGCTTATTGCATTAAAGAAACAGACAGACAAACATATAAGACGCTTTCCCTCTCCAACATAGGGGCAGCGTATCGTATTATGTGGGCTTGAATAGAGGGCCTATACAGAGCGCAGGCAAAGTGTGGCGCTCCTTATTTAACCCCTGTTCCCCCTCTTCTTGCGCATAGTGTCCTGATATAGGATTCCTGCCGTGGCCACTCTGATATTTTGTTCCTGGCGTGGTATCCAAACACAGGAAGAGACACGTGCGGGCTCTATTTGAGTAAAGTGGGGAAGGGGTTAATCAGTGGAATATGCGGTAGTGATAGACGGAATCACTGCTTTTGCATTTACACTGGTATTTGAATCACTACTCTCCCTTGGACTGGTGTGCACTTGCATGCTGAGCACACATATGTCCCTTGATTTGAGATGTAGATTTGATTTGTGTGCCGGATATTGATTTATGTATGTCTGTCCTCCCTTTGTTTTAATCCTTTAATAATAAAGTATATAGTTTTAAGCATATCCCCCTTTTTTTGGACTACTAATACTTTACTAGGGATTGCATACCCTTATTTACGGATATTTAGTGAGAGGTTTCACTATCTGCCTTAACCCTTTCACCCCCGAAGTTTTTTTTTTTTTTTTGCGACTCAATTTTACCATTAACATGAAGTACAATATGTCACAAGAAAACAATGTCAGAATGACTTGGATAATTAAAAGCATTAAAAAGTTATTACCACATGAAGTCACACATGTTGGATTTCTAAAAGTCAGCTCCGTCACAAAGGTGCAAAATGGCCCGGGGTTAACTAAGGCTACTTTCTCACCAGCGTTGGTGACTCAATTTCCACTATTGTGTTATGGGTTTTGTTTGTTTTTTGTGTGGTGGTCTGTGGATTATATTGGTGTGTATACATTTTAGGTTTTTTTTTTATGTAGTTTTTTTTTGCCCATTCACCATATGGCATCAATACATTTATATTTTAATAGTTTGGCCTTTTTCAGACACCTCTATTGATATATTTTATTTTTAATAGGGAAACGGGAATCATTTAAATTATTCACTCTTCATTTTTTTAATATATTTTTTTTACTTTATTTATCCCCTCTAAAAGACTTAAATATTTTTGGGATGCCTTTTTTCACAGCCCTAGTCTTGCCTCAGCATTTAGATATGGTTATTGGCCATTCTAAAATACAAATCTTTGGAACTGTTTACTTTCTCCACTGCTCTTGCCATATTTTTGGTGGCTGGGGCTTAGTGGAAGGGGAAGGACCATCACTGTCTGACACTTTTACTATTGTTTATAGCAAAACTGGTGTAAGTTTCAGTTTCTGACTCGAGCATCACAGATGCGACAACTGTATTAAAGGGATTGGCTGGTTTCTCAGCATAGGTCATATCATCACTATCAGATTGGCGGGGTCTGTCTCCTGACACCCCTTCGATCAGCTGTCGACATTGCAGCGGCGAGCTGGTGTAATTACTATTCTTCTGTCCCCATTCACTTCAAAAGGAAGGAGCTGTAACTGCACCTGCTCACTGCTGCAGTGTTGACAGAGAGCAGGTAAACAGTGAAGAGAAGACAGGGCTCGCACTCTTCATAACAGATTAAATGAACACGCACTCATACTAGCACACATGCCGAACTGGATGGACAAATGTCTTTTTTCAGCCTTACATACTATGTTACAGTGGCTGGCTGTTGATGCATACAGGTGCAATACATTTGTTTGCACTCGTTGGGTTTTTTAAAAGTGAAGTTAAACTCCCTTCTGATCCTCAGCTGTGTCATGTGACCAGCACTCTGACTTTCCAAATACCACAGCATCTTGCATGTGGACAGGAGGCCAATATCTATGAATTCCTATGGGAGCCTCAATACTAGTCGAATAGGAATGAATAGAGAACTAACTGACTTCCTGTCCTGTGTCAGTTCGTCACGTGACACAGCTGAGGATCAGAAGGGAGGAGAACTCACAAATACAGACACTAGTGAGATTACCTTCAGTAGAGTTTACATTATGTATCTTTTTAACAGGTCACAGAATTAATATTTTTGTGGGAGTGCTTCTTTAAGTAATGTATTTTCTTCAGCCGTCTTAATACACTTTTACATTATATTGATAACCATGTAGCCTTGAAGTCCACACTGGGACAATCTTTCCCCTCTGGGTTCCCTACTGCCCTCAGACCATAGTGAACTTTTATTTTCTGTTTTCTGAAATTGTGATCTCTATTCCAAACTGCAGTTTTGTGTGTGAAGGCTGCTTAAAGAAAACTGGTCGGACCAGAAAAGAGAATAAGTTTTCTGCTAAAAGTAAGTGTGTTTGGAATAAAGTTCTCATATTGCCGCTTTACAGTGCTGTGGTCTAACATTTGGTAACCTTTCCAACAGGGCTACCGACTACAAGATTGGGTTCCTTTTTGGAGAACCGCGTTAATGAGTATCTACGCAGACAAGCAAATCCTGAGGCTGGAGAGGTGACAGTGCGTGTTGTTCATGCATCTGATAAAACAGTTGAAGTAAAACCTGGCATGAAGGCAAAGTAAGTACCAAATTGCATTTTTTTTTTTTTTTCAGAACCAAAGTTTCATGACCTGCATGGATGCCATAGGCTGACAGTTCGTAGATTTTAGTGTCCTTTATGTTGCTCAAGATCTATAATGTAGTTCAGATATTTGGAGATCAAATTTCAAGTGCTAATTCTGTTAAGTGCTTTTTGTAGGATACATTAACACATTTAGTTTTTATTTAGTATTGAATAAAGATCCTCCCATTGCCACGAAGGCCAATTTTTATAGAAAAAGCATGTGGTATATGTTTGATTAACAGTCTCTTTGTGAGGTGTAGGCATACATTTAGACACCAACCCCAGTTAGTGCCTCTGTCACATTTTCCAGGAAAAGGCTTTGCTGCTTCTGCACATGTGGATGTTTGCAATCTCTGGCCAAAAAGTTGACCTAGGTCCTAATTGCCTGTAATGCATTCACACCTGACTGCATATATGTTAGTAAGAAAGTAGAGGATGGAAAAAAGTAGAAAATGGTGTCTCATTCTGTTAAGCACTAGTAAATCATAATCAAATCAATTCGTATTCAGTTTTATTATTCTATTCATTAGTATCCACACCCTCTGTTACTTGTAAAACTGGTCTTCTTGGGCCCCTTTCAGACAAGCATGTGTCACGCCCCGGACTCGCAGTGCAGCACCCGTCTTGAACTTCCAGCACTGCTGGGGTCACATAGCATTATATTGATTTATGATGCTATGCAACCCTTACAGGTCTGGAATGTATTGGATAACACTTTAATTTCAGATTTTATCTGAGCTCTCTGATATTAACACATTCTGCAAGTTTTTACCAGTCGCATATTTGGCTGAAGGTGTACTGTATATTGGGTGACATTAGCATTTATGGAGCACATTCTAAGTAATTGTGGCTTATAGCTCTAAGGGGGTTGTCCTGAATTTTAGAAATGAAGATGTATTCTTAGGATAGCCCGTTAATATTAGATTTGTTGGGTCCTGACACTTGGCACCCCGCTCATCAGCTGAAGCCTCTTCATTACCAGTCACGTGCATGGCAAAACAAATTACTGCAGCTCAGTCCTATTCAGGGGAATGAGAGAGAACTGCATACAATACAACACATAGCCCTTTCAAACAGGTAATCATGTACCCCCAGCAATATGATAATGATGGGCTTATCCTAAGGACACATCATTATTATAATCCTGGCCAAACCCTCTAACCTGTAGCACATTATTAACCACTTCAGCCCCCCTAGCTTAAACACCCTTAATGACCAGACCACTTTACAATTCTGCACTACACTATTTTCACGGTTTATTGCTCGGTCATACAATCAAAGTGTCATACACACTACAGAAGGTATCAATAAAAAGATAAGATTATGACTCAAAAAATGAGCCCCCATATAGCTCCGTACATATAATTATGAAAAAGTTATAGGGGTCAAAACATGGCGACAAAAAAGTAAAACTGATTTTTTTTATTTATTTTTTTTCCCATTTTTGAATTTTTTTTCACTATCATAACGCAAGAAAACCTATACATATAGGTTATTGCTGGATTCGTACGGACCTGTAGAATAAAAGTAACCGTTTTATCGCACGTCGGAATTTAAAAACCAGAAAAACTGTGGTGGAATTGCTTTATTATTTTTATTGCAATTTCACCCCATGTGGAATTTTTTCCCGCTTCCCACTACATCATATGCAATATTAAATGGTGGCGTTGGAAAGCTCAACTTGTCCCGCAAAAAACAAGCCCTCATATGGCTATGTGAACCGAAAAATAAAAAAGTTATGGCTCTGGGAAGGCAGGGAGCGCAAAAAATAAAAAACCTCTGGTCCTTAAGGGGTTAAGAATATTCCAAACAGTTGTTTTGGCTAATGTTTTTGCTATCTCTGATGGGTTTGTTTTGTTTTTTTCAGCCTTACCATGGCTTGCTTCACTGATAGTGACAGCTCTTTGGATCTCATCTTGAGAGTTGACAGCAACAGATTCTAAATGCAAATAGCCCACTTGGTATGAACTATGGACCTTTTGGCTACGGTCGTGCGACAAATAGGGCACAACTTCACTGCAACATTTGTCGCGCGACAATTTTTATAATGGGAGTCTATGGTGTCGCCATGCGACATGCTGCGACTGCGATGCGACAGTCGCAGAAAAACCCATCTTGAATGGATTTTTTGCGACTGTCACGTCGCAGTCGCAGCATGTCGCAATGTGACACCATAGACTCCCATTATAAAAATTGTAGCGCGACAAAATGTTGCGCGACAAATGTCGTCGTGTGAACGTAGCCTTTATCTACTCAATGTAATTGGGATAATGAGGGAATAACACACACCTGGCCATGGAACAGCTGAAAAGCCAATTGTCCTATTACTTTTAGTCCCTTAACAACTGGGGGGCACATATGCAAACTGTTGTAATTCCTACACCGTTCACCTGATTTGGATGTAAATACCCTCAAATTAAAGCTGACAGTCTGCAGTTAAAGCACATCTTGTTCATTTCAAATCCATTGTGGCGGTGTATAGAGCCATAAATGCTAGAATTGTGTCGATGTCCTAATATTTATGGACCGACTAACTTGGCTTGAGCTAGGGTAGGCACAAATGGACGGAAAAGTATATTGGTACAGTAAGTATATTGGTACAGTAAGTATATCGCCAAATCCACCACCACCACACTGGCTCTACAAGTGCATGGTTGCAGTGTGGCTTTGGCTGGGAGTACTCAGACTCAGAAGGGAGTTACTTTTAGCCCTGTCTTCTGGTGTTCTTGCCTCTGTCCACTACACTGGCCCTAGGTCTGTTCCCTTTTACCTTGAGACGCCCTGAGCTTTCTGCAGCCCAATACTGCTTCCAGTTCCTCTGGACTTTTCTGCACTACTCTAAAGTGCTGGGAATTGGTCAGAAGGTGAGGACTGTGAGATCTCTGTGCCTCCACTCTTTTGCTTCGGAAACGGTTCCGTTTTCTCACTGGCATCGGATGTTGGACCGCCCGAAATTGAGGGACCATGGGCATTGCCATTAATTTAGCCCCCGGCTTCCCTTCTGGCCTAAGGCCAGAGCTACCTTCTGGAGGTTTAGCTATTAGGGGGTGGAGTGGACTCGCGTCTTCCACGCTCCAGTCTGAAAGCACAAAGTCTCTTATTACTGTTTCGTTCTGGCTTTATCATCTGTAAGTTGAGTAATTGTATCGTCACTAGGTGCTGTATATGCCAAGCCTGCTTAGTCTTGTACATGGTAGTCCAGTCACCCCTTTCATGGGTGGCGTAATTGCGCTGTCGCTTGCTCCTGTCTGACAAGCGGTCAGTTGACCATACATTTTATTGACTTAAATATTCTTTGTCACTGTGGGAGATTTATCAAACTAGTGCAAAAGAAAACTGGCATATTTCCCATGACAACCAATCGGCTTGATACTTTTATTTTCCAAAGGAGCTCTGAAAAATGAAATGTGAAATCTGGTTGCTAATTGCAACTAAACCAGTTTTCTTTTGCACCACTTTTTATAAATCTCACCTACTGTGTAGCTAGATGTCATGGCTAGTGAGTATACAGTCTCTGATCACTAGGCAGCTGTATTTCTTCTCTGCGTCAGGGTTTGCTTCTAGCCTTCCTAGTCAGTGCACTTGATTTAGTGATCTTGTGGAGCCATGGATGATGACTATATTGGCAGTACTCCTATTAGTGGTGGTCCACTTAATAACTCTCCCTTCAATGGTGGACTTTGGTTCCATGCAGGATCTCTTCTTCCCTGGATCTGTAATGGACACGGTTTTCTGGGGGTTCAGTTCATCCTATTTTTCTCCTCAGTCTTGTCAGCAGACCTAGGACTTCTGCTAGTGCAAGAGTGTTTTCCTTTGCTTAACAACTAAATTCACAACAGGTGTTTGATCCATGAATCGCCCAATAAATGTCCTGGTTTAGAATTGGTATTTAAACAGTCCTCCTCATCATGCTGTTCACATTTTGACAACACCTAAGAATTAATCAACAGTACTTTGCCACTGCAAAACTTCAAGCAGGATGTTCTCAGAGGGAAGTGGCCTCTGAACTTAGTGGCAGTGTCATCGGTGGGTTGCAGCAGAGATACTTAGAGACTGGAAGAGTCACAGGCATAGAACAGACATCCATTGGCCACATCACACACTGATGACTGCTTCAATGTGAACAATGCCCCGAGGAACCGGATGATGAATGTCACACAACTCCAGGCATGTTTAAGGGAGGTGAGAGGGACCCAAGTGTCACGTCAGACCATTCAAAACCGTTCATCAGCGTGGTCTGTGTGCTTGACGACTTGCAAGGGTATTTGACTGCACCACCAGACACAGGCGTTATCTTGCATGGGCCAGGGAGCATCTACGCTGCACTAGGGACCAGTGGGCCTCAGTCCTGTTCAATGATGAAAGTCAATTCACCCGGAGTAGAAATGATGGCCGCCAACTAGGTTGGGGACGCCAAGGAGAGCGCTATGCATCAGTCACTGTTGTCACCAGACGAGCCTTTGGTGGTGGTACAGTAGTGGGCAGGTGTGTCTAGTCACTACAGAACTGCCCTACACTTTATGAATGGTACAGTGACAAGCCCATACTATTTGAAAAACATCATTAATCCAGTCATTGTGCCTCTGCATCAACGACACAGACCTAATTTCATCTTCATGGACGACAATGCGCCAGCTCATCGAGGTCTCATCATTAGGAAATGGCTGCTGGAGACTAGGGTGTACCTCAAATGGAGTGGCCAGCACTTTCTTCAGACCTGAATCCCATTGAAAACCTATGGGATCAGCTGAGTTGGTGTGTAGAGGCTCGTAACTCTGTACCTTAATGACCTGAGAGATTCTATGCCTCCGCAGACAATAAATCTATTTTGTGAACAGCATGAGACATTGTTGTCAAGCATAATTAATGCTCAAGGCCACATGACAAGTTGAGACACTGACATTTCTCGGGCATTCCATTGGGGGACACAGACCATGGGTATAGCTTAGAGGTATTACCAGGAGGGACACTATGCAAATAGAAGAAGCTCCTCCTCCTCGGGCTATACCCCCAGGCTCCAGCAGGAGAACTTCAGTCTTTGCTTAGTGTCTGTAGAAGGAGGATGACACTGCTACTCCTGTTTATTATTTTTCTTACAGAGGGGACGCAGGTCAGCATGGCGCTTTCCTGGTACCCCGTGGAGTGACCGCCGCTGTCCTTGGACGTTGCCTGGCCTCCTCCACCTTTCCCCCAAAGAAGAAAAGAGGATCCGGGCTCCCTGGTAGCACCGCATCCCGCTAGCCATTGGGACACCTGCGGCCACCCTCAATCCAGAGCTCTGTATCTCCCACCCTGCGGAGTCAGACGTCTGAAGAGGTGCTTCCCTGCTGGTCTGGACTTAGAGGGAGAAGACTGCAGGAACAGATAAGTATGACTGCAGTCTGTGTCTCTTCTTCTCCCTCTTCTTGTCCCCCCTGGGCCGACTGGGTGAACTTGGGGGGCTGGGGGCATATGAGGCACTTATGAGGCACTTTTCTCACCCATAATAGAGGGAATTGGTACCTCTAAGGGTTCTGCATCACTCAGTGCAGTGCTATTTCTCGGTGCCACCTTAAGTCTGGTGCCACCTTAAGAATCTCTTCCACCTTAATAGGTCGGGGCCACCTTAAGAGGCCGCTCTACCTGGAGGAGCAGACGCGGTGGCTGCAGACAGAGCTCCTGCCACAGCTCTCAGTTGCCTTGTATCTATTGGGGGGCCTTATAATAAGGGACCCCAGCACAGCAGAAGGAATTCAGACATCTTAGGAGCATTCTTTTGTATCGCGCGCACGTTTTTCCCCGCCGCATAATTAGGGGGCGGAGCCTAACTCCTGCTTCCTCCGGCTCCTACAGCAAGGTGTCTGCAGTGGTTCTCTCGTGCTCTCTGCCTTCCTGACACTTGGATTTCCAGTTTCTGCCAAACTCAGCACTTGCCAGAGCGGTAGTTTTGACCAGGTTTGCTTCCTGAACGCAGTCTGGTAGGAGAATTTTTTTCCTTCTTTTCCCCAAAGGTGCCAATCATGCCTAAGCCTGGGGAGCCCACTAAATCTGCCAAGGCTTCTTCTCAGGCTCCACTGGGGTCCTGTAAGTCGTGCCTTCTGCCTCTCTCGGTCACGGGTCTCTGTACCTCATGCCCTGCCCCTGGCCCCGACCAGGTTGCCCCTATTGCGTTAGTTCAGCCTGGTTCCCCACCTACCCCTGCGGACTCGGTGGTACCCGCCTGGGCATCTGCCATGTCTAGTGCTGCTGCGGATCTGGCCCTAGTAGCCAAAGCGGCCATGGCCTTCATGGAGCGTATGACGCCCGCTAACCCAGAGGCGCTTCCCGCTCTAACTCCCCCCAGTGACCCTCCCAGGGGTCGCCCGGGCACTAAGAGACCGCGTGAGCATCAGCAATCTTCATCTGATGTCTCCGCTCCCCACCCCCCCGTGAGGCGCGCTCTGATGGTTCTCCCCTAGGGAGCAGAAATCAGAAGGGGAATTGTCAGATTTGGATGAGGTCATGGAGCGGGATCCCCCTCCCAGACTGTCCGCTATGGTCTCTGAGTTGGTTACGGCGGTCTGTGACACCTTCAACCTCCAAGAGGACCTTACTCCTCCCACCAGTCAGGAGTTTGCCCTCTTTCCGCCTAAAAAATCGGAGGCAGCGGTGTTTCCAGTCCACAGTGAGTTCACCGCGGTCGTGTCCAAGGCCTGGGACCGACCAAACCAAAAATTTACTTCTGCTAGGCGCATGGATACGCTGTACCCGTTTCCTGCCACTAGCGTTGATCAGTGGGCTTCCCCTCCTAAGGTGGATCTGCCTGTGGCCCGGCTGGCCAAAAATACTACCAGTCCTGGACGGCTCCTCTCTACAGGATGCTGTGGACAGGCGCTTGGATTCCTTATCCAAGTCCATTTTTTCCTTGGCGGGCACGTCCCTGCGCCCGGCATTTGCATCTGCGTGGGTTGCTAGGGCCCTCTCTATGTGGCTGCAACGTCATCACCAAGATTTGACGGACCTGCATGCGTCTGCTGACACCTTGGACTTCATCCTCCAGATGTCTCAGGCAGCTAAATTCCTCTGCGAGGCCTCCATGGACATTGCGGCTCTGTTTGCCTGCATCTCCTCCCTCTCGGTGATCCAGCGCAGGGAGATCTGGTTGAAGGTCTGGGACGCGGATGCCTCCTCCAAGGTCTTTTTGGGGCCCAGCTGGATGAGTTCATTTCAGCTGCGACCAGGGGTAAGAGTACTCATCTGCCCCAGCCTAGGTCCAGACGCCCTGCTCGCCAGAATTCTTCTGGGCCCAGGTACCGCTCCTTTCGGCGCTTCTCCTCTGTCCGGCCGTTCTCATCTTCGGCCGGGGGATCTCAGGACTCCCGCAAGAAGCCTTCCTTCAAGGCTCAGCCCTCCTGGCGCCCGAGAGCTCAGTCTGCACGTCCTGCAGCCCTCAGCATGACGGGGCGCCCCCACCTCTCTCGGTGGGGGGCCGTTTGCTCTCCTTTCAGGTGCCCTGGAGAGCTCACATTCAGGACGCCTGGGCTCTAGAGATTATTTTGTAACCAGACGTTACAGAGTTCAAATCCAGACCACCGGAACGTTTTTTCCCCTCTCGGGTTCCGGGAGTCCCCGTCTGAGCTTCGGCTCTGTTTGGGGCAGTCACCTCTCTTCTGGAACGGGGGGTCATCTCCTCTGTTCCCCTGGTGGAGCAGGGAACAGGCTTTTATTCCAACCTGTTTGTGGTGCCCAAGAAGGAAGGGTCTGTGCGCCCTATCCTGGACCTAAAGCTGCTCAACAAGTTCCTGCGGGTCCGGAAGTTCCGCATGGAGTCCCTCCGGTCGGTCATTGCCTCCCTTCTTCCAGAGGAATTTCTTGCCTCAGTGGACATCCAGGATGCCTATTTACACGTCCCTATAGCAGTCGCATCAACGCTACCTGCGGTTTGCTATCGGAGACTGTCATTTTCAGTTCATCGCCCTTCTCTTTGGGTTGGCTACTGCCCCGCGGGTCTTTACCAAGATCCTGGCACCTCTAATGGGCTTACTTCGTTCAAGGGGCATTTCTCTTTTGCCCTACTTGGACGACATTCTGATAAAGGCCCCGTCCTTTCCTCAAGCCGTAGACAGCGTCCAAATTACTGTCCAGACTCTGTAACAGTTCGGCTGGTTGATCAACCGGCCAAAGTCGGCTCTCCTCCCATCCCAGAGGCTCTCCTTCCTGGGGATGATCCTGGACACATCAGTCGCCAAGGTGTTCCTTCCAGACTCAAAGTCCTGCCAGATTCAGGAGGCGGTTCGGCTCCTGCTGTCTACCCAGCCTCTGTCCATTCGGCAGTGCAAGAGGACCCTGGGCCTCATGGTGGCATCCTTCGAGGCCATCCCGTACGCGCAGTTCCACACTCGTCCCCTTCAGCGGCTGATTCTCTCCTGCTGGGACAGGTCCCCTCTGGGTCTGGACTCCAGGGTCCACCTTCCCCCTCGGGTTCGGACCTCTGTCTTGGTGGCTGTTCCCCCTGATTCTGGAGTCCGGGCGGTCCTCTCTTCCCATTGTCTGGACGATTGTCACCACGGATGGCAGCCTTTCGGGCTGGGGCGGGGTTCTCCGGAACCAGCCGGTTCAAGGGGTTTGGTCAGCGGAGGAATCTCGCCTTCCGATCAATATCCTGGAGCTGCGAGCAATTTTTCTCTCCCTCTCTCATTGGACCCGGATCCTTGCAGGGGTTCCTGTGCGGGTCCAGTCGGACAATGCCACGACTGTGGCCTACATCAATCATCAAGGCGGGACCCGCAGGAGGTGGAGCGGATCCTCCAGTGGGCGGAGTCCAACGTCCCGGTGTTGTCGACGGTGTATATTCCGGGTGTCGACAACTGGACGGCGGATTTTCTGAGTCGGACCAAGGTGGATACCGGCGAGTGGTCACTGCACCCGGAGGTCTTCCAGGACCTTTGCCGCAGGTGGGGCCGTCCGGACGTCGACCTGATGGCTTCCAGGTTGAACTGCAAGGTCCCAGTGTTCCTGGCTCGGACGCGGGACCCGGGAGCTTGCGGAGTGGACGCGCTGGTATCTCCATGGCAACAATTCCGCCTTCTCTACGTCCCCCCCTTCCTCTGCTACCCAAGGTTCTTCGCAGGATCGTGCAGGCTAGGGATCAGCCTGCCAGCGATGATCATTCGCTGGCAGGCTGTAGATGTAAAATAAATTGCATCAAATAGGTATATCAGACGCTGTTTTGTTAACAGCGTCTGATATACCTGCTACCTGGCCCTCTGGTGGTCCCATTTACTTGGATCGACCACCAGAGGACACAGGCAGCTCTGTAAGTAGCACCTGTGAAATCCTTTGCGCATCTTGGCTGCAAAAAAGTGTCACACATGTGGTATCGCCGTACTCAGGAGAAGTAGGGCAATGTGTTTTGGGGTGTATTTTTACATATACCCTTACTGTGTGTGAAAAATATCTCTGTAAATGACAACTTTTTCCATTTTTTTTTATACAAAGTTGTCAATTTACAGAGATATTTCTCTCACCCAGCATGGGTATATGTAAAAATACTCCCCAAAACACATTGCCCTACTTCTCCTAGTACGGCGATACCACATGTGTGCCACTTTTTTGCAGCCTAGGTGCGTAAAGGGGCAGAAAGTCCAACGAGTACCTTTAGGCTTTACAGGGTTGCGCACAATTTAGCCCCGCCCAAAATGCCAGAACAGTAAACACACCCCACAAATCACCCCATTTGGAAAGTAGACACCCCAATGTATTTACTGAGGGGAATAGCGAGTCTGTGGGAGATTTTTTTTTTTTGCCAGAAGTTGGCAGAAATTGAAACTTTATTATTTTTTTCTCAGAAAGTGTCATTTTCTACTAACTTGTGAAAAAAAATGAAATGATACATGAACTCACCATGCACCTCCGCGAATACTTTGGGGTGTCCTCTTTCTAAAATGGTGTCATTTGGGGGGTATTTATACTATCCTGGCATTCTAGCACCTGAAGAAACAGGACAGGTGCTCAAAGTCAGAGCTGCTTCAAAATGCGGAAAATTCACTTTTTTTTTGTACTATAGTTTGTAAACGCTATAACTTTTGCGCAAACCAATAAATATACTTATTGGATTTTTTTATCAGACATGTAGCACAATAAATTCTGACAAACTTGTATAGAAATGTAAATGTATTTGAACAATTTTACCAGAAAAAGTTAAAAATGCACTTCTTTTGAGAAAATTGCGGTCTTTTTTTGATTAATATCAGAAAAATGAAAAATCTCAGCAGCAATCAAATACCACCAAAAGAAAGCTGTATTTGTGAGAAGAAAATGAGGTACAATTCATTTGGGTGGCAAGTTGTATGACCGAGCAATAAACCGTGAAAGTATAAATTTTTTTTTTTTTTACTATTTGGTGATTAATATCACCTTGTTCGCCCTGTTTTTAATTTCTGATTGTTTAATAAATGCCACCTAAAAGTCCCCAGTATTGACTATTGTTACCTGAGATTAAATCGGGTTGCTATGCTCCTTCCGTCTACCAGATGAGGACACGCTGGCTGCGTGCACTGGGAACTGATAGTGAGTCAACATTGTAAGGGAATGTATAAAAAGCCAGGTTCTTCCTGACAGGAGATAACAGTGCTGGGCTGTGTGTGTGAACTTCTCCACATGCCTGTGCTTGGCACACTCCCTTAGCAGTGCTGGAGAATGTAGAGCCCAGGGAGATATTTGGGCTGCTCAGTATATAAATGAAAACCTTATCTGATAAGAGGAGAGCTTGTAGGAGGACTACAGGCTTCAGCCAGACCTGGAAATTTAACTGCAAGACCCCCCTATACAGAGCTGGTCTTCACTAACTTCACTGCAGGTGTCCTATGGATTAGCCTCAGGGCTGAGGGCGGCCATTTTAACAGAATAGTGAAGTTGCAGTTTTATGCAGACTGGTTGCTAAGGGCTGAATCTTATTAAATAAGGGGTAAGTAAGTCTAATAGTTATTGATTCAGGAATATTATCATATTAGTAACTAAATATATGAAAACTGAAATTGGGGTCTAAATGTGACAGTTATCATTTAAGGGGGTTTAAGCTAGGGGGGCTGAGGTGGTTAATAACTATTTCCCTCCTAGAACCTGGGATCTTTTAACCGCTTCAGGACCGCCGTACGCAGGATTGCGTCCTGCGGGCGGTCCTGTTCTTCTGATCGGACGCGCCGGGGCGTCATCTCGCGAGACGCGAGACTTCCTGTGAACGCGCGCGCGTTCACAGCGTCTGGCGTCTGAAGAGTTGTACTACAGCCTGCCAGCGATGATCAATCGCTGGCAGGCTGTAGATGCGATATAAATCGCATCAAACAGCTATATCAGACGCTGTTTTATGAACAGCGTCTGATATAGCTGCTACCTGGTCCTCTGGTGGTCCCATTTTCTGGGATCGACCACCAGAGGACCAGGTAACTACAATAAAGTTGCACCAAACACTACACTAACCCCCACCCCCTCACCTATTAACCCCTTGATCACCCCATCTAGACCCCTGATCACCCCCTGTCATTGATCACACCCCTTGTAAGGCTCCATTCAGGCGTCCATATGTGTTTTGCGGATCCGTGGATTCACGGATCCGCATCGCGGATCCGATCTGCGGATCCGATCCGCAGATCCTCAAAACACGGACACCGGCAATGTGCTTTCCGCATTTTGCAGATCCGCACATTGCCAGAACTATATAGAAAATGCTTTTTCTTGTCCGCAGTGCGGACAAGAATAGGACATGTTCTATATTTTTGCGAACGGAAGTGCAGACCCGGAGCGCGGATCCGTAATTCCGAATCCGAGCGGGACAAAGTCTGTCCCCATAGAAATGAATGGGTCCGCAATTCCGTTCCGCAAACAGAATTGCGGACGTGTGAATGGGGCATAAGGGTCCCCTATCACCACCAGTTAGTTAGCTACTTGTTAGGTAGCTAGCGCTCATCCCACCGCACCGCAGTCACTGATTTTGGCAGAGATTTATTCATCCACATTGATCGATGCGAATGAAGAAATCTGTGCCGTTCATTTTTTTTTTTCAGCGCAGAGGCTGAACGGAAAAAAAATCTCATTACCCGTATGCTCAATATACGGAGAATCGCAGAAACTCCTAATGCTGGCCATACGTGTAATGATTGCGGAGACCCTCAAAGGCCAGGGCAGTACAAACACCTCACATGTGACCTCATTTTACAAAGAAGACACCCCAAGGTATTCCGTGAGGGGTATGGTGAGTTCATGCAAAATTTTATTTTTGTCACAAGTTAGTGGAATATGAGACTGTAAAAAAAAAAAAAAAAAACAATTTCCGCTAACTTGTGCCAAATTTTTTTTTTTCTGTGAACTCGCCATGCCCCTCACGGAATACCTTGGGGTGTCTTCTTTCCATAATGGGGTCACTTGTGGGGTATTTATACTGCCCTGGCATTTTAGGAGTGCTAAAGCGTGAGAATCCAAATGCGTAAAAATGGCCTGTAAAATCCTAAAGGTACTCATTGGTTTTAGGGCCCCTTTGCGCATCTTGGCTGCAAAAAGTGTCACTCATGTGGTATCGCCGTACTCAGGAGAAGTAGGGCAATGTGTTTTGGGGTGTATTTTTACATATACCCATGCTGGAGTGTGAGAAATATCGCTGTAAGCGACAACTTTTTACATTTTTTATTCAAAGTTGTCAATATACAGAGATATTTCTCTCACTAGCATGAGTATATGTACAAATACACCCCAAACACATTGCCCTACTTCTCCTGAGCGATACCACATGATGACACTTTGCAGCCAAATGCAAAGGGCCAAATTAACGAGTACCTTTTAGGAAGAGTATTTTTACGCATTTTCTTCTCACGTTTTAGGGCCCCTAAAATGCCAGGGCAGTATAAATACCCCACATGTGACCCCATTTTGGAAGAAGACACCCCAAGGTATTCGCTGAGGGGCATAATGAGTTCATGAAAAATTAAACTTTTTGTCAAAAGTTAGCGGAAAGGGAGACTTTGTGAGAAAAAACAATAAAAATCAATTTCCACTAACTTGTGCCAAAAAAAAATATTCTATGAACTCGCCATGCCCCTCATGGAATACCTTGGGGTGTCTTCTTTCCAAAATGGGGTCACATGTGGGGTATTTATACTGCCCTGGCATTTTAGGAGCCCTAAAGCGTGAGAAGAAAATGCGTAAAAATGCCCTCCTAAAGGTACTCATTGGAATTTGGGCCCCTTTGCGCATCTTGGCTGCAAAAAGTGTCACACATGTGGTATCGCCGTACTCAGGAGAAGTAGGGCAATGTGTTTTAGGGTGTATTTTTACATATACCCATACTGGGTGAGAGAAATATCTCTGTAAACTGACAACTTTGAATAAAAAATGTAAAAAGTTGTCGTTTACAGCGATATTTCTCACATGCAACATGGGTATATGTAAATACACCCAAGCACATTGCCCTACTCTCCTGAGTCGGCGACTACATGGTGACACTTTTGCAGCCAAGATGCAAAGGAGCCCTAAAACCAATGAGTACCTTTAGGATTTCACAGGGCATTTTTATGCATTTGGATTCTCACACTTAGGAGCCCCTAAAATGCCAGGTGAGTATAAATACCCCACATGTGACCCCATTTTGGAAAGAAGACACCCCAAGGTATTCCGTGAGGGCATGGTGAGTCCACAGAATTTTTATTTTTGCCACAAGTCAGCGGAAATAGTTTTTTTTTTTTTTTTTTAGTTTTTACAAAGTCTCATATTCCACTAACTTGTGACAAAAATAAAATTTTACATGAACTCACCATACCCCTCACAGAATACCTTGGAGTGTCTTCTTTCCAAAATGGGGTCACATGTGGGGTATTTATACTGTCCTGGCATTTTAGGGGCCCCTAAAGCGTGAGAAGAAGTCTGGAATCCAAATGCGTAAAAATGGCCTGTGAAATCCTAAAGGTACTCATTGGTTTTAGGGCCCCTTTGCGCACCCAGGCTGCAAAAAGTGGCACACATGTGGTATCGCCGTACTCAGGAGAAGTAGGGCAATGTGTTTTGGGGTGTATTTTTATATATACCTATACTGTGTGTGAAAAATATCTCTGTAAGCGACAACTTTTAAAAATTTTTATACAAAGTTGTCAGTTTACAGAGATATTTCTCTCACCCAACATGGGTATATGTAGAAATACACCCCAAACACATTGCCTACTTCTCCTGATGCGACGATACCCATGTGTGACACTTTGCAGCCTGGATGCGCAAAGGCCAAATTCAACAGTACCTTTAGATTTACATGGCGACTCACAATTAGCCCGCCCAAAATGCCAGAACAGTAAACACACCCCACAAATGACCCCTTTTCGGAAAGTAGACACCCGAGGTATTAACTGAGGGCATAGTGAGTCCGTCTGAGATTTCTTTTTTTTTGCCAGAAGTTAGCAGAAATTGAAACTTTTTATTTATTTATTTTCTCAGAAAGTGTCATTTTCCGCTAACTTGTGAAAAAAAATGAAATGATACATGAACTCACCATGCCCCCAGCGAATACTTTGGGGTGTCTTCTTTCTAAAATGGTGTGATTTGGGGGGTATTCATACTATCCTGACATTCTAGCACCTGAAGAAACATGACAGGTGCTCAGAAAGTCAGAGCTGCTTCAAAATGCGGAAATTCACTTTTTGCACCATAGTTTGTAAACGCTATAACTTTTACCCAAACCAATAAATATACACTTATTGGACTTTTTTTTTATCAAAGACATGTAGAACAATAAATTTAGAGAAACATTTATATAGAAATGTAGTTTTTTAAAAAAAAATTTACAACAGAAAGTGAAAAATGTCATTTTTTTGTAAAAATTTCGGTAATTTTTGATTAATAGCAAAAAAAGTAAAAATGTCAGCAGCAATGAAATACCACCAAATGAAAGCTCTATTAGTGAGAAGAAAAGGAGGTAAAATTCATTTGGGTGGTAAGTTGCATGACGGAGCAATAAACGGGTAAAGTAGTGTAGTGCGGAATTGTCAAAAGTGGCCTGGTCTTTAAGGGTGTTTAAGCTAGGGGGGCTGAAGTGGTTAATCCCTTGTCCTATTCACCCTGATAGAGCTCTCTTAGGGTAAATAGGATCTCGCACTCGGTAGCGTCCTGGCTGCCATGGTAACCGATCAGAGCCCCAGCTTACACTTCTGGGACTCCGATCAGAAGCTGCCACTGCCACCAATGAAGAGCAGGGGAGAGGAAAGCCTGTGGCCACTGCCACCAATGTTTTTAGTACTGGGGGGTGGGGGAGGGCACACTGCGCCACCAATATTTTTAATACTAGGGGGACGCAGTGCGTTAACCATGAACTCTCCCATTAATTCAAATACAGCCGCACCCGACCTCTGAGAGGATCACGCTGACAGCAGCTCGAACCATGTTTGCGATTCGTTATCGGTATATCGGCAAGGTAGATGCTGGTACCGATAACTTTAAAAATCCTGAATATCGGCCGATAATATCGGTAAATCCGATAAACTGTCGTTCCCTAGCTTCTACTTAAATTCCATACTTTCATAATTGTTAATGTAACTGACTCCATCTCATCTCTAAACAAACTTTTCCAAACTGCTTAAGGACATTCCAGTATAGGGTGTGGGAAGGGGGTGGTGGGCTGCGAGACTTGTTTAGGTTGCCAAGGGCTAAGACTACGCAGACCCTGTCCACACATTTCACCATAACCTGCTCTGTCCTGACATGAGGCTATCAAGCACTATTGGCTGTAATCTGATTGGTCAGTGCCCTATACCATAAATCTTTGATTGGTTTTGTGTCTTTGTGTATAAATAAACACTGAGGAAGGGGAAACCCGGACTCTGTTGTTCACCAACTTTGTGTGTGCTTGATGTCCCCCAGATGGTGATTTGCTTGAACCTCAGCAACTTCCTTTTTAGTAAAGGAAGCTATTCTAACATGAGATGATATCAGTGTAGCATGAACTTTTTACGGTTTACACAAATGTCACTGAAATTTCCCTAACTTTTTGTGAGAAGTGTAAGGTGTTTTATTTTTATTTATTTTTTTTGTCCTGGCCAGTAAAATCCTTTTCTCTTTACTTTAGTTTGCGAACACAGTTTCTCCAGTAATTTTGCTGCTTTTTAGGTTGGGTCCCACTTTTTGTAGTTCTAATCCATCTAGAGTTTTTACAATTTACCTTCAGTTGGCTTCTCCTACTGCTAGATTATATACTGATTAGCTCAGTGTCTGCAGGAAGGGTATAGCTGATGGCAGGAGCCAGCGCTCTTTTTTGTTAGTGTCGCCTCCTGGTGGCAGCAGCTATACCCACGGTCGTCTTTAGTCTCCCAATAAATGTAGCAAGAAAAGGATTTTGGAGGTGAGTACAATAAAGTTCTTTTCTTGTATGGTTATAGCTGAGATACATATCAGCTGCTTCATTTAAAGCTTCCAGTTACTTGGCATACATCACGGCTGTGCTG
The DNA here is from genome assembly GCA_033119425.1 of Bufotes viridis. Lineage (NCBI taxonomy): Eukaryota > Metazoa > Chordata > Amphibia > Anura > Bufonidae > Bufotes > Bufotes viridis. The sequence continues at coordinate 96,780,440 of CM065596.1, read as the reverse complement.
TGTTTTGGATGTGCCAAAAGAGCACCCAAAAACACGTTCCCTTGCGCACGATGTATGCCGCTCCGGGGCATATGGCCCGCTGACGGACCGCATGTCTCGGAGGGTATACGGTCGTGTGCAAGGGGCCTCAGGGTGTGACCACCATCAAGTACTTCATGGACATACAGGCAGCAGCTGGCTCCTGTTAAACTAATAAGGACTGCACTGTTTAGTCAGTGTGTATTGTTAATGGGCACTCTACCATTACCAATACAGACAACCTGTAAGACAGCTGCTCCATGTGGTCATACCTTTAGATAGAATGCCACACTACACTTTGAGACAAACATATTTTTTCTTCTTGTGTGACAGAAAAAGCTTACATGCAACTTTTGATAATGGTTTTAGGTTTGTGGACACTGGAGAAATGGCAGAGTCCTTTCCTTATCGGACAAAAGCATTATTTGCCTTCGAAGAAGTAGATGGTGTTGAGTTGTGTTTCTTTGGCATGCATGTGCAGGAGTATGGCTCTGATTGTCCACCACCCAACCAGAGGTAGGTCTAAAATATTCACTATATAAAATACCTCTTAGATAAATCAGTTTGTCTGATAAAGAATGAGGGAAAATGCATATTAAAGAACCTAAATATCTTACTCTGAAAACTATCCAAATCAAGAACTTATGGAAGGGAAGGAAAAAAAATTCTATAGCCTTTAGTCTTATGACTGTTGTGCGTTCTTCTGTTAGTGTTAGAAGTTTATGAATAAAGGTACGCCCCCATCCCAAATGTGATCACGCTGATGAAACTCATCTGACGGTGTCTGCACCGATTGGTTTAGGAGGAAGCTTAAAGGTCCAGTGGATGCATTACAGTGTACAGCACCGCTTACCAAGAATAATGGTTCAGGGCTTGTTTACCTCAAAAGCTGTGTCCTTAGAGTTAACAGCATGTATACACCTGAAGATGGGGTACATCCAAGTCATGTTTTTTGCAATTTATATGTTGCAGTGTTCACCACTGAGATAATTTGGTGCATTTTATGACGATGTAAAATTAGGGCCATATACATTTTTGGCTGATACAATAAAGGTTGGTAGCTTATTCACACACGTATTTTTCATAGGTATTCTGTACTTGTACAGCAGACTGCACTCAGACCCATGTAGAAGTCAGTAGTGCTTTTAAAGGGAACCTGTCATCAACTTTATGCTAACCTCACTGTGGGCAGCATAAAATATTGACAGAAATGCTGATTTCAGCGGTCTGTCACTTATGAGCTAATAGTAAGTGGTTGCCGAGAACCGGCATCATAAACATTGCAGCCCAGACCTTGAAAATAATCAAATCTGCCTAAGACGAGTCATGGCTATTCCTGTTGTCCCCTCCCATCTGCTGATGATTGGCAGTTCTCTCATAGACAGAAAGGGAGAAAACTAGGTAGAAGACTGTCAGTCATCAGCAGATGGTCAGGGAGAGCAGGAATTCATGAATAACCATGACTCTTCTCAGGTGGCCATGACTCTTTTCCAGGCCTAGTCTGCAATGATTGTAATGTTGGTTCTGGGCAACCACTTACTTCTAACTTATAAATGGCAAACTGCTGAAATAAACTCACCTGTCTCTACATTATTCTGCTTTTAGTATGGGCAGCACAAAGTTGATGGCAGGTTCCCTTTAACACCACAGTTTTAGTATAAACTTGGGGCGTGTCCTTTTTTTGTTTCTGTGACAGTAACCAAGAAACCATTGGAGAAAATTGATTTTTTTTTTTATTCGTATTTGTGATTAAGCCCCAAGTATTAATGAGATGAATTTGGTGACTGCTTCCTCCACTCATTTGAGGACATAACTGTAGGCTATCAATATGTGTATGTACACTATATAAAAATCACTAGTAAATCTATATCTTTCATTTGTAATTTTTTTTAATGGAGACTTGTTCATTTTGTCCTTTAGGCGAGTATACATTTCCTATCTAGATAGTGTTCACTTTTTTCGGCCAAAGTCTCTGAGAACAGCGGTCTACCATGAAATTTTAATTGGGTACTTGGAGTATGTAAAGAGACTTGGGTAAGTATGACAGCCGTTGTTAAATTATAATTACCACAGCAAATGACTACGGTAAACCTACATGACCAGTTTTTCACATTTTCTGTCAGGTACACAACAGGGCATATATGGGCCTGTCCACCTAGTGAAGGAGATGACTACATCTTCCACTGCCACCCCATGGACCAGAAAATACCAAAACCCAAACGACTACAAGAATGGTACAAAAAGATGTTGGACAAGTCTGTATCAGAGCGAATTGTTCATGACTACAAGGTCTGTATGGCTTGGTGGAATAAGTGTATTGCAGCCTTTTTTAGTTTGCTTATGAAATATTTTCCCTATTACCATAAAGCGCAAGCATGAGATCACAGCAGGGAGAAACACTGAGCAAGCGCTAAGACCAAAAAACGCAGCATAGGCTGGAAAATACACGTTTCTGCACTAGAAGACTAGCCCTATCAGTCAAGGGAAATTAGGTCGGGACTGAAACTGAAGGGGGTGTAATGTATTGTTCTCCAAGGGCTCTGGCCAGCCCTTTGGTGCTCCAGTTAGGTCATTTGCATATAAATAAAAAAATGCTGTTTTTTCAGTAATGGGCCACACAGAGTCATAATAAAGACATCTTTTTTATCAGCAAGATCAACCCTACAAGGCTGGATAATAGTTTAATAGGTTTGATCATGTTGACAGATGCTTTGTAAATGCCCTATGTTTACCTCACATTTCGCACCAAATTTACAAGGATTTCCCAATTTTATTTCAATCTTAAGCCATAACTTCACATTCCTATGCAGTTCTCATTTAATTTTTTTTCTCCCCCCCCCCCCACCTAAACAGGATATTTTTAAGCAGGCAACGGAAGACAGACTTACAAGTGCAAAGGAATTGCCATATTTTGAAGGAGACTTTTGGCCTAATGTTTTAGAAGAAAGCATCAAAGAGTTAGAACAGGAGGAGGAAGAAAGAAAACGGGAAGAGAATACTGGCAACGAGAGCATTGAGGTGAATGTTGTTTTTTTTTTTGTTTTTTTTAAATTATAACTTTAAATTTGAACATATCATTCTCAAGTATGTAAATGCTTACTGTAATAAGTTTTTGTAATTAGTAGCATAAACAAAGTTCCAGATTAACTTAAAAATGTCAGAAGGAACTGATGCCAGACTCATCTCATGCTTTCCAGTGGGAGCAGTTTTGGCTTAATTTGTGATGCTGGACAGGTCCCATCGCCGGACGACAAATTGTTGTATGCATTGTTTCTCTCCAGCTATGGCCTATGCAGCATGTGATGGCTGCATTTCTTGGGCCGCGTGCTACTCCTCTGATACAAACTCATAGCATTGTAATAAGTTATGATGCTGTGAGTTCCTGCCTGACCAGGAGTCTACTGTACTCACATAAAGCTTTGAGTACAGTAGACCCACCATCAAGCAGGAACTCGGTCTCATCAGTCATTATGCTGTGATTTGGGTCCGAGTAGCAGTGTTGGGTCCAGGAAATGCAGCCATCTCTTCCTGCACCAGAAATGCATCTGTGAAAGAGGCCTATGGAGTGGTACATAATTTTTTTGTCGGCTATAAAAAATATTGGTTGGACACACCTAGTATTTGTGAAACCAACATTTTTGTAGAGTAGTAAAATGATGACTGTAACAGTGTACTGTTTTCCTTGTTGCATCATTTGTACTATTTCACAATTAATCATTTCACTGTCAATGAGAATTATTTTATATATATTTTTGAATTTTTTTGCATCATAACACTACATGCTTGGGCTAGGTTAGATATTGGTATCATATTAGCTATTAAGTTATAGTAACATAGTATATAAGGCCGAAAAAAGACATTTGTCCATCCAGTTCGACCTGTTTCCTGCAAGTTGATCCAGAGGAAGGCAAAAAACCCCTGTGAGGTAGAGCCAATTTTCCCCACTTAAGGGGAAAAAATTCCTTCCCGACTCCAATCAGGCAGTCAGAATAACTCCCTGGATCAACGACTCCTCTTTAGTAGCTATAGCCTGAAATATTATTACGCTCTAGAAATACATCCAGGCCCCTCTTGAATTCCTTTATTGTACTCACCATCACCACCTCCTCAGGCAGAGAGTTCCATAGTCTTACTGCTCTTACCGTGAAGAACCCTTTTCTATGTTTGTGTACAAACCTTCTTTCCTCCAGACGCAGAGGATGTCCCCTCATCACAGTCACAGTCCTGGGGATAAATAGATGATGGGAGAGATCTTTGTACTGACCCCTGATATATTTATACATAGTTATTAGATCTCCCCTCAGTCGTCTTTTTTCTAGAGTGAATAACCCTAATTTTGATACCCTTTCAGGGTACTGTAGTTGCCCCGTTCCAGTTATTACTTTAGTTGCCCTCCTCTGAACCCTCTCTAGCTCTATGTCTGCCTTGTTCACGGGAGCCCAGAACTGTACACAGTACTCCATGTGTGGTCTAACCAGTGATTTATAAAGTGGTAAGACTATATTTTCATCACGGGCATCTATGCCCCTTTTGATGCAACCCATTTTCTTATTGGCCTTAGCAGCAGCTGCCTGACACTGGTTTTTACAACTTAGTTTGTTATTTATTAAAATTCCTAGATCCTTTTCCATGTCAGTGTTACTGAGTGTTTTACCATTTAGTATGTACGGGTGACTTGCATTATTCCTTCCCATGTGCATAACTTTACATTTGTCAGTGTTAAACCTCATCTGCCATTTCTCTGCCCAAGCCCCCAATCTATCCAGATCCCTCTGTAGCAGAAAACTGTCCTCTTTAGTGTTAATTACTTTACACAGTTTAGTGTCATCTGCAAAAATTGATATATTACTGTGCAAGCCTTCTACAAGATCATTAATAAATATATTGAAGAGAATAGGGCTCAATACTGAACCCTGAGGTACCCCACTAGTGACCGTGACCCAATCTGAGTGTGTACCGTTAATAACCACCCTCTGTTTTCTATTACTGAGCCAGTTACTTACCCACATACAGATATTTTCTCCTAGTCCAAGTGTTCTCATTTTATATACTAACCTTTTATGTGGTACAGCGTCAAATGCTTTGGAGAAGTCCAGATATACGACATCCATTGATTCGCCGCTGTCAAGTCTAGAACTTACCTCCTCATAGAAACTGATTAAATTAGTTTGACATGACCGATCCCTCATGAAGCCATGCTGATATGGTGTAATTTGCTTATTTTCATTGAGATACTCCAAAATAGCATCTCTTACAAAACCTTCAAACAGTTTACCCACAACAGATGTTAAACTTACCGGCCTATAATTTCCAGGCTCTGTTTTTGGACCCTTTTTGAATATTGGCACCACATTTGCTATACGCCAGTCTGGTGGAACATTCCCTGTCAGTATGGAGTCCGTGAATATCAAAAATATGGGTCTGGCTACGACATCACTTAATTCCCTTAGGATACGGGGGTGTATGCCATCCGGTCCTGGCGATTTGTCTATTTTAATCTTTTTAAGTCGCAGCTGTACTTCTTCCTGGGTCAGACAGGGCACTTTTAAAGGGGAATTTACTTTTACATTTTGCATTTCATCTGACAGTTTATTTTCCTCAGTGAAAACAGTGGTGAAGAAAATATTTAATAGCTTGGCTTTATCCTCATCGCTTTCTGCAACTCCCCCCTCATTGCTATGTAGAGGGCCGACTCCTTCAGGTTTATATTTTTTACCATTTATATAATTGAAAAACATTTTAGGGTTAGTTTTGCTCTCTTTGGCAATTAATCTCTCGGTCTCTAGTTTGGTAGACTCATCTTTCTATGTGCATTATTCGGGACCTAGCACTCATTCGAAGTTGAACATCCTGAAATCATTTTCCTGCTTGCTCTATGTAATAGAGGGAGAAGTGTAAGTGACACCTGGAAGAATGATCACAGCATGTTACTGTTACCACTACTGTCCATCTTCCACTTTCCTTCATATAACAACTCCTCTAACCAATCAGATAAATTTTTAGGCTACATTCATACAAACGTATTTTGTTTCCACGTCCATTCCATTTTGTTTTGCGGATAGGATGCAGACCCATTCATTTGAATGGGTCAGCAAAAATTGTGGACAACACAGTGTGCTATCCACATCCGTATGTCCGTTCCGTAGCCCCGCAAAAAAAATATAGAACATGTCCTATTCTTGTCTGTTTTGCGGACAAGGATAGGCATTGTTACAATGGATCCGCAAAAAAAAACGGATGCCATATGGAGGTCATTTTTTTTTTTTTTGCGGACTGCAAAATACATATGGTCATGTGAATGTAGCCTTAGGGTGGGGTTACTTTTTATTTCTGTCAACGAAGATGAGCAGTTCACATGTAATTTCCACCTTCACCTAATCAGGTCATTTGCCCTGTAAAGCAGGCCATATACATTTAATAGCTGGTGGCCAAAAACGAAAGGTTGACCTATACGTATATATTTATATATACACATATACTATAAAGATAGATATATAGAGATAGATCTATATATCCATGTACACATTAGGTTCTGCCCGAACGTGTATGTGTGTATATGTATTTAGTGGGGGGGAGAAAAGAAAGCCGCTGCCAGAAACCTCTGACTCACCACCTAGCAGAAATAAAGGATCGGGCAAACATATTCACTTCGCCCAATCTCTATTCCCTTATACATGTTCAGTTTGGTCGAATGTTTTTATATTGTCAGTAGGGAGACAGCCGCTGCCAGACACTTCTGGTACCATCTTATCCAGGTCCCTCGTACAGAGCATACTTACCTGGTCCCAGATTCCTGCATCCCTCCGGATTCCTGCACGGCTGCAGCTCCTTGTTGTGCATATTATATGGGGGTGGGGGGATGTGTAGGAGGCAGGCAATAACAGGCCACGACGGTGACCTGCCCCCTTGCATCATTTGTGATGTCACCGGTGACACTAGGGGAGCAAGTCACAGTCATGGCCTGCTTTTGGCTACACACACACCAAGCCCTGACCCTGAAAGTAAGTATAACTGTGTCTCTTGGGTTAGTGATTCCTAAGACCCCCTTTAGTTCACCTTTCTTGTCTCCCTTTTTCATTCTATTCCTCTCTGGGTTATCACTAGACTTTTCTTCCCACCTTGCGTGTGGTTGTTTGTCCCCAGGCTCTCCCCTCTTTCAGCACCCTTTCTCACTATTGTCCCCTGACTTTTACCTTACCGGGGCTAGGCTGTGCTGGTTCCTACCTTGTCCCCAGCTCCTGGGGTTTTTCTTTGGGCTGTTTACTCTCTGTAGGATGGTTGCTATCCTCCTTTACTCCCCTCTGTTACAATTTTTTGTCATTGCTCATTTTCCAACTTCCACATAGTCCCCTGGGTTCAGGCTGCCTCGTTTTCAGCCTCTCTCCCTACTTTATTCCCTGGCTTTTGCAGGGCTAGTTCGCACCTTGCCCCATCCCTACAGGGGTTTTTCTGGGCGCTGATGTATTTTTTTCATCAGGGCTTATACTTTTTTTTTTTTTTCTTGTTTCCATGTAACACTGATGTATCCCTAAAGTCTGCTATTCGCTTGGTGTGGCTCCTTTCCTGAGAAGTCAATGCAGCTTCTAAGAAAATGCTCATTGATGATTCGTTCAGACGATGAGCTGTTTGGTAAGCACCTGGAAGAGCCTATTTCAGAGACTGCGAGGGGTAGGAATTCCTTCTGCTCCATGCTTCAAGCCAATCTTTCCTGGCAAGCATTCACTAAGGTTTCCAAGTCTCCCCACTCTCCTCTTCTGCTTGAGTCTTTCCCCACTTGAGTCACCTCAGATAGGCGGAAATCTGTGCTCTTTTTTAGTAGATTTGGCTTGCAAGCTTGGTTTGGGAGGTGGTGTCGATGGGATACAAGGTCTCCTCCTTGGGCATGAGCTTTCTCTAAAGCAGTCCATTACCTCCTTGTTCAGGGCCTGATCATTCCCGTCTCACTTTCAGAGTGTTTCTAAGGGTTTTACTCCAACCTCTTTACCGTTCCAAAGAACATCTCTCTCCATTTCATTTTGGACTTGAGGAAATTATTTGTTTTGTTTAGGTCCGCGTCCCTGGAGGTTGAGTTCCGGTTGTCCATTGATTTCCACAACACTTATTTACACATTCCCATTGCAAAATCTCATCAGTAGTTGCATCATTACCAGTTTGTGGCCCTGCCTTTATCTTTTGGCTTGGCCACACTAGTGGAGTTGCTGTAATTCCATACCTAGACAACCTCTCCTTCAAGGCCTGCTCTGAGGAAGACAACCTGGCCAGCCTTTTTGATTACCCTGGACTTTGAACTTTCTCTCCCGATTCAGGTGGATTATCAACAGGGAGGTCCTCCCTTGTTCCCAGTTAATGGGTAGAATTCTTGGGCATAATCTTTGACACTTGCCTAGGAAAGGTTCTTCCACCAGCCAAGGTTCTCTCTCCCCAATCCAGTGTCTTTTAGTCAAGCCCTCCCTTTTTCCCGTTCGCTTTTGTATGAGAGTTCTGGGCATGATGGTCTCTTTCAAAGCCATCCTGTATGCTCAGTTCCACACTCCTTCTCTGCATTTGTCGGTTCTTGCCTGGTGTATTAAGTCCCCATCTTTACTAGATCACCCGATTCTCCTTTCCATTTGGCACCATTGGGACCTTCTCTGTTGGCTCTCACTAAGCAAGTCTTTCCTTCTTCTCCACTGCCAGGTGGTCTCCACCAATGCCAGTGTCTTTGACTGGGTAGCGGTGTTTGAATCCCTTGTGGTTGAGGGTCTCTTAGCCCTCCCTACAGATGAACCTCTTGGTACATATTCTTAGTACATTGTCATTATACTCCTCTGCTCCAGGGTCTCCTAGTCAGAAATCTGTTGGACAATTCCACAGCTGTGGCTTATCTTAACCACCAAGAGAGCACCAGGAGTGGAGCAGCGATGCAGGAAGCCGCTCGTTCACTACAGCAGTTGGAGAAAAAGGTCTGTACCTGAAGTGCCTAATTTTCATGTTGTGAGTCTCTTGGTTTTTCCATTCACCATATTGTCTTTTCTCCAGTCTGGCCTGGAACTTGGTCTGTATGTGACTTCTCTTAAGGACCAGATCTTTTCTTTATCCATTCTTTGTCATCGAGCCTCAACTTTTCCTCCTCAATACTCTCTGTTGTCCCTTTAAACCTTGCTGAAGGTCTCCCTTTGCCTTGTTTCCAGCAACATTGCATTTTTAGTGGTCATCTCCTATATTCGCAGAGGCTCTAAGTTGGTTGCGCTGTTTTCTAAGTCCCCATGTCTTGTCCTCCATAGGTACAAGATGGTTCTCTGTCCTGTAAGTCAGGGAGAAAAAATGAAAAAGAGAGGGCTCACTAGGCCTTCTCGAGAGAGGGTTTAGGGACGATTGGCAGGGCGGCAAAGGTTTTAAAATAGAATTTGAAGAGTAAGGTTATCCAGGAGAAAAAGGAAATAGGCTGCCCTATTCTGTCTAGAGGGATGCTCTAGGCAGGTAATACGAGATAAATAGAAAAAAAATGCCACAGAAAGGCGCCAATTCCCTTAAAGTAGAAGCAGTTTAAAATCAAGGTCCAATGGGTATTTAGAAAATAGTGGACGTGAAGCCGTGATGGTAAAATAGGACCTCTAGTGTCGAGGTGCAAAGGACCATGGAGACTATCTTAGCAGTAACCAAAGTGAATAGTTTCCAGCAGGTGGAGTAAGTGACACCATTAGAGATGGTAGATGTTTGATGTCAATTATACCAGATAGATTTTCATACAATTTCCTTATTAAAGTGAAACTCACATTTGGTGTATAAATGGATTTAAAAGATGACTAAAATTAATAGAAGTTACTCACTTCACCCAGGGATGATGTGGGATAAAGCTCGACACCCGCACTGCTACCTCCTGTGCCTGGGTCGCCTGTAGAGATCTCGGGATTAACGGCAGTCCACTCGGTGGTACTTCTCGTAAAATCTTTTTATTAGTAGCACAGGGTAGGGTTTGGAGTTAGCTCAACACGTTTCTGGGTCGCCTCTTGGATCCTCTTCATCAGGAGCAAATACTGAATACATAAAATCATGGCTTTTTAAAATGCTAGGCAATAGCCGCCCGAGTAGCGTCACTTCCTGTTGCGTTCCAACGTGGAATGCATCGGAAATGACACACCCGGTTACATCCAAAATGAAAAAAACGTATAAAACAGTAATGTGACATGTTAAAATACATTACAACATACAAGGATATATATATTTTCCAAAAAGTGAGACCCCTAGAGAGATGCCCAACAGAGATACAGAAGTGAAAAATGTCGTGTGCCGGATATACAGTCACTTCCGGTAGGGCACAAGCAGTACCCGACTGGAATCGAATTGTTTAAACTGGCAAGGGATGTGGTGGTGGTTCGCATAAAAGATACAGTTTAAAGTTTAAATAAAGTTGAAAAGTAGTAATAGCGTCTGGTGGTGCACAGCGGAACCCGGGGTCACGTGGGGTAGAGCGGACCCTGACTTACGGTCCCGCTACAATGCACCTTTGGAACGCAGTTACTAGGACTGCATATGTGTGGATTTTTACTTATGTCTTACAGTATGTGGCGTTCTCTATAAAGAACCAATCATGTCTTATATTTTAGGGATACTTGGGGAAATTAATGGTTAAGTAAATGCTTGAGTTTGGGGTGTTGGGCATAACATATGAATCATAAGATATAACATCATAATAATAATAATATATTTCATAAGCGTAGATAATAAATCTGCCCTGCCCTGCCTCGGGCCCCTGGTGCTCTGCTCGCCCACGGTTTCTTTCCGCCGACGGCTCACCATTAGTCGAGGCCCCTGCTTTTTCTTCGCCTAGGCCGCTATCCGTCCCACCTTTGCTGTGTCATGGGTGGCTAAGGTTTGTGTGGTATGGGTCAAACAGCTTGTTCGGTCCTTACCCCCAGATTCTACTCAGGGGGAGCTCCTTCTTCTTGCTTATCTTCTCCAGGTGTCCCGGTAGCTTTGTGATGCTTCCTTGGAATTGACATGCCATTCTAGAAGGGCGGTTGCCAACTTTGTGGCCATCCACCGCACTGTTTGGCTTCGTGCCTGCGCAGCGGATGCCGCCTCCAAAAAGGGGCTCATATATCGCTCTTTCCTGGGTGGTAGGCTTTTCAGGAAACGCTTGGAGGTTTATTTCTGAGGCCTCAGGTGGGAAAAGTTCTCTTGCCCCAGAACCATCCCCTCCGCTGCCGTCTTATGTCTGCATTGCGATCTCAGTGCTTTCGCTCTTTTCGGGATTCCTCTTCCAGTCAGGACAAAAAGACTGTTCGGCCTTCCTTCAAGACCAAGCCCGCCTGACACACCCGCCCTAAGCCTTCCAAATCCCAGTCTGCAAAGCAGTTATCTGCATGACTGGTTTCCCACGCTTGAGTTGACCCCTCAAGTGGTGAGTCGGTTGCTCTACTTTCAGGAACAATGGAGCGCGAGGGTGGACGACGCCTGGGTTCTGGAGGTTGTGTCCTCCGTCTACAAGATAGAGTTCTCCACCTTTCCCACGGGTCGGTTATTCCAGTCGTCTCCGTCCAGGTCCTCAGGCCATTCATTCATTCACTTCACGCGCACGGAGTGATTGTTCCCGGCCCGACCTCGGAACGTTTTCGGGGGTTTTACTCTAACCTCTTCACCGTTCCCAAGAAGGACGGTTCCCTTCTCCCCATTTTGGATCTGAAGGCGCTCAACTTCTTCGTCCGTGCCTGCCACTTTCAAAAGGAGTCCCTCAGGTCGATTATTGCTTCCCTCGAGATGGGCGACTTTCTGTTGTCCATCGACCTACCTGCATGTACCCATAGCTCAGTCTCATCAGGTACCTTCTCTTCGCGGTAGGTTCTCTGCATTTTCAATTCGTGGCGTTGCCCTTCAGCCTGGCGTCTGCCCCGGGGAGTTGCCATAATACCCTACCTGGACGATCTTCTGGTGAAGGCTCCATTCCCAGAGGACAACCTGTCCAGCCTCCACATCACCCTGTCCGTGCGGTCCCAGTTTGGCTGGCTGATGAATCACTCCAAGTCCTCCCTTGGCTGAGTGTTCCTTCCTCAGGACAAGGTAGTGGCTGTCCAGTCAGGGGTGGCTCTCCTTCGCGTGCAGTCTCTTCTGTCCATCAGGGTGTGCATGCGTGTCCTGGGCCAGATGGTTGCCGCCTTCGAGGCAATTCCTTATGCCCCCTTCAGCTCTCAATCCTTGCCCGGTGGAACAAATCTCCGCCAGGCCTCGATCGCCTGATCCAACTGTCCCCTCAGGTCCGCCTGGACTTGCGCTGGTGGCTGAACCTGCTGACCAACTCCCTCGGCAGATCCTTCCTTCCCCTCCGTTGGCAGGTGATCTCCACAGATGCCAGCCTGGCAGGTTGGGGTGCAGTCTTCGGGTATCTCACTGCCCAGGGTCAGTGGTCGATATGGGAGAGCTCCCTACAGATCAATATTCTGGAGGTCAGGGCAATTTACCTAGCCCCGTCCCGTTTGTCACCCTGTCCGGATTCAGATGGACAACTCCACTGCAGTGGCCTATTTGAACCACCAGCGGGGGCACCAGAAGCGCGCCAGTCCCAAAGGAAGCCTCCCGCATCCTGCGGTTGGCAGAGGGACACATTCCCGCTCTTTCTGCAGTCTATATCCCCGGGGTCAACAATTGGGTAGCCAACTTTCTCAGTCGCAGGCGCCTCGACCCAGGCGAGTGGTCTCTCCATCCAGAGGTGTTTCAACATCTCTGTCAGCGTTGGGGAATCCCAGACGTGAATCTCTTCGCCTCCCGTCTGAATCACAAGTCGCCAGGTCCCGGGATCCTCAGGCTCTGGCGGTGAATGCCTTTGTGTTCCCGTGGTCCCAATTTAGTCTCCTGTATCTCTTCAGTCAAGCCCCCCTTCTGCTTCTTCCTCAGGTTCTCAAACGCCTCAAAATGGCTCGGGTCCTGGCGATATTGGTGGCTCCAGACTGGCCCTGCAAGGCGTGGTACGCAGACCTAGTCTTCCTGTTCGCCGATGCCCCATGGCGGCTACCTGTGCGTCCCGACCTCCTTTCTCCAGGTCCTTTATTTCACCTGAGTTTCTCGGCTTCATTTAACGGTGTGGCTGTTGAGACTGCGTTCCTGAGGCTTCACAGTTTCTCAGTCTGTCATCCAGACTATGCTTCATTCATGCAGAAACCCCATTCGGCCAGGATTTACCATCGTACCTGGAAGGCTTATTTTGCTTGGTGAGAATCTGGCAAGGTACACCCACTCCTTTTTTTTTAATTTATTTTTTTTTTTTGTCCCTTGGATTCTTACCTGCCTTCAGCCTTGAGAAGGTTCTCTGCTTGGCCTCCCTCAAGGGTCAGGTCTCGGCCTTGTCTGTCCTTTTCCTCCACCCTTGGCCTCTCATTCCCAGGTTAAGACCTTCCTTCAGGGGTTGGCCCATTGCGTCCCTCCCTTCCGTTGTCCGGTAAAACCCTGTGATTTGAACTTGGTCCTAGATGCCCTTTAGTCCTCTCTCTTCGAGCCCTTGAAGGAGGTCTCCCTTTCCTATTTCTCCTTAAAAGTTGCGTTTTTATTCACGATTACATCCATTCTCAGGGTCCCCCTTTTTTGGTTTTTCATCAGGACAAAGTTGTCCTGCGTCCACTTCCCTCCTTTCTTCCCAATGTGGTTTATTCCTTCCACATTAATGAGAAGATTGTCCTACCTTCGTTCGGTCCCAACCCCTCTCATCCCAGAGTGTGGTCTCTCCACCGTCTGGATGTGGTTCGGGCGCTTCGGTTGTATCTCCAGTTAACGGAGTCCTTCCGTTGATCTGACTCCTTGTCGTCCCTTAGGCTCACGTAAGGGTTTACAAGCCTCCAAAGCTTCTATCTCCCGCTGGATTAGGTCGGCTGTCGAGGAAGCCTATGTGGTGAAGGACGGTGAGCCCCCCTTCCGGTTGACCGCTCATTCCACTAGGGCGGTCCGGCATCTAGCCTCTGCTTCCCAGGTCTGCAAGGCCGCCACCTGGGCCTCAGTTCACACCTTCTCCAGATTCTACCATATTCCTTATTTGGCCTGTGCTGATGCCAGTTTGGGTTGCAAGGTTCTGCAAGCGGCTATGTGCTAGGTTCTTCGCATGGCTGTTATTCCAGCCCTCGGGGACTGCTTTGGGACGTCCCATGGTGCTGTGTCCCCCAATGCCATTCATTAAAAAACTGGATTTTTGTACTTACCGTAAAATCATTTTCTCGTTGGATGCATTGGGGGACACAGATCCCACCCTTGTTTCTTTCTTCGTTCAGGTTTTCTGGATTTCCCAGGACCCTTTCATAATGGTCCTCTTCCTGGTTTTGGACATGTTGTTGGATTCACTGTTTTTTTGTTTTGTTTTTTAATGCTCCTACTGCTTTCAGACCAACTGGTTAGTTTAGTGTCTGAGCAGAGAGTGTAGCCAACACTTTTTCTTTCTAGTGTCAGCCTCCTAGTGGCAGCTGGGTAATATACCCATAGTTCTGTGTGTCGTCTCCCCCCCCCCCAATGCATCTGAGAGAAGAATTTTACTGTGAGTACAAAAATCTAGTTTTTACAGGGAAAGTTGTCAATCGCTGAAAAGACAGCTCACATGACATGGTTACTGAGCTGAGAGAACAGATTTAAATTAAGGAAATGCAAGTTACACTTATTCTTCTCCCATACACCTATATATATTAATGGTGACAAGTTACCTTTAAAGGATCTGCTGAGTGTGTGTCTGTACAATATTAGGCAGGTGGTTTTAACCTATTCTGCCGACGTACCTGTGGGCCTGTATGGAGCTGCCCCCATAAAGCTTTGTAAACAAATTGGCAAATCACTCTGGGCCCCCTTCTCACGGATAATCTTGATCCAGTGATCTTTCTGTATTAAACTGCACCATTATGACACGGATTAAGGCTTGCAGGCAGATGTTTTTTTCTAGCCCTATCTTATAAGTGTGTTAGGAATAGTTTTATTACCAATGCTGATTTCTTATTAAAAAATATCTCTGCTAAATATTTGTTGCTCTGAAGCACCAGCTGTTGCACAATGCCTGCAGACTACACCCGAAGGACCTTATTGACTATATTTGGTTCCATCAGGTTTTAGTCAGGGAGCTGTGCACTCCACCAGATAAAATAGTGCAGCAGACTAGAATTCAGCAGATGTAAATGTAGGCTTAGATGATTATCTGGAACACAGATACATATACATCAGCCCCGGCACCAAATTGGGACACAATTTCATAACTTACTGCTGGGACAGTGAGTGGTCAGTCAGGCTAAAGGAAGCTGGCGATGAGTGGCACCATCGCGTGTTTGAAGTGATGCTGCACATTTTTTATTTATTTTATATATAACCCGTAGGCGCTGATATCCGGGTCTGAAATTCCTTGCTGTATGGGCCAGAATCGGTGAAAACACAGATTCTGGTGCATTACCCTTGCACGGCCGCGGTCAACGCTGACTACGGCACTTGCGGGATCCTGCCGGGTGCGTGTGGCCATCGGGTCTCTGTGCTGCTGTGATGGGGACCCGATGGCAGGGAAGGCAGCCCTATGCCTTCCTTTAGGCATCATGGCTGCCTTCCGTTACAGCCTGTGGGATCCAGCCCCCTGGATCTCACAGGAAGCAGGCTGAAGTGAATTACACAGAGTAATTCACTTACAGCCAATGCATTACAATACAGAAGTATTGTAATGCATTATAAAGGGTATCAGACTCCCAAAAGTTGAAGTCCCAGAGTGGGACAAAAAATTCAAGTGAACAAAGAACAAATTTACAAAAAATTTTTTTTTTTAAGTTTCAAGTGAAAAAAAAAAAGCGTCCTTTTCCGAAAATAAAGTAAAAGAAAAGTAGACACATTATGTATCGCAGCGTCCGTATCGACCGGTGCTATACAAATATCACATGACCTAACCCCTCGGGTGAACACCTTCAAAAATAAAAATAAAAAAATAAGGGTACTTTCACACTTGTGTTTAAAGTTTTCCAGTATTGAGTTCCATCACAGGGGCTCAATACTGGAAAAAAAACGCTTCAGTTTTATCCTAATTCATTCTAAATGGAAAGCATTCCGTTCCGTATACATCAGGATGTCTTCAGTTCAGTCCCTTTACGATATTTGGCCGGAGAAAATTCCAGAACACTTGCCGGAATGCCGGATTCAGCATTAATTTCCATTGAAATGTATTTATGCCAGATCCGGTACCAAGTGTTCTGGAAAACCGCATTCAGTTTTCCGATCTACGCATGTGCAGACCTTTAAAGATGGTGTTGTGGTATTTACTGAATTGCGTTTTGGATTCGGTTACCACGGACCATAACGGAATGCCTTTTAGAGGCATTCTGTTGTTCAATCGGTCATAATAGAAGTCTATAACCTGCATAATGGATTCGTCCGGTTTATGTTATGCAGGGGAGGATTCCATGCATTCAGTCATGGAATTGCCTTATGGTCCATGGTAACGGAATCCATAACGTAATTCAGTAAATACCACAACACGAACCCGCACACGAACTTCAAAATATGAAATTCGCTCATCCCTGGTCAGGATCTTAGTTTGGAAAACGCAAATTACTTTCTCAACAAGGGAACAGAGCTTTATGAATTATAGAAAATGGTATATCAACAAAATTAGAGCCATATAGTCATCATACAAACACAAAGTGGTCATCAACTCCTTTTGAGAGCAGTGCTACATAAGGAGTACTGCCAGCATGGAGTCTGGATTACTACTTTATATGTTCATCCTCCTCAGTTTCTCGACTGATCCTTCCCACAAGTCTGCAGATCCCAGCAAAGCTTCCAACCTGGGGCATCCCCTTCCCATTCTGGTGGTGCATTCCTTTGTCTTAGGTGACTGAGTCCCTCTTAAATGTTACGAGTAAACCCTCCTGCCAGTGCCTTATTGGGGTTAATGGAAAATCAAGTGATTAGTAAATGGTAATTATCAGAGACCGCAATAACACATGTACTAGCTTCATAGGCGCCTGTTCAGGCTATTTACTTCCTAAAAAGAAGTCTAATGCTTACCAATACATGTTAGGCGCTATGAATAGTGCAGACAGTGCAGTGATGCTGCTAGTTCCTGAGATAACAATGACAAAGCTCTGTACAGCTAGGAGCTTTGTCATTGGTCACTTTGGGCGGGCTGTTGTCCAGTCTTTTTCTAGAATCTGCAACAGACGCCACAAACAGAGCCTCCAATGCAGATGTGAACAAGTCCTTAACATTATTTAGCATTACGTATTATTTGAATTACTGCAACTTTCGTACTTCAACTCGGCTAAAAATACTCCTCAAAAATGGTAAGGGGAATATTTTCACTGTTCCGCGAAAAAATGTAGTGCAACCTATGGGAATTATCTTTTGTAGTCCCTGGATCAGAGAGACATTCCAGAACGGTCACCTCTCCTGACCTGTCTGTATTTGTAACTACTTGTAATCATTCTGGAGAATCTATATTATTAATGCTAAACGTTTATGTATGGGGCTAACAAACAGCTCAGCAGTGCCCCTGGCTGTGAGCCACTCAACCCACTACTGCGTCATATGAACACATCACAGAAGGGGAATTGTTGATTAGAACTGTGGATTTTGATCTTTTACACCCCTTAAAATCGTATTTTCTTTTGCTGCAGCTGTATGACTGCTTGCTTGTAAGGCCTTGTTCACATTTCATTCAGCTTTTCCAGTTGCTGCTCTTGTTTTTCTGTCAACCGTTTCATTACATCTAGTCTAGATGCAGTAATACTATTAATGATGTGGGTGTGTTATACATTTAGAAACATTACGTTTAATCTGTAATACTTTTACCCATGTTGCCATTTTATTAGCATCCTTCTGAGTTTTGAGTATCTTGCAAAGCTTTGTATCATTGGCAAAAACAGACCTTTTCAATCCAATCTATACAGTCATTAGAGTTGTGCCTAACAGATCTTTACACCAGTACTGACTTATGCCCATATTGAGTCTGCATCCTTTTTATGTTGACTGGTGCTTTAGAGCATAGCTATTGGCTGTCTGCCATGGAAAGCTTTTTCATGGGATGCTTTGTTTTTTTAAATGTATCCTGTGTCCAAACATTTTGCAAATTGGTGAATGTTCTATTCATTTCTACTGTTTTGTCTTCAAAAGGTTGGGAAAGGTGATAGCAAAAATGCAAAGAAAAAGAACAATAAAAAGACTAGTAAGAACAAAAGTAGTTTAAGTCGAGGGAGCAAGAAGAAGCCTGGAATGCCTAATGTTTCCAATGATTTATCGCAAAAACTGTATGCTACAATGGAGAAACATAAAGAGGTTGGTAGCTCATGAACCTGTCACAATGTGTGCTAATGAACCTGGTGAAGTATTTTTACCTTTTATAAGGGGGTTGTATCTTCTCACATTGGGGGTACATCTTAGCCAAATGTCTGAGATGATACAACCCCTCTAATTTTAAGATATATATTACCAAGTTATGTTAAAACTGTCAGTTTCCTTATTCATTTGCTAACTTTTCACATTTTGAACTGTAATTATTTACTGTAAATGTTTTTATTTTTTTTATAGGTATTTTTTGTTATCCGCTTGATTGCTGGGCCTGCTGCCAACTCTCTTCCTCCAATCGTGGAACCAGATCCCCTAATCCCTTGTGATTTAATGGATGGACGGGATGCTTTTCTAACTCTGGCGAGGGACAAGCACTTGGAGTTCTCATCTTTGCGTAGAGCCCAATGGTCAACAATGTGCATGTTAGTTGAACTTCACACCCAAAGCCAGGACCGGTTTGTTTACACCTGCAATGAATGCAAGCATCACGTGGAGACACGATGGCACTGCACAGTTTGTGAAGTAAGTGTGCGTTATAGTTTAGCAGGCCCACAACAGAAAACTGCCTGTGCGAGATGCACTGTAAAATTGCATAATCCATATGAACTGTATACAGAACACAAATCTAAAATGGCAAAATGTTTCCACAAGAAGTATATTCATTTTAATTTATAGTCCTGTTTTGTCAGAATATTTTTCATGATGTTTAAAAGTAGAATCTTAACATGATGTATTTTGTGCAATTCTGTTATGCACGTATTCTTAAGATTATTCAGTGTTTCTAACTTTTTCTGCAATTCTGTTATGCACGTATTCTTAAGATTATTCAGTGTTTCTGACTTTTTCTAACGACTGCTTTTATTTTTTCATTTAGGATTACGACTTGTGCATTACTTGCTTCAACACAAAAACCCATGAGCACAAAATGGAGAAGCTTGGACTTGGTTTGGATGATGAGAGTAACAACCAACAGGCAGCTGCATCACAAAGTCCTGGGGATTCTCGTAGACTAAGCATACAACGGTGCATCCAGTCTTTAGTTCATGCTTGCCAGTGCCGTAATGCAAACTGTTCTTTACCATCATGTCAGAAGATGAAAAGGGTCGTTCAGCACACAAAGGGCTGTAAACGTAAGACAAATGGTGGGTGTCCTATTTGCAAGCAACTAATTGCTCTCTGTTGTTATCATGCTAAACACTGCCAAGAGAACAAGTGCCCTGTACCCTTCTGCCTCAATATCAAGCAGAAATTACGGCAGCAACAATTACAGCACAGACTTCAGCAAGCCCAAATGCTGCGAAGACGTATGGCTAGCATGCAGAGAACAGGTGTAGTTGGCCCACAACAAGGCCTCCCCTCCCCAAATTCTGCTGGCCCAACAACACCCACTGGACAGCAGCCGCCAACACCACAGACCCCTCAACCTCAGTCTCAACAGTCATCCCAACCTCAACCACCGCCACCTAACAATATCCCTCCATATGGTATGGCACGTACTCAGTCCTCTAGTAGTATATCACAAGGCAAGGCAGCTGGACAAATTACTTCTCCCACACCACCTCAAGGGGGTTCAGTACAGCAGCCTGGTCCTCCACCAGCTGCTGTGGAGATGGCCATGCAAATTCAGCGGGCAGCAGAGACTCAAAGGCAAATGGCAAAGACTCAAATTTTCCCTCGGCCCATGATGAATTCTCACCAAATTCAACCCATGCAGCCAATGGGAATAAACCCACAGCAAGGTCCACGTGGACCAAGTCTTATCGATTCTGGAATGAGTCCAGCAGGTATGCCACAGCAACCACAACCTCCATGGGTACAAACTAGCCTTGGCCAACCCCAAACAATGCAGCCAAACATGCACAGATCACCTGTTATGTCTGTGCAACAGGGGCAACCAATAAATATGCCTCCACAGCCAGGTATGGGGCAGGTTCCTGGACCAAGCCAAGCTAAGCAAGGTTCCTTGCCACAAGCTGCTCTTCAAAACCTTCTGCGTACTTTGCGATCTCCCAGCTCACCAATGCAACAGCAGCAGGTGCTGAATATCCTACACTCTAATCCACAACTTTTGGCTGCTTTTATCAAACAGCGAGCAGCAAAATATGCCAGCAGCCAAGCACCACAAACTATTGGCAACATGACAGGAATGCCTTCCCAAGTTGTGCACCCCAGTGCAGGCATGCAGGGCTTAAATCCAATGCCTGCAGTAGGACAGCGTCCTACCATGTCCCAGCCACCTCAAACGCCTCAGCAGCAGTCACCTCAGCAACCACCTCCTTCACAAACAGGTATAGCAGGGATGAATTCTCAAGGCCAACAGGTGAACATGAACCATGCTGGAATATCACCACAGTTTCGAGAGATGATTCTTAGACGTCAGCAAATGATGCAGCAACAACAACAGCAGCAGCAACAAGGAGCTGGCCCTGCAATGGTTAACCATAGTCAGTTTCAGCAGCACCAGGTTATGGGTGGTTATGCACAGCAGCAACAGCAGCAACAACGACTTCAGCACCATATGCAGATGCAACAAGGTAGCATTGGACAGATGAGCCAGGGAATACCTGCAGATGGTGGCAGTAGCTTGCAGACCTTCCAGCAACGCCTTTTGCACCAGCAGATTGGATCTCCAGCACAGCAGAATCCAATGAGTCCACAGCAGCATATGTTGCCAGGTCCTTCCCAGTCACCCCACCTCCAAGGCCAGCAACTCCCTCCTTCATTAAGTAACCAAGTGCGTTCTCCACAGCCTGTACCATCTCCACGTCCCCAGTCCCAGCCCCCTCATTCTAGCCCATCTCCACGCATGCAGCCCCAGCCATCTCCACATCGTGTTTCTCCCCAGACAAGTTCTCCTCATCCGGGCATGGTAGGTGTTGGACAGGGGAACCCTATGGATCAAGGACACTATGGAAGCCCAGATCCCTCAGCTATGCTGTCTCAGATTGCTGGTCTTCATGGAGGGGGAATTTCTGACCTAGGTCTGAGTGCAGAGAACTCTGACCTTAATCCCAGCCTTTCACAGAGTACACTAGACATCCACTAATTGTTGGGGACAGAAGGAAGTTTGCACTTCCATCCTTCTTTACTTCAGCAAAGACTTTGTAAGAAATCCAGAAAAGAAAAACTTATTTTCTTCTCAGACTGACTTTTTATACTGAAGAACAGTTGTGTTTCTTTTTGTGGATTAGGGAGGGTGGGAAGAAGGGCTTGTTGGGTATTTTCAGATATTGATTTATCTTTTTTTTTTTTATCAGACTCTGTGCATTAGGGTTAAAAGAAAAGAGAGGCCCACGGAGAGTGGGGAGGGGCATATATTAATATTGTTATAATTATTACAAAGAATATATTTTCAGTGGCTGGGCCAGCCTCTTGATATCTTCCTGTTATGATGCAGAGTATTCCCTAGCTCCTGATCTTCTACACACCTAACATGATCTGTTTTTATGTTGTGAATTTTGGTTTGTCTTATATTTTCTTAAATTAATGAAAAAATGTTGACTGTTTTTATTTGGTGTTGGACGGTTTTTGTATAGCCATTATTTTCCTGTGTTACCATCCTTGTCTCAGTTGTCTTTAATCCACGTCAATTCTTTCACTGGCCACAAATTGCACTCGATACAGGGCTCACAATTTCCAGTTGCTGTGATTTTTTTTTTTTTTTTTTACATACAGTATATTATAATATTTTGTATAAAATATTATATTATATTTGTCTCCCATTTAAAGGAATCATGAATCACAGTTGGAGAAGGCTACTTTTTATGGTCTGTTGCCCTTTTGCCAGGCATGGATTGTTTAAAATTGGTGAGAAGGGACTGCTGTGCTGCAAACACAGAGGTTTTCAGAGGATGGTTTAATGTTGCTTTACAACAGAAGATATATACATACATATAAATAAAATGATATATATAAATAACAAATAGCCCTACCCTTCTTTTCTGTGCTGGAAGCTGATTGGGTGCAAGGCATAAGAATAATGTACATTTCTGCCCTTTTGCCTTGTTTACCTTATCTTTTACAAAAGCCCAGAAAATATTCTGTTAAGGCAAGTATTTGCAACCTAAATGGTGTTATGTATACATGTTTCAAAGGGGCATCAAGGAAATATATTTTGTTTATTTTACTATATTATTGTACCAGCCAGGTCAGATGTACTATATTTATTGGACTGTCGATTCTGGAAAAGGTTAATAGTTATAAATCACTTTTTTTTTTTTTTTCTTTTTTTTCTTTTTCCCATCCATATTACTGTAAAATCTGAGTAAAAGAACTGAGAATACCAGTGTTCACCATGATGCTGGTCATGACTGTTCAATCCTTTATCCTTGAAAAATTCGTACATGGAGAAACAGGAAAGACTACTTTTCATGTCTCCCCCTCTTTCAGTAATGTGTGTTAAATGGTGTAAATCATGCAATGAACTGGGCTCTTCTAAATACAAAATTTAAATCACTGTACAAATTGTTGCATTTCATTTATTACTTATTGTTAAATAAACTGTGTGAGACAGATAATTGAGTAGTATTATTTCTACCTTAATGCATATACTGAATGTTTGTTGAGCATAGTTCGTCCATAGAAACTTTAGAAAGCTTTATCACTCTATGGACCAGTCAGTAGTCTATTTAGTTGTCTTATTGTTTTTAGTCGGCACAGACCACCCGCACTAAAAATCATAATTAAATCCTTAATGAGAGCCTTAATAGTATCTTTAATTTTTTTTCCATAAATGAATAGTATGTGCAAATTTAAAACTCGCTTATTTGCAATCATACAACAGTCAAGAAATGCAGCATAAAATTTACAGTAAGGTAGCAACAATGCCAAATGGTCATGCAAGCATAATAGATATTTTAAATAATATTTTCCATGTTTGCGAGAGATAACTGGAGGCAGAAAACCTCGTATTGTGAAGGTCGACAATAAAGGAACACAAAACAAGCGTAGGTATGAAGCTAAATGATATTAAGTGATGAATGTTGATGCATTAGCTGATTATTGGTGGTGAGGTAGACTTCTTACTCCACTGGATCCAAGGTGACCATAATTTGAGATTTGTCGTGGCAAAGCGTTTCCCAGCTTGATAATTCTTCTAGCCTGCATATTTCATGAACCTTTTATAGATCCATTCGCTTAGAGGGTGCCTGTTCTGACAGCCAATATAAAGGGGTAGGCAGTTTCGCTGCTGAGATTAAATGGGCAGGTAATGAAAATCTACCAAGTGGGCAGTGGTGGTCTGGTAGATTAAGTGCTAATGAAGGTGAAACGGGAACTCCTAGGGAGCAGATCTGATTAATGACTGTTGATACTGCATCCCAATAGGGCACTATCTTGGGGCATGTCCACCAAATGTGAAATGCGAAACTTTGTCCTTTTATGGCACAGTCAACATTCTGTGGGCAGAGAGGGATCCATTTTATGGAGTATATCTGGGATTCCGTACCATTTTGTAATCAACTTTATAGGAATTCTCCTGAATACGTATACAACGTGAAAAGCCATGGGAATGCCTCAGGTTCCCGGAGACATTGCCTTCAGAAAATACTATCCCTAGGTCTGTCTTACTGTTAAATAAATGAAGTTTCGATAGAGCCTTCAGCTCCAGGATTTTGTTGTAAATGAGAGAAACTATTCTTCTCTGGGGTCCGGGGGCTTCAATGATGACATCATACCAAGAAGGTACATGGTTACTTTGACAAATGGCAATATATTGCAGACAGAAAATACCGAAATGTGTAGTGGGTGCGGGTCAATTTAGAGATCCTGAATGATGTCTGGAGGGTCCACTTGGAAGGTACAGTATTCCCTTTTAGGAGTTCCCCCATTGCTTGATTGCCACACACTGACCAAATACCTAGATCTACATAATCCTTATGGAGGAAATAAGGGAGAATACGTATGGGCATAAAAGGAGAGGGAGAGTGAGGTAGATTCTTGAGGGAGGACAGATTAGTACAAGTGGTGAGAACTCCTCTATATGGTGGTGGGGGATCATGAGGTCTGGCTGAGCCAAGGAGGGGAACACGCCACAGGTTGGCATAATTGTTAGTAGAGCGAATCCTACTAGCACTTTGGCAACCTAAATTAGAAGTACGGGGGTTTATAAGTTCTGAGTGAAGACTCAATTGGATAGCCTTATAATATGTCGTGACATCTGGCAGCCCGAAACCACCTCGGTGTTTAGGCAGTACCAGTGTAGTGAAACACTCTGTAATATATCTTATCAGATAAAGGCACATTACTTGTCAGACTCCTCTCCTGCTCCCTGCCGATTCTTCACTAACTGTAAGGGCTGTATTACACCAACATATTCTGACAGATTTTCTGACCAGTCATTGGTCAGATGGCAGTTTACACACAGATCTTTTGTTATACTCGCCAACTATTAGGCTGATTGGACAGAGACTGGTCAGATGATCTGTTGATGTAATACAGCCCTAAGTTCACTGCTCAGATCTTTCTTCATTGAATTTGGTCTGCCTGTTCATTGAAGGATCAGAATACATAGAAGTCTATGAAGAGGGGAGGAGGAGAAGCGAGGGGCTGCTAGAGACAAGAACTGCTGTTGGTTTGTGATTTACTGGCTAAGGTTTATTTCACACAAGCTTATTCAGTCTGGGAAATACAGCTGTCGCACAGAGTGTGAACACTCCTCCTGTGATGTGAACTTAGAACATAAAAAAATCATTATGATGCTTTGAGTTCCTGCCTGACTGCAGATCTACTGGGCTATACTGACGGCATTGAGTACAGTACAGAAGACCCACAATCAGCCAGGAACACACAGCATCATAAAGCCTCATGATGCTGTGAGCTCAAGTCAGAGGAGCAGTATTCATTCTGTAAAATGCAGCAGGTTTGCCAGACTGAATACACTTGTATGACATTGGCTTAAAGGGGTTGTCTGCTATTTTTATACTGATGAACTATCCTTAGCTGTTTGAAGAGAAGGCAGCGCTCGTATGAGCACTGCTTTCTCTTCATTGTTCACCTGCTTGCTGTTGCAACCGCAGCAGTGATCAGGTGTAATTAGAAGTTTGGCGTCCCCATTCACTTCTATGGGACGGCTTAGGAGTATTCACTTGAACAGGAAGGAGCTGTCCTGTTGAAGAGAATGGGATGCCATACTTGTAATTGCACCTGCTTACCGTTGCAGTTGTGGCAATAAGCAGGAAAAGAATGAAGAGAAAACAATGCTCATATAAGCGCTGCTTTCTCTGATCGGTGGGGCTACTGGGAGTCGGACCCCCACCAATCTGATATTGACTTATAATCATAGGCCATCAGTTATAAATAGCAGACAACCCTTTTAAGGATATGTTCACATCACAATTTTGTCCCACTTTTGACACATACATTGGGGACGGGGGGGGAATAGGATGAAAAATGTAGTGTACTATACTTTTCCATTCTGTAGAGTCCAGCAAAAAAAAGCATTCATAAAACTTTTTTCCCCTATGGAAGCCTTTGGAGATGGATACCACTGTATGGTGTCCGTCTGCAGCATTTATTTAATGTATGTCTTGTATATACTAAATGAGGGGCAAAAACCTGATTTGAACACAGCCTAACTTTGTTGGGTTTACACCTAAGCTAATTAGTCCTGTGGTATTATCTCCTCTTTTATGACTGTTGCCTCTGAAGTTTTGCTACAAAGAGTTAAAAATCAGGATTCCATTTTCCACGTGTATTCTTTGTGCAGAGGTGGTTCCAGCTAGTCTCCGCTCACCAGCTCAGAATAAAAAAAGAATTCTAACTGCAGAGGAAAAAACTGCTTAAAAAATGCTGGGTACAAGTCACTGCCAGAAATGGCGTTACTGTACTTGAGATGCTGCGTACATACAAAATTTAGTGTGGAAACTGGTACATGGCACATGGATTCTCTCTGGTGTCATTTGAATATTTGGTAGTACACTGGCCCATCACTTTTCAAAACTTGGTTTTACTTATACTAGTTTCATTACTTTATTCACATTCTGCTACTGTGGCATGCAGTCTGTTTCCATATGAAATTCTTTTGGATAATTTGTTTATGTTGACCCAGTAGTAGACCCATGCTGCTTTCTTATGCGGCGTGAGTTGTAGGCTTTTTAGGAACCATGTTGGGGTATATATAGTGTATTAAATGTTTTATTTAATTTTGGGGGGAAAGATAAAAAACAGCAATTGTAACATTTTGTGGAATTTATTTCCGGTGTTCACTGTGTGGTATAACTAATGTAATTTTGTGTGATGATGCTACATTTCAATGTATTTTTTTACTATTTTTTTCCTTTCCTCCTGCAGACTGCTCTGCCACTGCTCCCCTTCCTCCTCCAGACTGAAGTGGAGCAGGGCTGTTTTACCTGCTCATATCTCTAGGTAGGTAGCAGCTAGAGATATGGGCTTTGTATTATTTAACAGTTTGCATTACAAGCTCCAAATGATAGCATTATCTGCACCCTGATTTCGGACTCAATTTCTAACAGTAATATCTCCTGCTGATCTGTTAATGCTGTCAAGTCTAAAATGCCATATTTCAAACAAAACCAGTCCCATGTCTCTTGCTGGTACCGATCGGAAGGGATAAGCAGCCCCTTCCCCCACCCACGCCTCTTCCTCTGTGCCTGATCTGGACTCAGCAACACAGTTAAAGGCTATGCACATCTAAAATAATTTTTTCAGTTGGTCTTTATTATAAATATTCAGTGGTTGTCACAAAGGGTTAACTTTTTTCCAGCTGTGTGCATCCTACTTTCACTTTGTGCTAGTCATCTAATAAACCTTATCTCTAAAATACTAAGCAATCAGAAACTTATTTAAGCCACATTCTTATCAGTGAGATAAGTATTGAGCTTTAATGAGTGTTTATAATGTCAGAGAGCAGAGATAAAGAGCCCGTCAGCTCCCTGCTTGACAGAGCAGAGAGAAAATTTAGATCTAGCTAGTAGAGCTTCTCAGCTCTATACAGAGAAAAGAACTGCCTATTTTTAATAAAGAACAATTGAAAAAATTATTTTTAGCTCCTAATGAGTACAATGCACTAAAAAAAAAATGCAAAGTCCCAAAAGGTGTACATTGCTTTTACAAGGATCAACCCTATTAAATCAGACATACTGGCTGGTAGGGCTCATCATGCTGATTAAAACTGTACCTATCTTTTGTCTGTATGTTAAACTGCTGCAGAGAAATCAGCATTTTTATTCATATGTAAATGAGCAATTCAAGCACTAAGGGTACTTTCACACTTGCAGCAGGACCGATCCGGCAGGCTATATTACATTGACTATAATGAGGTGGGGGGCGGAGCTACAGCACAGCACGGCAAAGATCACTGGACTGAAAAGTCGGACATGCAGGACTTTTAGTCCGGCGATCTCCGGCTGCGCACTGCCGTGCTGCGCCGTAGCTCCCCGCCCCATTATAGTCAATGGGTTGGAGTGGCAGCACTGCCGCAAGTCTGAAAGTACCCTAAGAGGCAGGGCTGAATATACTTAGCACTGCTTTGTAACACCCCTCTGCACATGCGCTGGGCGCCGCTCTACATGTCAGCATACTTAGTACACATTTTTTAGCCCGATGAAAGGTCCTCTTTAAGGCAGAGTGGTGTCCTGGCTTATACAGATCTACTGTAAATGTGTATTATACACTCTGTGCTTCACCACACTGAGATCTGCTCAGAAAGCTAATCTACATATTACTGCTGTTTTCACAGGCACAATGTATGATTATGAAGGCACGGTAATGTGTTGGCTTATAGGCATAGAACAGCCATGTATTTTTATGTGATAATGCTATAGCGAAGAGGTTAAGTGATTGGTTTTGCATGTAGCGGTCCTAGGTTTGAATTTTAGGAGATTAGAAGTTTTTTTTCTTCAGATTATTTCTTTTCTTCCACATTTATCCCATAAGAAAAATCTATGTCCTTATATTGAGAATGTTTTTTTAGAAAGCTAATAAATATTACTGGTTTCTTAATAATTATATATTATCTATGAATAAAGCAGTAACAGGTTTTAGAAAAAAAAACTTCTCAATATAGTAAGGTTTATTATTTTTATTATAGTATAGCCTTTTAATATAGTTTTAAAGAAAAAAAAATCTCTCCTGGGACTTGAACCAAGGATTAGGGATGAGCGAATCGACTTCGGATGAAAAATCCTGAGTAGATTTGCATAAAACTTCGTTCCAATACTGTACAGAGCAGGAGCTCTGTACAGTATTAGAATGTATTGGCTCCGATGAGCCAAAGTTATTGCTTCCTGAAGTCTCGCAAGACTAAGGGTAATAAGTTCATAAATTTAATTTGTACTGTATTTGTACTTGTATTCTAAGCATTTAAGCTGACACATATCACTGGGGTCTTTATGATCATACATTCTGCCTGTGAATAAGGCAGTGATATGTAGCTTCACAGTGTGGTGAAACTATAGTACAGAGTGTGTATAATACACATATATACAGTAGATATGTATAAGCCAGATAAACAGCTTGTGTGTCCAGCTCACCCAGTGTCCTTGGCACGAGCCAAGGCAAACTCCAGCAAACATGCGAATCGAAGAAAATCGCAATCCAGCACCGGATAATTCACTCACGTCTTTATTTCTCACATGTATGGAACACTGTAGTGGACATCTCCACCCTCCGACACCAATTAGGGTAACATGTTTCAAGTCATCCGGTTCTTAATCATAACCTCCTGGTATGTTCAGGCTGAAAGGAACTTGAATCTCCCTCCCTCCAATCAGACAAGAGAAAAGAATCCCAGGGAGGGGAAAACAGATTAGAACAGATGGGGAAAAAAAGGTAAGAAGTGAAGATGGGGGAAGGGATAAATGAAAGTCCCATCCCCAACCTGAAACCATACCGTAAACACCCGTTATATTAAATACTATAAGAAAATACACACCAACAAAGTCATATAAACAAAATAAATTAAAATAACTCAATGGATCATCAAAACATAGTCCATGCAAAACCAAAGGAGAAACCCTCAAAACAGAAATTACTGGGGTCTTTTTTTGGAACAGCTGCCACAGAAAACAGGTTAACACTATAAAGGCCTATATAAAAATATATAAATTAATAAGTCCAATAAGTATTACATTACAACTTAACACTGCAATTAATAGAAGTGCATTAGTTCTTTTTTCAGATTAAGACCTAGTGGGACTCTAGTGTTCAGCCTATATATCCAATAGGCTTCACGTAGCAATATTTTTTTTTCTTAATATTGTCCCCTTTCAGTGAGGCAGACACTTTTTCCAGAGCAAAAGTGCAAAAACTACTACTGTGGTTATGTTTATAAAGTGGATCGTGGGATTAGAGGTACCCAATGTGTTGGGTTTCTCTACTTAATTCAGATGCTCCCGTAGTCTAACTTTAAATTGTCTGCTAGTACTACCGACATACATAAGACCACACGCGGTACACTTTATAACAGGCATCCTCAAATTGCGGCCCTCCAGCTTTTGCAAAACTACAACTCCCAGCATGCCTGAACAGCCTACAGGTATCAGCCTACAGCAGGGCATTGTGAGAGTTGTAGTTTTACAACAGCTGGAGGGCCGCAGATGGAGGATGTCTGCTTCATAACATAGACCACCCCAGATGTTCTACAGTTTATGTAATCCTTGATCTGGAAAGTATCCGTGTGGGTACAGTTTTCGAAGTGGGTGGTCTGAAATGCCACTCTACAGGTTTTACACGGGTGACCCCCGCATTTGAAGGAACCTCTATATTTGAGCCATGTATCCTTAGTCCGATTAGATATATTGCTGAACAATGATGGAGTCTAATGGTTCCCTAGGGTTTTAGATCTTCTGGAAACAATACGGCAACCATCTTTTAGGATATTGTAC
Source organism: Bufotes viridis (assembly GCA_033119425.1). Lineage (NCBI taxonomy): Eukaryota > Metazoa > Chordata > Amphibia > Anura > Bufonidae > Bufotes > Bufotes viridis. The sequence goes on along the minus strand of CM065596.1, from coordinate 96,750,321 downwards.
AAAATATCATCATCATACAGTATCAGTAAACATCTATTAATAAGGCTCCATTCACACGTCCGCAAAATGGGTCCGGAACGGGTGCGGACCCATTAATTTTTGATAGTGTGCTGTCCACATCTATTCCGGCCCTATGTGCTGTCCGCATCTGCACTTCGGTTTCTGCCAAAAAATAGAACATGTCCTATTCTTGATCGCAATAGCGGACAAGAATAGGCATTTTCTATTATAGTGCAGGCCATGTGCACATGGCCAGTGTCCGTGTTATGCTGATCCGCAAAACACTTGGGCTCCATTCACACGTTCGTAACATGAAGAATTTCCGAAAACTGGCGGCTATAAGTAAGCACAAGTGTAGGATTTTGTTTGTGTTTTCCTGCTGGTATGGTTCCTACCTTTTTATTTTTGTTATTGTTTCTTTTCAAATGATTTTTATTGAATTTTCAAAAATGTTGTACATAGAAAGAAATTTGTATTGGTTAGATTCATTTCTCCAAACCCTTGTGAGATGACTGCCAGGGTACATTTGTGATACTACAGCAGTACTGAAGGCTTTTTATGATAAACAATGAAAAAATGATTACAGGTGGATTACTTTGGATGTGGTATCCCTGTATCCGTTGATTCCCCATCAAGTAGCCTTATGGGCACTTGAATACCATCTTCATAGGTATACAGCACACACTCCTGAATTTTTTTTATTACATTTCCGAAGTTACTTCTTTTTTGATGTTGCATAATTATTTCCCGTTTGGCAATACATTTTTCTTGCAAATTAAAGGCGTTTCTATAGGGGTTAAATACTCTCCGTCTTTAGCTAACCTCACCATGGCATATTAGTAGGAACGCTATGTGTATTCAGATCCAAAAGAATGATATCAGAGTCAAAAAATGAAGGAATATAAATAACAATGCGTCTTTATTAGAACAATTTATGAAACATGATTGGTACAAAAAGTGTTAAAAAACAAGTAAAAACAATTACACAAAGAGCGACACACCACATGGCACAATCAGAGTATAACTGGTGAAAATTGATAGCAACTATGCGCAAATATCCTCAGTCAGTGCACACACCAAATAGAAAATGGGACCCAACAAAACAGACAGTTGCTAGTTTGGGCTAAGTAGTCGGTCACCATAGATGTTTTAACCACAGTAAACACGAGGATAGTCGCACAAGATAAACAACCTCGTAATATACACACCAGCAATGGGTCACAGCAGTGTCGCCAAACAAACGCGCCCCGACGCGCGTTTCGCCGTCAGCTTTCTCAAGGGGCGATAAGAGAGTGTACCAGCATCAAGGTTTAAATAAGGAAGCCACCTGATGTCACAGGCCATGTGATCCATGATCAACCAATAAGGACTAAGGACAACCCACCAACCTGATTAACATATATATCACATCCAGCTGAGTGCCGGTGTCACTTCCGCTCTATGCCTGGCGCACGAATATCTGTCATGATTGCCTGCATCCGCATGCGCCGTGGCTGTGGGGGAAGGCGGTCACGCACATATGGCGTGAGACGCCTCATCCCAAAAACCAGGATGCCGGAACATGCTCAGAAGAACGCGCGCACCGCGGGAGCCATATTGCAAAAGGTCATTCGCCCAAATAGTCAGGAAGATGGATGTCACGATAGTATGCCTATTATAACAATGCCTAGTATACTGCATAAATCCTTTCTTAAGCGAAATTGATTAGACCGTTAAAAGCCATTATACCAGTGTTAGCATGATGGTCATATATAAATATAGAAGGGTCGACATATATGGCAATGGTTTATGACAATATATAACAACTCAATACTGTGTAAAACGTGTTGAAAGTGAACGAAGATGGTAACCATGATTGCAAGATTAAGTGATATATGAATAAAAGTGTATAAAATACGAAATCGGTGACCGCAATTACAAAAAGGATAAAAAAACAAACATGATTCACTAATAATGAAAGTAATTTCAATAAAAATAATTGAACGTGAATATTACATAAAATACAAAATCAGTGACCGCAATTACAAAAGTGGAATAAAAAAGGGATAAAAAAACCAACATGATTCACTAATTATGGAAATAGTTCCAATAGAGATAATTAACGTGAATATACATAATTAGATAATATGTGAAGAAATAGGATACCGTGAATGAATGTGCCAAAATTAAAAAGTGTATATAATTGATAACCATGATAAAAGGTAGCGTATAAGTGATGAACAAACGAGTAATGTAAGTGTAAGGAACTGTCAGATAAAGCGTGAAAGAAAAAAAAAAAAATTCTCTTTTTAAAAAAAATTTTTAATTACTATTTTTTTGTTTTATGTATGGAAATACATATCATAAACGAAGCCGCAACATGTTCCAGACGATGGATGACATTGAACCCTTCATGTTACACGGAAAATGTGAGACAGCATGGAATATAAGGTCTAAAAAAGAGAGAATAATAATTAGTATACTGATATATAATAGAAACACAGGGTCAAAGACCCACTCCAATGGTACAATGATGCTGATATTCACTCGACCAAAAAATATATATACATAACAAGACTACATATAACATATAGTAATATATACAGGTCACCAGAATATTAAGGATGAAATGCTCATTCACAAAAAGGATGCTACAGGCACGCTTTATCTGACAGTTTCACGCTTTATCTGACAGTTCCTTACACTTACATTACTCGTTTGTTCATCACTTATACGCTACCTTTTATCATGGTTATCAATTATATACACTTTTTAATTTTGGCACATTCATTCACGGTATCCTATTTCTTCACATATTATCCAATTATGTATATTCACGTTAATTATCTCTATTGGAACTATTTCCATAATTAGTGAATCATGTTAGTTTTTTTATCCCTTTTTTTATTCCACTTTTGTAATTGCGGTCACTGATTTTGTATTTTATGTAATATTCACGTTCAATTATTTTTATTGAAATTACTTTCATTATTAGTGAATCATGTTTGTTTTTTTTATCCTTTTTGTAATTGCGGTCACCGATTTCGTATTTTATACACTTTTATTCATATATCACTTAATCTTGCAATCATGGTTACCATCTTCGTTCACTTTCAACACGTTTTACACAGTATTGAGTTGTTATATGGCAATGGTTTATGACAATATATATGTCGACCCTTCTATATTTATATATGACCATCATGCTAACACTGGTATAATGGCTTTTAACGGTCTAATCAATTTCGCTTAAGAAAGGATTTATGCAGTATACTAGGCATTGTTATAATAGGCATACTATCGTGACATCCATCTTCCTGACTATTTGGGCGAATGCCCTTTTCCAATATGGCTCCCGCGGTGAGGGGTTGGTGGGTTGTCCTTAGTCCTTATTGGTTGATCATGGATCACATGGCCTGTGACATCAGGTATCTTCCTTATTTAAACCTTGATGCTGGTACACTCTCTTATCGCCCCTTGAGAAAGCTGACGGCGAAACGCGCGTCGGGGCGCGTTTGTTTGGCGACACTGCTGTGACCCATTGCTGGTGTGTATATTACTAGGTTGTTTATCTTGTGCGACTATCCTCGTGTTTACTGTGGTTAAAACATCTATGGTGACCGGCTACTTAGCCCAAACTAGCAACTGTCTGTTTTGTTGGGTCCCATTTTCTATTTGGTGTGTGCACTGACTGAGGATATTTGCGCATAGTTGCTATCAATTTTCACCAGTTATACTCTGATTGTGCCATGTGGTGTGTCGCTCTTTGTGTAATTGTTTTTACTTGTTTTTTAACACTTTTTGTACCAATCATGTTTCATAAATTGTTCTAATAAAGACGCATTGTTATTTATATTCCTTCATTTTTTGACTCTGATATCATTCTTTTGGATCTCTATGTTTCTGATATTGGGTCTTGTACCAGTGGGAATCATTGTTGGTTAACTGCTATGTGTATTCAGTCCAATCCTTTTACTGTATCCTAGCATAGCACATGGGTACCCTGTAGCCATGTGCTGTGCCAGGATTAGCTGAGCAGACTGGCTTCTGCCTGCTTTGCTAAACTAAGAGACCTAGAAGTCAGCTTTTAGTTTAGTGAAGTTGCCACAGGCAGGAGCCCACTCAGCTAATCCTGGCATAGCACATGGTTACAGGGTACCCATCAAATTAGGAAAAGATAGTGCCATGAATGAAAAGGTCTGGGTGAGATGTGAGTGGGGTACCTCGGAAATGGATAAATACCTTCACAAAGAAGGCTGTTATCTCTTCAGGTTTTGGCAAGATCGTGCCCGAAGACCACATAGAGCAGGAAGCAGCTATTGACTCAGATGCAAACGGCTGCTTAGAGTCTGCTATGGTTGCTGCCTCAGAGGACTTGGCTTGTTTCTCACCTATTCCTGAAACCCCCTCTCAGGCATTTGCTCCAGTCATGCAGGAGCTTGCAGAAATTGAGAACCATTGGCACAGGGTGGAGACCCTGGAGAGCAATCAAGCTGCTATTCTTTCCTACAATGTGGTGCTGAGAGATAACCAAGCCCAGCTGGACATTAATAGAAGACCAGGAGAACTGTAGCCAGCAGAAGAATGACTGCGAGGCATTCTGGAATCCATGCCTCATGACCAGCTTCCCACCACTGCTAGAACTATTTTTAGTGGCGTCTTGGGTGAGGAGAGCATCTGAGGTTGTGGTGGAACGCATCCATAGAGCTCTGAGGCCTGTGCCTAAACCAAATGAGCCACCAAGAGATGTGTGTGGTTTGCTTATTTACCTCAACAGAGTAGCCAGAGAACAGAGGGAGGGTCTCTTTGAAGTTCTTCTGTTTCTGGACTTGGCTCCATCACCCTTAACCCTTTCATGACATATCATGTAATAGTACTATTAATAGGTGACCTGCCTCCATTAGACATACTATTATGTCATGGTGATTGGACAGGCACCACGGGGGCCTGCTGTATCCCCTGGTAGCCTAATAGCCTATGCCGGCAAATAACCCGTTCTATGCTGTGGTCGGTGCGCACTTTGGCATATGTGTTTGCTGTCCGTGAGGGAAAGCAACGGGTGAGAAGGCAGCCCGATGCCTTCCAGCGGCATCGAAACCTGCCTTCGACAGAAGCCGAGGAGATCCAGCCCCAGGCTGGGTCTCTTGGGCAACCTGTTAGGGTATTACACTGAGTAATACACTAACAGGCAATGCATTATAATACAGATGTATTGTAATGCATTGTAGAGGGGATCAGATCATCAAAAGTTGAAGTCCCAGAGTGGGACAGAAATAAAGTAAAAAAAAAAAAAAAAGTTTTTAATAAAAAAAGAAATTAAAGTTTAAAAAAAACTGTTCACAGTGGATGTGGTCAGACGCTAAAACAAATAAAACTTTATTTGTTGTCATGCATTAACCCCTTAAAGACTGGGCTGGTGGACCTGACTTGAGGACTTGCGCTGTACATCTACGCCCGATCAGCGGCACGGCCCCTGCTGCATATGCTGGCATCAGTGAAAACACTGATGCTGGCGTATTAACATCTTGTATGCCACTATCAAAGCTGACCGCTGCATGCAGAGGGTTACGGGTGCCCTCCGCATCTCCATTGGGTCCCCGCGCTGCAGTGACGGGGACCCGATAGCAGAGAATGCAGCCCGATGCCTTCCATAGGCATCAGGGCTTGCCTTCTACAGAAGCCTGTGAGAACCAGCCCTTAGGCTGGGTCTCACAGGCAGGCTGTCAGCATAAAAGCTGACAGCCAATACATTACAATACAGGTTGTATTGTAATGCATTGCAGAGGGGATCAGACCCCAGAAGTCTAAGTCCTAGAGTGGGACAAAAATAAGTTAAAATAAAAGTTTTTTTATCAAAAAAATACAGTTTCACGTAAAAATGAAAAACAGACATATTGGGTATTGCCGCGTCCGTAACGACCACCTCTATAAAAATATCACATGATCCACCCCCTCACCTGAATGCCGTAGAGCCAACTTTTGCAGCAATCACAGCTCTAAGTCGCTTTGGATAAGTCTCTATGAGCTTGCCACATGTTACCACTGGGATTTTTGCCCATTCCTCCTTGCAAATCTGCTCCAGCTCCTTCAAGTTGGATGGTTTGCGCTTGTGAACAGTAATCTTTTAGTCTGACCACAGATTTTCTATTGGATTGAGATCTGGGCTTTGGCTGGGCCATTTCAACATATTTACATGTTTCCCTTTAAACCACTCAAGTGTTGCTTTAGCAGTGTGTTTGGGGTCATTGTCCTGCTGGAAGGTGAACCTCCGTCCTAGCCACAAATCACACACCGGTTTTGCTCAAGAATATCCCTGTATTTAGCACCATCCATCTTTCCCTCAACTCTGACCAGTTTCTGAGTCCCAGCTGCTGAAAAACCTCCCCACAGCATGATGCTGCCACCACTATCATGTTTCATTGTGAGGATGGTGTTCTTTGGGTGATGTGTTGGGTTTGCGCCAGACATACCGTTTTCTTTGATGGCCGAAAAGTTCAATTTTAGTTCCATCAGACCTGAGCATCTTCCTCCATACATTGCCTTTTCTCAAACTCACAACGTACCTTTTTGTTTTTTGCTGAAAGTTATGGCCTTCTTCTGGCCATTCTGCCTTAAAGCCCAACTCTATGTAGCATACGGCTTATTGCCGTCCTATGTACAGATACTCCAGTCTCTGCTGTGGAACTCTGCAGCTCCTCCAGGGTTACCTTAGGTCTCTGTGCTGCCTCTCTGATTAATGCCCTCGTTGCCTAGTCCGTGAGGTCTCTTGGCAGGTTGGCTGTTGTGCCATGTTCCTTCCATTTGGTTATGATAGATTTGATGGTGCTCCTGAGGATCATCAAAGATTTGGATATTTTTTTATAACCTAACCCTGACTTGTACTTCTCAACAACATTGTTCCTTACCTGTTTGGAGAGTTCCTTGCTCTTTATGGCAGTGTTTGGTTAGTGATGCCTCTTTCTTAGGTGTTGCAGCCTCTTGGGCCTTTCCAAAAATGGTGTATATATGTAATAACAGATCATGTGACACTTAGATTGCACACAGGTGGACATCATTTCACTAATTATGTGACTTTATGGGCTTCCTAACAAAGGGGGTGAATACATACGCACATGCCAATTTTCTGTTTTCTATTTCTAAACAATAGTTTTATTTATATATTTTCCTAATTTCACTTCACCAACTTAGACTATTGTGTTCTGATCCATCACATAAAATTCAGATTAACAAAACATTGAACTTAAGGCTGTAATTAGGGATGAGCGAATTGACTTCGGATGAAACATCTGAAGTCAATTCGCATAAAGTTTCGTTTCAATTCTAATTTATACTGTAAAAAACACATTTCCCGAGCTCGGAACCAAACCAGAGTCCGGGAAATGTTTTTTTTTTTTAGAGTATAAATCAATTTCCGAAGTTTTATGCGAAGTAATATCTTCGGCTCATCGCTCGCTCCGTACAGTATTGAAACGAAGTTTTATGTGAATCGACTTTGGATGTTTCATCCAAAGTCGATTCGCTCATCCCTAGCTGTAATGTAACAAAACACAAAAAAAAGTCAAGGGGGAGGGGGTGCACATAAAACAATCCGGCGAAAAATAAAAAAATTATGGCTGTCAGAATATGGAGACGCTAAAACATGATATTTTTTTTTTGTTTCAAAAATGCTTTTATTGTGTTAAAAGTAAAAAAAATTGGAAAGTAGACATATAAAGTATCGCTGTGTCCGTAACAACTAGGTCTAGTAAAATATCACATGACCTAACCCCTCAAGTGAACACCGAAAAAATAAAAACTGTCAAAAAAGCAATTTTTTGTCATCTTACATCACAAAAAGTGTTAAACCTCACGATCAAAAAGTCATACGCACCCCAAAATCATACCAAACTGTCATCTCATCCCGCAAGAAATGAGACCCTACCTAAGACAATCGCTCCAAAAAAAAATAACTATAGCTCTCAGAATATGGAGACACTAAAACATGTTTTGTTTTTTTTTGTTTCAAAAATGTATTTATTGTGTAAAACTAAAATAAATAAAAGGTATACATATTAGGTATTGCAGCGTCCGTAACAACCTGCTGTATAAAAATCACATGACCGAACCCCTCAGATGAACACCATAAAAAAAAAAAAAAAAGTGTCACCTTACATCACAAAGTGTAATACAAGGCTATCAAAAAGTCATATGCACCCTAAAATAGTACAAATCAAACCGTCAAATCAAAAAAATGAGCCCCTACATAAGAAAGTCGCCCAAAAAATTGAAAAAAACTATGGCTTTCAGAATAGGGAGTCACTACAAAAATCATTTTTTAAATTGTCATGTCCCTAACAACCTTCTCTATAAAAATAGCACATGATCTAACCTGTCAGATGAACATTGTAAAAAAAAAAAAAAAAAAACGTGCCAAAACAGCTATTTCTCCCTCCCCTATGAAAGCACCATTGGAGAGATACCGCCTCCTCCCAGGACAGGAAACAGAATTCCACACTGCTTTAAAAAGGAGGGATCGTCCCTCACTACTCCAGTTCTGTTTCCTGTCCTAAGGAGGCAGGTGTAGGTTCCACGCTGCGTTATTAGGGAAAGTGCTGCGGGCACCCCGGCTTTTAAGTTTGAGGAGGGCTTACCCGGGCAGTGTAAGTACTCCCTCTGGGAGCCGCTGCCGAGCCTGAGCTCCTTGATCGACCCCTCACTCCGGCTCCCTCTTCATGTTAGGGGTTCTCCCCTGGCGTGGCGGTTCACTGCAGCCTTGTTCGCAGTTCCGGTGCGCGGCAGCAAAGGGAGGCCCTGGTGCGCATGACCGGAAGTGGGGGGTGCCGCTTCACACGCGCGGCCGATTTAAATCCCAGCCAGCACAGGCTGCAGTCGGAACAGGCAAGCAGTCTGCATCCTCCATTTGGGATTCACCTTTGGTTGACCATGGAGCAGAACCAGCGTGTGGATGCCACTGAAACCACCAATGAATCGGTACCCTGGAGGGGTGATACCCCAAGCATTTTTTTATTATGCTTATAGTAACAGTCTGCTCTGGTTTAATTTTAGAGACCTAAAGAGAGTAAGCAGATCTCAAGATCCAAAGACAGAGGGTGTGCCATATGCAAAAAGAGATTACCCTCAGGCTATGAGAAACTCTTATGTGAACATTGCATTAGGAAAACTAATGGAAGAGGAGACCCCATCTCTGATCACCAGTTTGAAAGAGATGATTCGAGAAGAGGTCAAGGAAACTGTGAAAGAGTCGGTCAGCATGTTAGAAAATCGACCTAGTACCTCAGCAGTGGCATCTATTCCCCCCTCAAGTGACCAGGACATACTGTCTGAGTTAGAGGAGGAAGGAGAGAGACTCTCATCTGATGACTCCTTTGAAGCAGATACTGCGGGCAGACCTTTGTTTCAGGCTGAAAACATTAACTCTAGTTAAAATAGTGAGAGCCACTATGGGGTTAGACGATCAGAGAACCCCTCAGTCGGTCCGTGATTCCATATTTGAGAGCCTAAGTACTAAGAAGGCTAGGAGCTTTGATGTGCATGAGAATATAGAATCTCTAATTACTAGGGAATGGAGTAAACCTGATAGGAAGTTTTTCATTCCCTCAGCTATTAAGCGGAAATACCCATTTGAGGAAAAAGTCTCAGCCTCTTGGGATAGGTCCCCAAAGTTAGATGCCCCGGTGGCTACAATATCTAGGAAGGCAGCCCTTCCCTTTGAGGATACAGGGTCCCTTAAAGATATAATAGATAAGAGGGCAGCTATATATTTGAAAAAGAATTGGGAGGCTACAACGGCAGCCTTTAAACCTGCTATAGCGGCAGCTCAGGTGGCAAGTACCCTTTAGGGTGTGGGTCTCTGAGTTGGAAGGGCATATTAAGGAGGGTATGCCAAAAGAAACTATTCTTTGCTCCTTCCCTACAATTTTTGGTGCTATTGATTTTTTATCTTATGCCTCAGTGGACTCCCTTAAGTTTTCTGCACGAGCATCTGCCTTGTCCAACTCAGCTAGACGTGCAATATGGCTAAATTGGAGTGGGGACGCTACATCTAAAGCGAAGCTCTGTGGTATTCCCTGCCAGGGAGAGTTCTTATTTGGGCCGTTCCTGGATGAGTTACTGGAGAAGGCCTCAGACAGGAAAAAAGGATTTCCCACTTCCTCTCTATCAGCCCCAAAGAGACCATTCCGATCTCGGCTAAATAGGGGGTTTAGAAAAAAGGAGGGCTGTAGACAAAACCCTAGTTCTGCAAATAAGTCCAGGGGATACCTTTTTTCTAGAGCAGAGGCATCCAAAAAGAAAACGGAATGACGCCAGGGCCCCGGTAGGAGGTCGGCTTTCTCTCTTCCTAAAGAACTGGCGGGAAATTACAAACAGCCCCTGGATACTACAGGTGTTAGGGGAGGGATACAAAATCAATTTTCTAGGTCTTCCCCAAGAAAGGTTTGTGATAACAGACCTTCGTACAAACCCCTCAAAACAGGAGGCTATCGTTTCAGAGGTTCTCGCCCTTCTAGAAAAGAATGTTCTGACCAGGGTTCCTGTCCAAGAGATAGGGAGGGGATATTACTCAACCCTTTTCCTTGTAAGAAAGCCGAACGGATCCTACCGAGCCATAATAAATTTGAAATTGTTAAACTGACACCTAGAGTACGAGAAGTTTCGTATGGAGACCATCAAAACCGCAATTCTAAATCTGTTCCCAGGGTGCTTTATGGCCACTCTAGATTTAAGGGATGCCTACTATCACATTCCCATTCATCCCAGTCACCAGAAGTATCTGAGAGTAGCCATACAGTTGGAAGAGGAGGTACAGTACATGTACAGTTCAGGGCACTCCCCTTCGGGTTAGCCCAGGCGGTTTACAAAAGTGGTGGCCGAGATGCTGGCGCATGTGAGAGAGAAGGACTCAGTGATTATTCCATATTTGGACGACTTTCTCCTCCTCTCTCACTCGTACCTGCATCTAGAGATAGTCTGGTTCAAGGAAGTACTAAAAAAACGAGGCTGGGAAATAAACTTACAGAAGTCAAATCTAGTACCAAGTCAGAGATGTACCTTTTTAGGGATGGTCTTGGATTCTACAGCTCAGATCTGTCAGCTGCCCCTTCCAAAAGCTCAGAATCTGATTACCAGAGTACAGAATCTAGCGTACAGTCAGACAGTTTCCTTGAGAGGGGCTATGTCAGTTCTAGGGTTAATGACGGCAGCCATTCCGGGGGTAGAATGGGCTCAATTTCATTCAAGATCCCTTCAACTACAGATCCTGGAAGAGTGGGACAAGGATGTTTTCTCTCTGGATTCGCAGATTCGTCTGTCACCTCAGACTCTCCTCTCTCTGGAATGGTGGACGAATTTGTCGAATCTTCAAAAGGGAGTTCCTTGGGAAAGAAAGAATGTTCTGTCCCTAACTACGGACGCCAGTCCGCAAGGTTGGGGGGCTCATGAGAGACCCGCCTGTTTTAGGGATCTTGGGATCAGGATCTCCAGTTACAGTCCCAGAATTTTTGGGAGTTAAGCGCCATCAAGTTAGCCTTGACTCAGAGTCTCGAGGTAATAAAAGGCAGAAATGTTCAGATCTATTCGGACAATATGACTGCAGTAGCCTATATAAACAGGCAGGGAGGGACCAGATCCCCTGCTCTCATGTACCTTGCACAAGAGATCTTCCAGTTAGCAGAAATTTCTCTATTATCGATTTCTGCAGTGCATCTAAGGAGGAAGGACAATGTAGCAGCGGATTTCCTAAGTCGTCACCAGCTTCGACAAGGGTAGTGGTCCCTGGACCCTCAGGTTTTCAAAAAGATAGTCGCCCTTTGGGGAGTGCCAATTATAGATCTATTTGCTACCCGGTCCAACAGGAAGGTAGACAAGTTCTTCTCGCTAAGTCCAGGGGACCATCCAACATCGGTGGATGCATTAGCTCAACCTTGGGGGAAGGGTCTCCTTTACGCTTTTCCCCCTTGGAAGTTAATCCCAAGGGTACTGAGGAAGATAAGGGAGGTGGAGGCGTTAGTGATTTTAATAGCCGGCTTCTCGTCAAGGAGGGTTTGGTTTTCATGGCTCCAGAGACTATCAATTGCAGCTCCCAGGGTCCTTCCTGCAGTACCGGGGCTATTAGTTCAGGGTCCAATCCTCCACCCCAGAGTGGAGAGCATCCACCCGACTGCCTGGCTATTGAGAGGCAGATGTTAAAGAGCAAAGGGCTATCAGAACATGTTATTTCTACGCTACTAGCAAGTCGCAAAAGGGTTACTTCAACCATTTATACCCGTACTTGGAAGGCCTTCTTTAACTTTGCCAGGGTTCCAGTAGATGTATTAGAGGCCCCTCCGATTCCCTTAATTTTAGAGTTCTTACAGGCGGGCTGGGAAAAGAAGCTTAGGCCCAGCACTTTGAAGGTTCAGGTTTCGGCGTTAAGTGCACTTTTTGAATTCAGACTGGCAGAACACCCTTGGATTAAGAGATTCATCAGGGCAGTGTCTAAGTTATCTCCAGTGTCAAAGTCAAGACTACCACCCTGGGATCTCAATTTAGTTCTTTTCGCGCTTGCCGCGGATCCTTTTGAGCCAATTCAGGAAATTTCATCAGCTAGGAGAGTGGGAGAGATTGCGGCGCTTTCCATTAACAGGCCATATCTAAACATTCTAGAAGATAGTCATTATCCCTCCTGATCCGTCCTTTTTACCCAAGGTGTCCTCCACTTTCCATCATTCTCAGGAAATAGTCCTTCCATCCTTTTATGCCGATCCTAAAGAGAGTTCAGAATCTGATTTCCATTGCCTAGACGTAAGAAGATACCTAATAAAATATTTAGAGGCCACTCAGTCTTGGAGAGCCTCTCCAAAGCTGTTTATTTCTTTCCAGGGAAAGCGTAAGGGTTTGGCCGCATCTTCACGAACTATTGCCAGATGGATTAGACAAGCCATTCAGTTGGCACATTCAGTTAAAGGAATTTCCCCACCACTACAGTTCGGGGGCCCATTCAACCAGATCTGTTTCTACATCCTGGGCAGAGAGAGCTTCGGCTTCTATTGAACAGATCTGTGGGGCAGCTACCTGGAATTCTCCGCATACCTTCTTTCGCCATTACAGGCTTGTTGCCCTCTATTGAGGGGCTAATTTTTGGTCAGAAGGTACTTCAGGCAGTTGTCCCACCCTAGTCTTGATCTCGCTTATATCTCCAATGGTGCTGTCATAGGCGAGGGAGAAAATTACGATTACACTTACTGGTAATACATTTTCTTTGAGCCTATGACAGCACCGGTATAATTCCCCCCCTAATATATAGATATATATATATAAAAAAGAGAATGATAACGGATGTTATGAGATTATTGTTTTGGTGTTGGTTTCAATTTATTTTCCTTAGTTCTTGGAATAGTACTGGAGTAGTAAGGGACGATCCCTCCTTTTTAAAGCAGTGTGGAATTCTGTTTCCTGTCCTGGGAGGAGGCGGTATCTCTCCAATGGTGCTGTCATAGGCTCAAAGAAAACGTATTACCGGTAAGTGTAATCGTTATTTTTTTTGTTACCTTGCCTCACAAAAAGCGTAATATAGAGCTACCAAAAATCATATGTACCCTAAAATAGTACCAACAAAACTGCCCCCTTATCCCGTAGTTTCCAAAATGGGGTCACTTTTTAGAGTTTCTACTCTAGGGGTGCATCGGGGGGGGGGGTGTCTTCAAATGTGACATGGCAACTTAAAATTATCCCAGTTAAATCTGCCTTCCAAAAACCATATGGCGTTCCTTTCCTTCTGCACACTGCCGTGTGCCCATACAGCAGTTTACGACCACATATTGGGTGTTTATGTAATCTACAGAATCAGCGTAATAAATATTGAGTTTTGTTTGGCTGTTAACCCTTGCTTTGTTACCGAAAAAATAGATTAAAATGGAAAATCTGCCAAAAAATTCTTTTGGAACACCTAAAGGGTTAACAAAGTTTGTAAAATCAGTTTTTAATACCTTGAGGGGGCTAGTTTCTAAAATGGGGCCGTTTATGGGTGGTTTCTATTATGTAAGCCCCACAAAGTGACTTCAGACCTGAACTTAAAAATTGGGTTTTGAAAATATTATTAATTTTAAGATTTGCTTCTAAACTTCTAAGCCTTCTAACGTCCTAAGAAGAGAAAATGTAATTTACAAAATGATCCAAACATGAAGTAGACATATAGGAAATGTAAAGTAATAACTATTTTTTGGAGGTATCACTATCTGTTTTAAAAGCAGAGAAATAGAAATTTTGAAAATTGCAAATTTTTACAAATATTATTTTTTTTAATAAATAAAAATAAAATATTTTGACTCCTTAAGGTGAAAAATGGCAGGGTCCTGAATGGGTTAAAAGATGGGATAGGAATGCCCAATAACAAAAACTACCAAAAAAAAGGGACTAGTAGAATTTAAAGCCACTATTTAGTGTACTCTGTTTAACTCCCACTCATTCATGTTAACTGGTGGAGTATAGAGAACCGTTTATCATAATGTGGTATAGTTCATCTTTTAAAACTCAGATATGCCTAAATTGCATGCCTCTCTAGATAGGCAGCAATATGATTCTGAGTACCAAAGAGAAACTCAATTCGGAAAGAGACAGTTGGAAACACTGTAGCAGTTTGCTCATTTGTTATGCTTCTACAAGTTATATCCTCACAGATGCTACTTTCTTGTAGCTGAGGACATAAATCAGCCCCCTATCTCTGTTTGTATCTAACTAGCTTCTAAAACAAAGTTGCCACAATTTGTTCCTGCTCTGCTATCAATCTAGTTCCTATGCTGAGGCTTGACGCGTTTCTGAAATTTCATCAGGAGCCCTCATAGACAGAACTTTAAAGAATTGTGTATAGATCAGCAGGGTTACGCCATGCATGTGGGGTATCCGGCACTGGAGCGGCCATGAAGCCAAACCAAAGGTGTTTGAACCTTTACAGGTTTCGACCGCATGCCAGCTGACTAATAGAGCGGCGGATGCCACAGGAGAGGGGAGTGCCATCATGGCTCCTTCCCTGGCACTCGCGTCACTGTATCCCTAACGAGATCACTCAGACAAGAATAGGTAAGTCTTCATATTGTACATCAAGAAGGGATAAGAAGCAGACCTTTCAGTATTGGCATATAGGAGACCCAAACATTACTTGGCAATGGCATAGTTGAATGGCTAAGTAATTAATAGAGAACAAAACCATAAAGAAAAACTAGGCGCGTTAGCGTCCTATTCGCTTAAAACTTTGTCATGTCCAGTTGGCAGAAGCTATTCTCTTCTATTTATCATGTCTAGTTGACACGACCCTATGATATAATATAATGTTTGATATGATAACAACATTAATCTTTAGCAAAGAACAGTCAAGATGAAAGATGTATCGCCTTGGAAAACATACAACCATGGAAATCACCCTGATCAGCCGCTTGGCAGTAGCTGACTTAATAACTGTGGTCAGCAATGGATGTCCACTGTGAACTGAATCAATTAGTGTGATGCAAACTAATTTAGTGTTCTGGACTGTGAAATATCTGCAACTTTGTTATCCTATTGCTAAAGGGATGGCAGGATTTCTGGCAGGAGGCCTTAGCACAGATGGTTGGGGCAATGAGGCTAGGTTAGTTTTCTCTGACGTGCAATTACCAACTGAACCACGACCCCCAAGTATCACCAGTTCTTTCAAGTCACTCACCAATTGTTACAAAGACCATATCAGAGGGTGGTGGGAAATACAAACCCTGGAAACGTATCGTATATTGAAAATAGTGTCAAGGGGGCTCAGGATTCCCTTAATGCCAGTAGCCAGGATACGCTCACCGGAATTCTTGGCTAAATGGGAAAAGGAATCGAAAGATTAATCTCTTTGCTTAATGACACTGCTTCTAGAAGAAGAACACAGTGTTTATGAGAAAAACACCACAGCACTGCATGATTTGGTCGAGGCAGTGAGCAAATTTTCCTCCAACCCAGAGTTCTCCCATGAAGAGCAGTTACTCCAACAAATGCTTAAATGGTTTAAAGCCCAACTGAAGGAGCGTAAGCACTTTCAAGACGTTAGAGATACGGGAGATTTCAGGGAAGGACGCATATTTGATTACAGCGTGAAGCAGAAAAGAACCTTGGAATTAGAGACTGAGCGATCCTCCTCGGAAGCAGAATCAGAAACTGATTTGAGCAGTAAAAAGTTCCCTATTCAATCGGTTTACCCCAACAGCGAGAGGTAGGGGCAGAGGAGAAGGATCTAGATTTAGAGGCAATTTTTTAGCAACTAACCCTCAAGTATACAACTATCTGCTCAGAGACAGGAAGTAATTAGACCAGCGGCAATGTGTAAATCAACACAGGACAAGACTCAATTTATCTAAAATACCCCTGAGCTCAGGGGAACTGGGGGTTCTAAAGAAAGGTTTATCTTTTGTCCCCGTCAATACATTTAAATCTTCTAATAGATCGAAGATCTCCATCTGTTTGTGCATAAGCTCAAATAGAAGAAATTCTTTGCTACGCACAACAGACTTCAATGTACCGAATTAGGCATTGAAGAAGGAGATGTGGTGGATGTTCAATTACTATCTGATCTATGGGAGGAGGGGAATAGGACCCTGAGACATTTACTAATCTTAGACCGCCTTCCACTAAAAATCCACCAATAGGGGACAACACCACCCATGGACGTTTTTATCAAAGTTGTCACTGATCAGCTGAGATCTTTAGAGGGATACAAGTCCAGGAGGAGAAATTTGACACATGCAGAAATGGAGGGACTCATGGCTTCAGATACTGATTCATCAATCATAATAAAACCCTCCGATGAAGGGGGAATGTGGTCATCCTGGAGCAGGGGCAATCTGAAGAAATGTGCCTCAAAATCATAAATGACCGATCCTGCTATGAACTCCTCCCAACCAGTCTGCTTCCAACATATCGTAAGGAGCTTAGTGAGATTCTGAACAAGGCTCTTCAATCTAAACTGATTAGTAAGACGGAGATGGAATTTCTGCTACCCTCGCACCCACATATGGCGTGCTTTTATGGTCTGCCTAAGATCCACAAAGGCCTTGATCCACTTAAGGGAAGGCTGACGGTCTCAGGGACGAACAGTCTCACTCATTAAATCAGTACTTGTGTGGGTCAAATCCTTATACCGTTTGTTACCTCCTTACCTTCTTACATCAGGGATTCCATGGAGGTCATCAAAAAAAATGAATGGCCACCATGTGAAACAAGACATCATCTTAGGAAGCCTTGACATAGAGGCGCTATACAGCTGCATCCCGCATGGGAGGGGCTGTGAGACGGTGGCCTCTTTTTTTTTTTTTTTTTGCATGAGCGTTGTACTCACCTCTGGCCGCACAATTAGTTTGTGCTCCAGCTATTAGGATTTATTCTGGAGCACAACACCTTTCTTAACAACAAGATTTATCATTAAAAAAGGGGTGTGGCCATGGGGAGCACATGCGTCCCCACTTATGCCAACTTGTATCTGGGGGGATGGGAACAGGAGGTAATCTTTGGTGATACCATGAAAGATACCATCATCGATTGTGCTTTGGCTAAGGTACATCGATGATGTACTCCTCTTTTGGAAAGGCGATGCAGGATCCTTTGCCTTTTCTTTACTTAAGAGGGCCATTCATCAATGATTACTTTTCTGGACCTCGTGATTTATAAGGAAATTGATGGCAACATTGGGACTCGACTGTTCCGTAAAAAGACAGCCACCGATAATCAATTGGGCTGGAATAGTCATCAACTCATGACCCTGAAACAGGGAATACCGAAGGGACAATATTAGAGGCTGCAACGTAATTGTTCCACCATTGAGGACTTCTGGCTAGCCGCAACTGATCTCAAGCTTAGGTTTCAGCGCCGTGGTTATCCCATCACACTTTTAAACCAGGCATACCAATATGCTTTAAGCTGTGAAAGGGGGTCATTACTTAATCCATGACCACGCAGCAAGGGGTCTGAAACCATTCACATCATTGCGAACTTTAATGATGCGCATGGCCCAGTCAGGGAAATTTTATCCAACTTCTGTGTGATTCTCCAGGCGGATCCTGATGAGGGACATCTTGTTGGTGATGCTCCATCGATTACATATCGTCAAGGGAGGAACATCAAGGATCGCCTGGTCCATAGCTTTTATCATCCTTCTCGCATCTCATTGGTTGAGTCACCCATTGAAAGGCACATATAGATGTGGTAAATGCATCGCCTGCAATTCCATTCTTACAGGTAAAACGAGCACGCACACATCTCGAGTATACACAATTAGGACTTTTATTAATTGTAAATCCATGGATCTTGTGTACTTAGGAACTTGTATTTGCGGTGCTCAATGTTGGCAAAACCCTAAGAGAGTTCAGAAGATGTATTGTCGACCATTTAAATGACATTCGCAATGGGTCGAATATGCCCATTGCACATCGTATAGCGGAGTAACATGCAGGGGAACTGGGACTGATCAAGTTCCAAGAGATTGAGATTATTAGACCATCAGCCAGAGGAGGGGACCTTGATAAACGTCTCCTACAGAAGGAGGCACAGTGGACCTTCAGCCTTTGGACTGTACGCCCCAATGGTCTGAATGACCATATTTTATTTGTGTGCTTTTTATAATCAATCCCTTTGGCACACAAGTTGCTTGCCACACTTTGGCCACTCACTGAGCGTGTTATGTTGTATGCTGAGTCATCTGTTTAACATTGGTAACACCATTATGACATATGATATCTTCTGTCAACTGGCAGTTTGTAGATTGAAAGGGACTGTCAAGGAATTGACTATATGTCCAACCAGGGCGATTGACAGCTTAGTCACGGTATGTATGGCAGTCTATACATTATTTAACACAACAGATGTCATTAACTGCTGACTGGCTACACTTATGAAGGAGCAGTGGTATGTAGGTCTGATATTATGATCATTGTCGCAATTGACTGATCAGCTCTTAGTAGGATAGCACTGCCATCAATGTAAGTGTGGTGTGACGCAATACATTTCATCCAATGCTGACCGCAGTTATTAAGTCAACTACTGCCAATAGGCTGATCAGGCCACACCTATTAAGGAGCAGTTACGTAGGCTGATATCACTATCATTGTGACAATTGACGGATCAGCTTTGACTAGGATGGCACTGCCATCGAGTTATGCATGTTGTGACAATACATTTTATCCATTGCTGACCGCAGTTATTAAGTCAGCTACTGCCAAGTGGCTGATCAAGGGCGATTAACCACGCCATTGGTGATTTCCATGGTTGTATGTTTTCCAAGGCGATACATCTAGCGTCTTGCCTGTTCTTTGCTAAAGATTAAAAGGAGTCTGTCACCAAAATATCACGTTATACACCACTTACATGGCTCTCTAGCACACATATCCATGATTCAAATAGTACCTTTGTAATTTTCTTCTGACTTTCACCAGCAGGACAAACGCAGTTTAATCCATATGCAAATGAGGGCTCGCAAGTGCTTAGGGGCGGCGTTCGGTGTTTAGGATCCCAGGCTGCTCTGCCTTCATTTTACATTACTCCTCCCCAGCCTCCTCCTTGGCCTGCCATGCAAGTCCCTTGCATCATCCACAGGACCGGCCGATATCCCTGTGCTAGAGAGCCATGTAAGTGGTGTATAACGTCATATTTTGGTGACAGACTCCCTTTAATGTTGTTATCATATCAAACATTATATTCTATCATGATAAATCTATAAGAGAATAGGTTCTGACAACTGGACATGACAAAGTTATAAGAGAATAGGACGCTAACGCGCCTGGTTTTTCTTTATGGTTTTGTTCTCTATTAATTACTTAGCCATATAACTATGCCATTGCCAAGTAATGTTTGGGTGCCAATACTGAATAGTCTGCATTTTATCCCTTCTTGATGTACAATGTGAAGACTTAACTTGTCCGGGCGATCTCGTTAAGGATACAGCGATGCTAGTGCCAGGGAAGGAGCCATGACGGCACTCCCCTCTCCTGTGGCATCCGCCACTCTATTAGTCAGCCGGCATGCGGTCGAAACCTGTTCAAACACCTTTGGTTTGGCTTTATGGCCGCTCCAGTGCCGGATACCCCGCATGCATGGCGTTACCCTGCTGATCTATACACAATTCTTTAAAGTTCTGTCTATGAGGGCTCCTGATGAAATTTCAGAAACGCGTCAAGCCTCAGCATAGGAACTAGATTGATAGCAGAGCAGGAACAAATTGTAGCAACCTTGTTTTAGAAGCTAGTTTGATACAAAAAGAGATAGGGGGCTGATTTATGTCCTCAGCTACAAGAAAGTAGCATCTGTGAGGATATAACTTGTAGTAGCATAACAAATGAGCAAACTGCTACAGTGTTTCCAGCTGTCTCTTTCCGAATTGAGCTATTCTTTGGTACTCAGAATCATATTGCTGCCTATCTAGAGAGGCATGCAATTTAGGTATATCTGAGTTTTAATGGGGATGAACTATACCACTTTGAACATTATGATAAAAGGTTCTCTATACTCCACCAGTTAACGTGAATGAGTGGGAGTTAAACAGAGTACACTAATAGTGGTTTTGAGTTCTACTAGGTACCACTTGGAACCGAACCCAAGTTCAGGAAATGTTTTTTTACAGTAGAAATTAATTTATGAAGTTATTACAATGTATTGGCTCATAGGAGCCAATACATTCTAATACTGTACGGAGTGCTCACTTCGTACAGTTTTCAAAGTATTATGCAAATCGACTTTGGATGTTTCATCCGAAGTCGATTCGCTCATCCCTACCTGTCAGATAAACACCGTAAGAAGACTGCAAAACCAAGCGATCAAAAAGGCTATGGCTCTCAGACTATGGAGACACTAAAACATCATTCTTTCTGTTTAAAATATGCTTTTATTGTGTAAGACTTAAATACATAAGAAAAAGTATACATATTAGGTATTGCCACATCCTTAATAACCTGCCCTATAAAAATATAACATGACCTACCCCCACAGGTGAGCGCTGTAAAAATAAATAAAAACTGTGCCAAAACAACCAATTTTTTGGTTACCTTGCGCAATAAAGTGTAATAATGAATGATGAAAAAATCATATGTACCCAAAAATTGTACCAATAAAAACGTCAACTCTTCCTGCAAAAAACGAGCCCCTGCAAAGACGATCAGCAGAAAAATGTAAAAAATGGAGACAAGAAAACATTTGTTTTTTCAAAAATGCTTTATTATGTAAAACTGAAACAAAGAGAGTAGACATATTTGATATAATCGCATCCGTAACAACCTGCTCTATAAAAAAAATAGCACATAATCTAACCTGTCAGATAAACATTGTAAAAAACAAAAAAAATTAAAACTGTGTCAGAACAGCCATTTTTTGGTTACCTTGCCTCACAAAAAACTTAATATAGAGCGGTCAAAAATCATATGTACCCCAAAATAATACCAATTAAACTGTCACCTTATTCTGTAGCTTCCAAAATGGAGCCACTTTTTGGGAGTTTCTCCTCTAGGGCTTCAAATGGAACATGGTGTCTAAAAATCAAAATCTGTGTTCCAAAAACCATACGGCGCTCCTTTTCTTCTGCGCCCTGTCGTGTGCCCATACAGCAGTTTACCAACACACTTAGGGTGTTTCTGTAAACTACAGAATCGGGGTAATAGATATTGAGTTTTGTTTGGCTGTTAACCCTTAATGTGTTACAGCAAAAATTGGTTAAAGTGGAAAATCTGCCAAAAAAGTGAAAATTTGAAATCTCATCTCCATTTTCCTTTAATTCTTGTGGAACACCTAAAGGGTTAACAGTGTGTAAAATCAGTTTTGAATAGTTTGAGGGATATAGTTTCTAAAATGGGGTCATTTCTGGGTGGTCTCCTCTATGTAAGCCCCACAAAGTGGCTTCAGAACTGAACTGATCCTTAAAAAGTGGGTTTGGAATTTTCTTTAAAATTGCTTCTAAATTTCTAAGCCTTTTAACATCCTAAAAAAATAAAATGACATTTACAAAATTATACCAACATAAAGTAGACATATGGGGAATGTTAAGTAATAAATATGTTATGAGGTATCAATTTGTGTTTTAAAAGCAGAAAAAATAATATTTTGGAAATTGCTAATAAAGTGCAATATGTCACGAGAAAACAATCTCAGAATGGCTTGGAAAAGTAAAAGTGTTCCAAAGTTAATACCACGTGTCAGATTTGCAAAAAATAGTCTAGGCAGGGGGGGGGGTGAAAACTGGCCCGGGGTAGAAGGGGTTAAACAAGAGACGACACCTACACCCACTCATCTCAAGTCCATCCAAATTGCATTCAAATGGCTGTTCCCTTTTGAGGTCACACTCAATGGTCAAGAATGGCAAGCGGTGCACAATCAAAATGCAAATGGACTTGCCAGCTGCTTGGGCAGTGTTACAGATACCTCCTTTAGATATCGCTTTCTGGCTGCCTGTCCCAAAGCCTAGCACCCCATTGCCTGTACAGCCAGATCCTGGCCGGTTGGACAACTGGCAGGAGAAAGAATCAAACACGCCCCAGAAAGTCTGATGCCTGAGAGACTGGCATCCTTGAAGCAAGTTCACAGTGAATACTCTTTGTGGGTAATGTACAGCATGCAAAACTATCCACCACAAACCCTAAAGTTTTTGTTTTTTTTAATTACAGGGACTTGTGAAAGTTCACCTCTGTGTTACCCACAGAAGACTGATGCAGTAAGGCAGCTAACTTACTACTGTCTATTAAGCCTTTTGTCATCTAGTGGCATTTAGTGCTGTGGTCAATTATTATTTATTACATTATTATTTTCTACTCCTTACAGTTTGGATTTCCTTAGCGTACTCTTACCCAGTGGAGCCTAACCTATTGCTTACTACTGCAGGTTGTGTGCTTACATGTTAGGAACAGTGACAATGGATGGTGTGTCACCGCTCACTCATACAGATACCTCTAAACATTGCTGGCTTGCTGCATGTTTTCATATATATGCAAATAACAGTTTTGTTTTATTTGTTCTTGTGTTTTGGTTTATCTTAAGCTTTTCTGATACATTCAGTAGACGCTCCCAAAATGCTTTCCATGGCGTACACATCTGATTCGACGACAGAAGTGGCTACTACTGTCGGTGGCCTCAACACCCCACCAAAAAGTCTGAGAGTATACGTTTATTTCTTCCAAGACACTCATTTTAAAACAGGCCATACACTCTCATTACTAAGTTCATACCTTCAGTATTGGTATCACAGTTACTATTCTGGAGCGTCTTAGCGTGTGGGGGTTAGCGATCGCCAAGCATGTCTCTTTTAAGCACATTCTCACTCAGGCAGATTCAGAGGGTTTCTGTTTCTAAAGGGGGAAATAGGAGTTGACATAGTCACTTTTGTCAGTCTATACGGCCTAAATATAGGTCAACAGCAGTGGCTCAAAAACACATTAACCTGCCTTAATCAGTTTGCTGAGAGCATCAAGTAGGTAGATGGAGATCTTAATGTAGCCTTGTCGACCTCTCTCAATATATACACTGGTGCCACGGTTCACACTCAGGCTTCTCTTGGACATATCCATAAAACACTTTCAGACTCTAATTTAGTGGACACTTGCCAGTTGCTTAACCCATCCTCTCAAGATTATACATTTTTCTTTAAACCGTGTAACACTTTTCAGAGACTAGATTATGTTTTTATATCTGACAGGCAGATACAGTTGTGTTGAAAATTATTCAACCCCCACTGAAATTGAGTGTTTTGGCCAGTTTGACATTGATTTTGATCATTTCAGTCATCTTGTTTACAATTAAATCAAAGAGGCACTTGTAAGTCAGACAAATATAACATTTATAATGAAATAACCACAAATGTCTTTTCTGTGCTCAAATCATTATCAGTTTTATTCAACCCCCAAGTGACATTCAATCTTAGTACTTAGTACAACATCCTTTCCCAGTTATAACAGCTTTTAAACGTGAAGCATAGCTTGACACAAGTGTCTTGCAGCGATCTACGGGTATCTTCGCCCATTCTTCATGGGCAAAAGCCTCCAGTTCAGTCACATTCTTAGGCTTGCGCGCTGCAACTGCTTTCTTTAATTCCCACCAGAGGTTCTCATTCGGATTTAAGTCTGGTGACTGTGATGGCCACTTCAAAATGTTCCAGCCTTTAATCTGCAACCATGCTCTAGTGGACTTGGAGGTATACTTGGGATCATTGTCCTGTTGAAAGGTCCAACGTCTCCCAAGCCTCAGGTTTGTGACGAACTGCATCATATTTTCATCCAATATCTCCTGGTACTGAAGAGAATTCATGGTACCTTGCACACGCTAAAGCTTCCCTGTACCTGTAGAAGCAAAACAGCCCCAAAGCATGATTGACCCCCCGCCATGCTTCACAGTAGGCAAGGTGTTCTTTTCTTCATAGGCCTCCTCCAAACATAGCATTGATCCATGGGCCCAAACAGTTCTAATTTTGTTTCATCAGTCCACAGAACACTATCCCAAAACTTTTGTGGTTTGTCCACATGACTTTTGGCATACTGCAGTCGACTCTTCTTATTCTTTGGAGACAGCAAGGGGGTGCGCCTGGGAGTTCTGGCATGGAGGCCTTCATTACGCATTGTGTGCCTTATTGTCTGAGCTGAAACTTCAGTACCCGCATCTGACAAATCTTTTTTCAGTTCCTCAGCAGTCACACGGGGACTTTTCAACACTTTGCGCTTCAGGTAGCGCACAGCAGTCGAAGTCAGCATCTTCTTTCTGCCACGACCAGGTAGCGTGTGAACAGTGCCCTTTGCCTTGAATTTGTGAATGATGCTTCCTATGGTGTCTCTTGGTATGTTTAACATCTTTGCAATCTTCTTATAGCCATTGCCCTTCCTGTGAAGAGAAATCACCTCTTCTCTTGTCTTCCTGGACCAATCTTTTGACTTCACCATGTTTGTAAACACACCAGTAAATGTCTAGAAGGAGCTGAGTATCAGTCATTTTAAATCTGACGAATTGGTGCTTATTATGCTTGATTGCTGCTCCTTGACATCCAGAGGTGTTTTCAATACCTGATCGAAAACACTTGAATGAACCTCTGTTCTTAAGAGTGGTAGTCTTTAAGGGGTTGAATAATTGTGTCAATGAAGAAATCACAAAAAAACATTTAATACTGTATTACAAAAACAATTGATGTCATTTTAGTTGCATTTGGTTCTTTAAAAAGTCCTTGTAAGATTTCATTTTGAACACAATTACAAATGTACACTAAATTCCCTAAAACCCTTTACAGCATTGGGGGTTGAATAATTTTGAACACAACTGTATGCCTCTTAAAAGGACTAGAACCAATTACAGTATCCAATCACTCCCCTGTCTTGGCTTTAGTATGCTTTTCAAATTTGCCACTTAAGCAATGGACATGGGCGCTTGAATGAGACACTCTTAGATAGGGATGCAGACTTGAAATCTCTTCAACAATATCTGGCCCTATATTTTCAATAAAATTTGCCTTAAGACACCTCAGTGGCCATGGTTTGGGAAATGCATAAAGTAGTAGTTACTTATAAAGTAGTTATTTCAATGCGTCCACAAAAAATCTGGACAGCACACTGTGTGCTATCCGCATCCGTATGTCCGTTCTGTAGCCCTGCAAAAAAAATAGAACTTGTCCTATTCTTGTCCAAATTGCGGACAAGTATAGGCATTGTTACAATGAATCCGCAAAAAAAAGTTTGCGGCCCGCAAAACACATACGGTCGTGTGAATGTAGCCTTAGTGTGCAAAATTAAGAAAAAAAGACAGAAACTGCTACACTGCTTATTTTCCCAAATAGTGGCCATGGAGTTGCTGCAGCTGAGACAGTGGTTGAAGGACCATCTTAATGTATGTCATGCTAAAGCTTACAAATATTCTAAGTATCGCTTTTATGTACATGGCGATAAGGGTACTAAACTCATATCTTGACTCATCAAACAAAAGCGAGATAGCACATATATTACCCCTATTAAGCAAGCGAGCGGAAGCTCTGTTTCAAAGACTAGAGATATTGCTGTAGCGTTTCAACATTTTTACCAGGATCTATATAACCTGAGGAAACGGGGCGATCTAACGAGTCTGGATTCTTGTGCATGAATGGATCACTTCCTCCATAAACTAAGTTTGCCGAGTCTATTTCCTGATAAGGCAGAAGTCCTACTCAGGCTCATCACGACAGAGGAAGTAGCCAGTATTATCAAGTCTATGCCACGCAGGAAGAGTCCGGGCCCCAATGGCTTTTCTGTGGACTTTTATAGGAAATTCCTACCCACATTGATGCCTTAGCTCACAAACTGGTGTAGAGGCCTCTTTTCTGGTGGCTTTTTTCATAAGCTGTCCCTGCAGGCTATTGTAACTAACCTGCCTAAGGAGGGGAAGGATTTGGAGCACTGTGGTAGTTACAGGTCCATTTCCTTCTTAAATGTAGTTGTAGATCTAGGCGAAGCTGTTGGCCAAGAGGCTCAGTGCTTTCGTCACAAAGCTTGTTCATCCTGACCAGTCAGGGTTTATTCATGGGAGGGAGGGGAACCATAATTCTTGTAAAATTATCACAGTGATCCAGTTAGCCAAGAAGACATGGCAGTCATCAGTCCTTCTTGGTGTAAATGCTGATGCATTATGGTATACCTGAACGATTCTTTCAGGCGATCATGACTCTGTATATAGTGACCTGAGTTCAAGGGTCAGAGTTAATGGTACCCTGTCCCCTTCTTCCCTGTCAGAAATGGCAGTAGGCGGGGGACCTTCTTTCCCCTACCATCTTCATTCTTGTGATGGAAATACTCTTAAAAGCCATCAGAGACCACCCACAGATTCAAGGATTATGTATAAATGATGATAAGACTTTTTACCATACTGCAGCATTCACAGATGACCTGCTCATACTGTTAGTGCTCACTAACCCTTCCAATGCCTTTCCCCATCTGCTGGAGCTATTTTAGCAGTTTGGAGCCAACTCTAACTTTAAAGTTAATTATTCCAAGTCGGAGGACCTGAATATTTCAGCTTCACCCCTGTGGTAGCAGCTCTACAAGCCTCCACTCCATTCAAATGGCAGCCCTCTCACATCACCTATCTGGCGGTTAAGATCCCATCCCAAACTGGGCGCATTTATCAGATAAGTTACCTTCTTTTGTTGAAAGAGGTTCAAAATCTCAGAATACCTTATGTCTCCTGGACGGAGTGTAAAATGTATTAAAAACCTTTATTATACCAAAGCTCTTATATGTTTTACAGATACTTCCTATTTTTATCCTCTGCTCATTTTTGTCTCACGAGGCGCATTTTCACATGCTTTCTTAGGGACAAGTCGCGATTAGCCTACCGCAGATTAGTATTACAGAAAGTGCATGGAGGTTTTGGTCTTCCAGATCTGGTAACCTATTACAGGGCAGTTCACCTAGAAAGACAGCCTTAGTAGAAAGCCACCTTCTTAGAGGAACGTTCTCTCCGCACCTTTAATAAGGAATGTGACTTGCTCAGTAACCCATCTCTTGTGATGCCGGCACACCTAATTCCCTTCCTTTTGAGACCGAACGTGGCGTGCCCTGCACGGATATGGATTAACTTTCAGAGCCACACACTGAAGACCTTCCTTAGCGAGATGCCCAATCCTGATCCACAATCCCTGGTATTCAATCCCACCCTGGGCTCTTTTCTGGACTCCTCTGAACTCATATCTTCTTGCAGATCACTAATAGAAATATACTGTTAACAATATTTAACATCACAAAACTACGTAAGTAAGGCTGATTTGATTATTTTACATTTCAAATACTTAGCAATGTATGAATATATGTTTCATGTTCAGAGAAAGGCATACCTAATCAAAGAAATTCGGTCTAAGTGTTAACGTAATGTATCCTGAAAATGAAGTATTTTTTTCATACCTAAATTTAATGTTTTGGGATTTTTTTGAGCATTTTAAATTAGAAATGTATTGGATGAAATTAGTAAATAATGAAACAAAAAAAGAAGACTGAGGGGAGATCTAATAACTATGTATAAATATATCAGGGGTCAGTACAGAGATCTCTCTCATCATCTATTTATCCCCAGGACTGTGACTAGGGGACATCCTCTGCGTCTGGAGGAAAGAAGGTTTGTACACAAACATAGAAAAGGATTTTTCACGGTAAGAGCAGTGAGACTATGGAACTCTCTGTCTGAGGAGGTGGTGATGGTGAGTACAATAAGGGAATTCAAGAGGGGACTGGATGTATTTCTGGAGTATAATAATATTACAGGCTATAGCTACTAGAGAGGGGTCGTTGATCCAGTAAGTTATTCTGATTGCCTGATTGGAGTTGGGAAGGCATTTTTTTCCCCTTAAGTGGGGAAAATTCGCTTCGGCCTCACAGGTTTTTATTCCTTCCTCTGGATCAACTTGTAGGAAACAGGCCGAACTGGATGGACAAATGTCTTTTTTCGGTCTTATCTACTATGTTACTATGTAATAGGGGGTTATTTATTTTCATCACTTATATAGCGCTGACATATTCCGCAGCGCTTTACAGATATTGTCATGCTGTCCCTGATGGAGGTCACTCTAAGTTCCCTATCAGTATGTCTTTGGAATGTGGGAGGAGACCAGAGTACCCGGAGGAATCTTATGCAAACACAAGGAGAACATGCAAACTCCATTCAGATGTTGTCCTTGGTCAGATTGGAACCTAGGACCCCAGTGTTTCAAGGCACTAACCACTGAGCGGCCATGCATAATAATTACAGAGTAAATACATTCATTAGACATTTTATACATTCATAAATAAGGCCAGGGCTAGATTAAAGGGAACCTGTCACCTCCAAAACACATTCCAAGCTGGCAGCAGTACCTGACAGTAGGCAGCAGCGTGATTCTAACAATTATTGTCTTCCTGAAGCCAGATCAAGGAAAAGCTGTAAAAACGTTGGTTAATCCCTGGCTGGCGCGCTTCTCAAGTCAGGTTTGAAGTCAAGGGGGCAGCGGCCTCCTTACTTCAAGCATCGGTAACTACGCCCCCTTCCCTGCCCGTTCGCCGTGACTGACAGCTCTTGTGCACAACAGTTTAGCTGGCTTTGCTGAACTGCCGGCTGTCAGTCACAGCGAAGGGGCAATTAAGGGAGCATAGTTACCGCTGCCCCCTTGACTTCAAACCTGACTTGAGAAGCGCGCCAGCCGGGGATTAACCAACGTTTTTACAGCTCTTCCTTCATCTGGCTTCAGGAAGACAATAATTGTTAGAATCACGCTGCTGCCTACTGTCAGGTACTGCTGCCAGCTTGGAATGTGTTTCGGAGGTGACAGGTTCCTTTTAAGGGTCCCTGGAGGAGTCCATTCATTGTGGGCCCCCTAATTAAAGAGAAGTCCTTCTCCACCACATACTGGAGGACATTTAGTAAGATTAATACACTGATTTGGAGTAAACCAGGAGGTATTTTCAGTGCAGTGTGCACCGTACATTAACATACTTGCAAATATTAACAGATTGGTTGGTAGGAGAGGGAAAAGTGTGGCGCGCAAAGTGCGTTGCATAATTTTTTTCAGTTAGAACATGCCCCTTTTCCTGAGACACCACCCCCTTCCATGTATGTCCCTCCCCTTTCATGATAGTCCTCCATTCTACATACATACCTACTAACCACCAACACTCCCTACATGTATAACTTCATTATTTACCTATATATGCATCATATGCATAGACGGCACACTCACTATGCACTGAGAGAAGGGGGGGGAGATGTATAGAGCATACAGCACCATTCTTACACTCCCTACATACAGTCGTGGCCAAAAGTTTTGAGAATGACACAAATATTAGTTTTCACAAAGTTTGCTGCTAAACTGCTTTTAGATCTTTGTTTCAGTTGTTTATGTGATGTAGTGAAATATAATTACACGCACTTAATACGTTTCAAAGGCTTTTATCGACAATTACATGACATTTATGCAAAGAGTCAGTATTTGTAGTGTTGGCCCTTTTTTTTCCAGGACCTCTGCAAATCGACTGGGCATGCTCTCAATCAACTTCTGGGCCAATTCCTGACTGATAGCAACCCATTCTTTCATAATCACTTCTTGGAGTTTGTCAGAATTAGTGGGTTTTTGTTTGTCCACCCGCCTCTTGAGGATTGACCACAAGTTCTCAATAGGATTAAGATCTGGGGAGTTTCCAGTCCATGGACCCAAAATGTCAACGTTTTGGTCCCCGAGCCCCTTAATTATCACTTTTGCATTATAGCACGGTGCTCCATCTTGCTGGAAAATGCATTGTTCTTCACCAAACTGTTGTTCTATTGTTGGAAGAAATTGCTTTTGGAGGGTGTTTTGGTACCATTCTTTATTCATGGCTGTGTTTTTGGGCAAAATTGTGAGTGAGCCCATTCCCTTGGATGAGAAGCAACCCCACACATGAATGGTCTCAGGATGCTTTATAGAGATGGCCCGAACTATCCGCCGGTGAACAGTTCCCGGCGAACATGGCTGACAGGCTGATTTACCGGCTAAAGATATATCTGCTGGTATTCATCAGAGGATTAGGAATACAACTAGACGACTGTTACCCCCAGTTGAGGTTTACTTGTGTTTAAAAACGTTTTAATCAATATGCAAATTCTCTACCTTTGTGCCCAAGGGGGCAGGCGCACATGTAGAGTACTGGCAGCACTAGACAGGACTAGGTAGCGAGGAGGAAGAGAGAAAGCTGGCACAGCCTCAGCATAGCCAGACGAGGCTGCTGCCAGCACTTTACACGTGCGCCTGCGCAGGAATTCAGCGTTCGGCTAGCCTGAAAAAAAAGGCCAGTGCAGTGAATAATAACGAGGGGAACAGCGCTGGGAAGCTGTACTTCGAGCGCGGCTGGGCACAAAGCCGCAGGAGACGCTGCCCCATTGGGCACAAAGATAGTGAATTTGCATACAGATTAAAATGTTTTTTAAACACAAGTACAGTTTAACTGGGGGTAACATTAGTATAGTTTTATTCCTAATTCTCTGATGAATACCAGTATATATATATCTTTAGCTGGAAAATCAGCCTGTCAGTGTCCCTTTAAGGAGCGGCAATACTTCCACTTTCCATTGTCTTGTGGTCTGCTGTTACAGGGAACCCATGGTTATCCTAGCCTCTCACTGATAACTGATTAAGGACTGGAGACATTTGTATAAGTGAAGGGAATGGATAGTCAATAGTTCAAGACTGAAGCTGTAAACCATTTGAAAAACTGCTATCATTCAGCTAAGGCTATAAAACATGTAAACTCAGATTGTTAGCTTAAATTTTAAACATGACTATGGGATTCTACTAGGAAAATCATGTTTTAAAATAAATGCCCCTTCCTGGATTCTCCCACTGCTCTATCTTCAGCAGAAGATCAGCACACAAAGGAGAAGGCAGCAGCTTCTGCTCAACTACCTCTCTGTGCTAGAGGAGATTAGAAGAACTTGGTGGAACAGCTTCGTATTTGCATATTAAATACAGAGGAGTCGGAGTCGAGGAGTCGGAAGTTTCAAAATCTGAGGAGTCGGAGTTGGAAAATTTATCTACCGACTCCACAGCCCTGGTCCTGACAGCACCCCAAAAAGCCCTTTTTAGGGCTGCTACATTAGTCTGCTTTTTATTTTCTTTTTCTCCATATATATATTGCAGTTGCCTGGCCTGCCTGTGTGTGAGGAGCTGCAGGCCCACAGACTGTAGTGTGCCCACTGCCAGTGCCCACCACTCATCCCGTGTGGCACAGGGCTTTGCATCAAAAAATGGCATTTCATTTTTACACTTTAGTGTAATTTCAGTTGCTTGCCTGCTAGTGTGTGTCAGGCCGACTTCCACTGACTGTAGTGTGCCCACTGCCAGTGCCCACCACTCATCCCGTGTGGCACAGGACTTTGCATCAAAGAAAGGCATTTAATTTTTACACTTTAGTGTAATTTCAGTTGCTTGCCTGCTAGTGTGTGTCAGGCCGACTTCCACTGACTGTAGTGTGCCCACTGCCAGTGCCCACCACTCATCCCGTGTGGCACAGTAGCTTGCCGATAAGGCATTTAATTTTTACACATTAGTGTAATTTCAGTTGCTTGCCTGCTGCCAGTGTGTGTCAGGCCGACTTCCACAGACTGTAGTGTGTCCACTGCCAGTGCCAACCACTCATACCGGGTGGCACAATATCTTGCCGATAAATAAGGCATTTAATTTTTACACATTAGTGTAATTTCAGTTGCTTGCCTGCTGCCAGTGTGTGTCAGGCCGACTTCCACAGACTGTAGTGTGCCCACTGCCAGTGCCAACCACTCATACCGGGTGGCACAGTAGCTTGCCGATAAATAAGGCATTTCATTTTTACATATTAGTGTAATTTCAGTTGCTTGCCTGCTGCCAGTGTGTGTCAGGCCGACTTCCACAGACTGTAGTGTGCCCACTGTCAGTGCCCACCACTCATACCGGGTGGCACAGTAGCTTGCCGATAAATAAGGCATTTAATTTTTACACATTAGTGTAATTTCAGTTGCTTGCCTGCTGCCAGTTTGTGTCAGGCCGACTTCCACAGACTGTAGTGTGCCCACTGCCAGTGCCAACCACTCATACCGGGTGGCACAGTAGCTTGCCGATAAATAAGGCATTTAATTTTTACATATTAGTGTAATTTCAGTTGCTTGCCTGCTGCCAGTGTGTGTCAGGCCGACTTCCACAGACTGTAGTGTGCCCACTGTCAGTGCCCACCACTCATACCGGGTGGCACAGTAGCTTGCCGATAAATAAGGCATTTAATTTTTACACATTAGTGTAATTTCAGTTGCTTGCCTGCTGCCAGTTTGTGTCAGGCCGACTTCCACAGACTGTAGTGTGCCCACTGCCAGTGCCCACCACTCATACCGGGTGGCACAGTACCTAGCACGCGTAGTACCACTTATGTAAAAAAAAATGACAGGCAGAGGCAGGCCACCGCGCAGGGGCCGTCGTGGTGCTGTGATTTCCACTGTCCCTGGAATAATGCCTAGTGTTCAGAGGCCACGTACCCTGAACCCGAAAAATTCTGAGGACATAGTTGACTGGCTTAGACAGGACACCCAATCTTCAACAGCTTCCGCTAAGAACCTTGACGCACCATCCTCCTCCAGCTCGGCTCCGGTCACCTGCTCTCAAGTTACCACACTCCCGCCTGCCGCCACTACCACCACAGCCGCTTCACTTGATCCGTCAGAGGAGTTATTTACACATCAGTTGGATGCAATTAGTGGTGCACAACCATTATTGCCAGATGTAGATTACAGGGATATGTCTCAGTCAGGCAGGATTACACACATGGATGTACAGTATGATGATGATGTTGTACCCGCTGCTGCTTCCTTTGCTGAGGTGTCAGATACAAGTGAAGCAGTTGATAATGATGATGTGTCCACGGATGCCATGTGGGTGCCTGCTCGAAGAGAAGAAGAGGGGGAAAGTTCAGAAGGGGAGACAGAGAGAAGGAGGAGAGTTGGAAGCAGGGGGAGGTCGTCGCAAGGAGTTAGTGGCACAGTCAGACAGCATGTATCGGCACCCGGGGTCAGCCAGACAGCAACGCATGCTGTTGCCACCACCAGAATGCCGTCATTGCAAAGCTCAGCAGTGTGGCATTTTTTTTGTGTGTCTGCCTCTGATAACAGCAATGCCATTTGCAACCTGTGCATGAGTCGTGGAAAGTCCAACACCCACCTCGGTACAACTGCTTTGCGAAGGCACATGATCTCACATCACAAACGCCTATGGGATCAACACATAAGTACAAGCAGCACACAAACTCAAAGCCACCATGCTCCTCCTGGTCCAGCATCTTTAGCCACGTCAACCACTGCTGTCCTCCCTGCCCCTCTCAACCAACCGCCACTCCGCCTCTCATCTTCAGCAGTTCCTGCTCATCTGCCCACAGTCAGGTGTCTGTTAAGGAAATGTTTGAGCATAAGAAGCCAATTTCACAGAGTCACCCTCTTGCCCGGCAACTGACAGCTGGCTTGACGGAACTCTTAGCCCGCCAGCTTTTACCATACCAGCTGGTGGAGTCTGAGGTCTTCAAAAAATTTGTCGCTATTGGGACACCACAGTGGAAGGTACCCGGACTAAATTTTTTTCCAAAAAAGGCAATCCCAAACCTCTACTATGTTATTGACATCTCTGGCATACAGTGTTGGGGCAAGGGTCCATCTGACCACTGATACCTGGTCTGCAAAGCATGGTCAGGGCAGGTATATCACGTACACTGCGCATTGGGTCAACCTGCTGACGGCTGACAAGCATGGAATGCGTGGCTCCGCAGCGGAGTTGGTGACATCGCCACGACTTGCAGGCACGCCTACTGCCACCTCCTCTACTCCTACTCCATCCTTTTCAATATCCTCCTCGGCTGAGTCCTCTTCTGCTGCGGTGTCTGGCTTCACATCAACTGAATCCCCCTAGCTCCCCAGGGGCTATTCCACATCCCGGATACGACAGTGTCACGCTGTCTTGGGGTTGACTTGCCTGAAAGCAGAGAGCCACACAGGACCAGCACTCCTGTCCGCCCTGAACGCACAGGTGGATCAGTGGCTGACCCCGCACCAACTGGAGATCGGCAAAGTGGTGTGCGACAATGGAACAAATTTGTTGTCGGCATTGAATTTGGGCAAGTTGTCACATGTTCTGTGCATGGCTCATGTGTTGAATCTCCTCGTACATCGATTTGTGTCTAAGTACCCAGGCTTACAGGACGCCCTCAAGCAGTCCAGGAAGGTGTGTGGCCATTTCAGGCGTTCCTACACGGCCATGGCGCACTTTTCCGATATTCAGCGGCGAAACAACATGCCAGTGAGGCGCTTGATTTGCGACAGCCCGACAGGTTGGAATTCAACACTCGTAATGTTCGACCGCCTGCTCCAACAAGAAAAAGCCGTCAACGAGTATTTGTATGTCCGGGGTGCTAGGACAGCCTCTGGGGAGCTGGGAATTTTTTTGCCACGTTACTGGACGCTCATGCGCAATGCCTGTAGGCTCATGCGTCCTTTTGAGGAGGTAACAAACCTAGTCAGTCGCACCGAAGGCACCATCAGCGACCTCATCCCATTTGTTTTTTTCTTGGAGCGTGCCCTGCGAAGAGTGCTGGATCAGGCTGTAGATGAGCGTGAAGAGGAAGAGTTGTGGTCACCATCACCACCAGAAACAGCCTTGTCATCATCGCTTGCCAGACCTGCGGCAACGCTGGAAGAGGAGTATGAGGAAGAGGAGTCAGAGGAGGAATGTGGCTTTAAGGAGAAGGAAGACCAACCACAGCAGGCACCCCAGGGTGCTCGTTGTTGTCACCTATCTGGGACCCATGGTGTTGTACGTGGCTGGGGGGAAGAACAGACCGTCAATGACATCAGTGAGGACGAGGAACGGGAAATGAGTAGCTCTGCATCCAACCTTGTGCAAAAGGGGTCTTTCATGCTGTCATGTCTGTTGAGGGACCTTCGTATAAAAAGGATGAAGGAGAACGACCTGTACTGGGTGGCCACGCTACTAGACCCCCAGTATAAGAAGAAAGTGGCAGAAATGTTACCAAATTACCGAAAGTCGGAAAGGATGCAGCAGTTCAAAACCAAACTAAAAATATGCTTTACACAGCTTATAAGGGGGATGTCATAGCACAACGGGTATCTAACAGGGGAAGAGGTGAAAGTAATACTCCTCCTACCACGGTGGCAAGGACTGGACGATTTACAGATGTGTTGTTGATGGAGGACATGCAGAGCTTTTTCAGTCCTACACATCGCCACAGCCCTTCGGGATCCAGCCTTAGAGAACGACCGACAGGTAGCAGACTACCTCGACTTAACAGCAGATATCGACACTCTGAGGAGCGATGAACCCCTTCACTGGGTGTGCAGGCTTGACCTGTGGCCTGAGCTATCCCAGTTTGCAATAGAACTTCTGGCCTGCCCTGCTTCAAGTGTCCTGTCAGAAAGGACCTTCAGTGAAGCAGGAGGCATTGTCACTGACGAGAGAAGTCGCCTCGGTCAAAAAAGTGTTGATTAACTCAGCTTCATAAAGACGAATGAGGCATGGATCCCGAAGGGACTGACAGTGGGGGATATGTTTGACTAACAAAAGGCCTGATGACATGCCTTGGCCTCAAAATGGTCCCCACACTGCTGTATTTAATGTCTGCATACCGGATGACTTTCGTGAATTCTCCGCCACCAACTAGGGTTCAAGCCGCAATGTTTTAGTCACTTTTCTGCCTGGAAAACATCAATTTTTCCTATCTGTCCTATTGTGCAGCACTGTGGCTGCAAGGAAAAAAAAAGGCACATACAAGTGTCAATTCCCCTTCGTGATCGTTACCTTGTTGTGGTGAAGAAGCTTGCGTATCACAATGAAGCAATCATCACCTCTATGAGTGTGTTGGCAATGTTGCCACACCCCATATGATAAGGCCGTTGCTTCATTATGGTCAGACCAAAAGCGATCGGACGGCTGGATAATATTTCATTTAAAAAAAATTTACCTTTTTTTTTTTAAAGTTGTAAAATATCATAATAAAGTCTCTTAACCCCTTAGTGACCAAGCCTGTTTGGGCCTTTATGACCAAGCGTTTTTCGTCCTTTTTTCATGGTCTCGTTCCCAGAGCTATAACTTTTTTATTTTTCCGTCTATATAGCAGTATGAGGGCTTGTTTTTTGCGGGACAAGTTGTAGTTTTTAATAGCGCCATTTTGGGGTACACATAACTATGTTATTAACTTTTATTAACTCTTTCTGGGAGGGAGAAGGGGAAAAATAGTACTACTGCCACTGCGTTTGTACATTATAAATTTTACGGTGTTCATTATTCGGTAAAAGTAACATAATATTTTCATTCCATGTGTCAGTACGATTACAGGGATACCAAATACTTATAGTTTTTTTTAAGTTTTACTACTTTTTTTCAATAAAACCCCTTTTTTTTCAATAAAACCCCTTTTTTTAACAAAAATAAATGATTTTGCATTGCCACTTCCCAGGACCCATAACTTTTTAATTTTTTTTTCTATGGAGTTGTGTGAGGGCTTGATTTTTGCAAGACGACTTCTATTTTTCATTGGTATAATTTTTTAGTAAATTCCGCTTTTTGATCGCTTGTTATTTCGTTTTTTTCTGTGAAAATTAAGAATAAATTAGAAATTCGGGCTTTTTTTTTATTTATTTTTTAACGGCGTGTACTATAGGGGATAATTTATGTAATATTTATGTAGTGCCGGTTGTTGCGGACGCGGCAATACCAAACATGTGGGGGATAAATTTTTTTTGCAATTTTTTCATTGAAAGCGTATTTTCAATGGAAAAAAAGCATATTTTATATTTCATGGAATTTTTTTATTTAATAAATGTGTATTTTTTCTAATTTTTTACTACTTAATAGTCCCACATGAGGACTATAATATACAGTATTTTGATTGCTTTTAAAATGTAATGCATTATATCTATAATGCATTACATTTTAAATGCAGTGTAATTCTACCTTTGACCAGCAGGCTACGCCAGAGAGGCATAGCCTGCTGGTGAATACTCAGGGCAGGCTCAGGGCCCTGCCGGAAGGAAGGTGAGCTTCCCAGCCCATCAGCACCCCGCGATCGCATCTGCGGGGTGCTGATGGAGTGGTGACAGAGGAGTTCGCTCCCTCTGTCAACCCTTTACATGCGCAGGCGCCATTGCGCCCGGCATGTAAGGGGTTAAACAGCCCGGATCGGCACTCCTGCCGGCCCGGGCTGTTAGAGCAGGGTCGCGGCTCTCATGTGAGAGCCGAGCCCGCGCTCCCCGCTGCACGGGGGACCCGTGCAGCGCGTAGACTGGGCCGCCGTAAAAACGCGGCAGCCCAGCCTAAGGCCCCTTAGTGACCGCCGTAAAAACACGTATGGGTGGTCACTAAGGGGTTAATAGTTTATTAGAAATAATGCAGGCAATTAAAAAAATTCCCAACAATTCCAATACAAAGCAAGTACAGAGCTCAGAACTAAATTATTTCATAATGTCGTAATGGTTCGTTAATTCGACAATGGTTAATCAATTTCAACACACGTCCCGGATAGGGTAAATAACAGGGATTAAACTGATAGGAATAGTACTAGTTAAGACACCACTCATATAGGGTGTCACAGCACATTGCTCTGTGCACGCTCAGAGCCCCAATTTGGGAGTAAGAGGACCGACCAAGCTGCTTTTTCCATCTCCCGGTTCCTAAAATTAATTTAGTTTGGTGTATGAGAGTTTGGTCTGTCATTGTGAAGGCAGTCGAAGGTACCCGGCCGAAATTTTTTTTCACAAAAGGCAATCCCTGATATCGGATGTAACAGGGATTAAACTGATAAGAATAGTACTACAGAAAATACCACTCATATCGGGTGTGACAGTAAATTGCACGGCGCAGACGCAGTGACCGTGGATTAAAACAGGGGGAAGGGAGCCAGCGTTTTTTTAAACATCTCCCCGTTCGAAAAATCTATTCAATAAATGGACCCCAGATTGGGAACGTTAGAGGGATTAAACTGATGAGAATAGTACTACAGAAAATACCACTCATATCGGGTTGACAGTAAATTTTACGGCGCAGACGCAGTGACCGTGGATTAAAACAAAGGGGAGGGAGCCAGCGTTTTTTTAACCGTCTTCCCGTTCGAAAAATCAATTCAATAAATGGACCCCAGATTGGGGACATAACAGGGGCTAAACTGATGAGACTAGTACTACAGAAAATACCACTCATATCGAGTGTGACAGAAAATTGCACGGCGCAGACGCAGTGACCGTGGATTAAAACAAATCGGAGGGAGCCAGCATTTTTTTAACCATCTCCCCATTCGAAAAATCAATTCAATTCACCTTTCGGGACCCTTGGTGTTGTACGTGGCTGGGTGGAGGAAGAAACCTTTAATGACATCACCGGAACATGGCTAGCTTGGTATCCAACCTTGTGCAAATGGGGAGTTTGCGGTTGTGCAAATGGACTGTTTGTGGTGCATTAAAAGGGGAGTTTGGTCTGTCGAGGTCTGTGAAGCGGGCGTAACCCTTACACTACCTGATCGTATACACATACTGGATGTTTTAAAGCTTGTTATTCCTAACAATTTATCAATGTTAGTTGATTTATGCCCTTTATGGATTAAAACCCGACTGCGTCCACTACGTAATTTTCCATGGGAGTTTTGCCATGGATCCCCCTCCGGCATGCCACAGTCCAGGTGTTAGTCCCCTTGAAACAACTTTTCCATCACTATTGTGGCCAGAAAGAGTCCCTGTGGGTTTTAAAATTCGCCTGCCCATTGAAGTCTATGGCGGTTCCCCCGTTCGCGAACATTTGCAGAAAATTTTATGTTCGCGACATCACTAATGCCTTACTGTTGGCATGGCACAGGACTGATGGTAGCGCTCACCTTTTCTTCTCTGGACAAGCCTTTTTCCAGATGCCCCAAATAATCGGAAAGAGGCTTCATCGGAGAATATGACTTTGCCCCAGTCCTCAGCAGTCCATTCACCATACTTTCTGCAGAAGATCAATCTGTCCCTGGTGTTTTTTTTTTTTGAGAGAAGTGGCTTCTTTGCTGCTCTTCTTGACACCAGGCCATTCTCCAAAAGTCTTCGCCTCACTGTGCATGCAGATGCGCTCACACCTGCCTGCTGCCATTCCTGAGCAAGCTCTGCACTGGTGACACTCTGAAGCCGCAGCTGAATCATCTTTATGAGACGATCCTGGCGCTTGCTGGACTTTCTTGGACCGCCCTGAAGCCTTCTTAACAAGAATTGAACCTTTTTCCTTGAAGTTCTTGATGATCCTATAAATTGTTGATTGAGGTGCAATCTTAGTAGCCACAATATCCTTGCCTGTGAAGCCATTTTTATGCAACGCAATGATGGCTGCACACGTTTCTTTGCAGGTCACCATGGTTAACAATGGAGGAACAATGATTTCAAGCATCACCCTCCTTTTAACATGTCAAGTCTGCCATTTTAACCCAATCAGCCTGACATAATGATCTCCAGCCTTGTGCTGGTCAACATTCTCACCTGAGTTAACAAGACAATTACTGAAATGATCTCAGCAGGTCCTTTAATGACAGCAATAAAATGCAGTACAAAGTTTTTTTTGGGATTGAGTTAATTTTCATGGCAAAGAAGGACTATGCAATTTATCTGATCACTCTTCAAAACATTCTGGAGTATATGCAAATTGCTATTATAAAAAATTAAGCAGCAACTTTTCCAATTTCCAATATTTATGTAATTCTTAAAACTTTTGGCCACGACTGTACAGTTTTTAGTCTTAAGCCTGTATTAGTTCCACACACAGTGTTCCTAATTGTAGGTCCACATGCTGTGTGCACCCTGTATATAATGCTATATGGTCTGTTCCCTCTGTATAGTGTCACACAATGTGTGCACTCTGTATATAGTGCCACATAAAGTCCCACTAATGGTAGTTCCACATGTTTTGTGCCCCTGTATATAGTGTCACAGAATCTGTGCCCCCTGTATATAGTGCCACATGCTCTGTGCCCCTGTATATATTATCACACGGTGCTTCTAATGTTAGTTCCATATGCTCCATGCCCCCTGTATATAGTGCCCCTTATAGTGCCTCAAGCTCTGTAGCCAGAGTTTGTGTGTGTGTGTATATACATATATATCTATTGTGGCAATGTGAACACTGATGTGTGCAGTGAAGCCCCAGGGAAACCGTCAGACAGGGCTGTTTGCACCGAGAGCGTGTCACCAAGGTGCCTGGCCTTGGTGGAGGGAAAGCCCAAGTTAAGTATTAGTATAGCTGGCTCAGCCAGTTCCAGGGCGGGCTTTTACTGGGAACAGGTAATGTGCTGGGTGGGTGCCTGTTCCCCATGCTCCAGTCCGGGATTTTGAACAATGCCCATGTCCAGGGATTCTATTTAATCCTCTTGTTGGACATGGGTGGGGTCTCTGACTCTGGGAGAGAGTGTTTTTGTATAACAGAGTCCTGGTGAGGCTCTGGGAACATGATCTCAGCTGAGGAGGGCTGAGGGGCCACGGGGCTAGGTGCTAGCCACAATTCATGGACGTTCGGCTGGGAAAGCCGCATGGGTTCCCGTGTGTGTGAATGGGGTCTTAGGTGAGTCAGCGATATGTTATGTATTAGGTAGTGCCTAGACGGGCAGGTGTTTATTTATGTTGTTTTGTTTGAGAAGACTGCCAAATAAATGCACTGTTTGGACATGAAATCCGTTGTTCGGAAGGAAGTTTGTGTGAATGATCCCCGAGACCAGAGCTAACCCCCCACTCTATCTATCTATATATATATATATATATATATATATATATATATATTCACACTAATCACAAAAATGTAGCGATATTTGGCTTTCGGGTGAAATTTATGGAAAACTTAAAAAATTCACGCTACAGTGATATTATAGCATGAAAGTAGGGCATTTAAGTAGAAGCAGGCAATGGTGATTTCCTTATCTCAAACAATTTATTGAATCAAAAGCCAACAACAGTGATGGGTATAACCCTCCAAAAAACATCAATGTCTCAATAGCATGTTATGTGGCCTTGAGCATCAATTACAGCTTGACAACGACGTCTCATGCTGTTCACAAATTATTGTCTGCTGAGGCATGGCATTCCACTCTTCTTGAAGGACGGCCCTCAGGTCATTGAGGTTCTGGGGAACAGAGTTAAGAGCCTCTACACGGCAACTTAGCTGATCCCATAGGTTTTCAATGGGATTCAGGTTGGAGAAAGTGCAGGCCATTCCATTTGAGGTACCCCAGTCTTACAGCAGCCGTTCCCTAATGATGTGACCTGGTTGAGCTGGCACACTGTCGTCCATGCAGATTAAATTAGGTCTATGTTGTTAATGTAGAGATACAATGACTGGAGTAACAATGTTATTCAAGTAGTATGGGCTTGTCACTGTACCATTCACAAACCATTCAGCCCCCTTCCTAGATGCCTCAGTGTCAAAGTCCTTGTGTCCTACTAAG
Source organism: Bufotes viridis (assembly GCA_033119425.1). Classification (NCBI taxonomy): domain Eukaryota; kingdom Metazoa; phylum Chordata; class Amphibia; order Anura; family Bufonidae; genus Bufotes; species Bufotes viridis. The sequence continues at coordinate 96,708,415 of CM065596.1, read as the reverse complement.
GTTCCTGATATCCATTTGTGTTCCTGCCTACTCCCCTTGACTCTCCTGTTGCCGACCTGGATTGCCTGACCCGTACCTGTGCCACCTGCCCTGACCAATTGCCTGTCTGACTTCGCCTCTGCCTCATCCTTCGGTCCTGCACTGTTGCTCCTGGTAACTACTCATCCTGCTGACAACGCCTGTACCTCTGGTACCTTTCTCAGGTACTTCCTGTTCCGCCTGGACTTGCTGCCTTGTGTGCCTATCCTCCTCAAGAGGTAGCGACCTGGTGTTTACCTCAGGAAAGTCCATCCCCACCATCAGGGGTACTGTGAAGATCGAGGGGTCCACTTAGACAATGCCCTTAGAGGCGGTAGGACACGTGGCACAGTGGGTTCACACCCGCTGGTTCGTGACAGAAAGGAGGGACTGCAACCATTCATAAGCAAAGGTTTAGGTTAAAAAATATACATAAACCTCTCAATTGTATGTACACTAATGCCAGAAGCCTGAATAGTAAAACTACTGGAATTATTGATGTGTGAGGTGGACTATGACACAGTGGGAGCAACTGAGACATGGTTGGATGATAGCTATGACTGGGCAGTTAACATACAGGGTTACAGTCTGTTTAGAAAGGGTCGTCAAAGCCGGAGAGGATAAGGGTTTTGCCTTCATGTAAAGTCCTGTCTAAAGCCCACACTCCGGGAAGATATAAATGAGGGACATGAACATGTGGAGTCACTGTGGGTAGAAATACATGGAGGCAAAAACAATAATAAAATACTAATAGGTGCTTATTATAAGCCACCTAATATACCAGTCCACAGAAAATCTATTACTAAATGAAACAAGGCGGCAAATCAAGAGGTTGTTATTATAGGGGACTTCAACAACCCAGATATAGACTGGGAAACTGAAACCTGTACATCTCATAAAGGAAACAGATTCTTGGCAATTACCAAAGACAATTACCTTTCCCAACTGGTTCAGGACCCAACTAAAGAGATACTGGACTTCTTACTAACCAATGGACCTGACAGAACAACAGATGTGCAGGTTGGGGGGACACCTGGGAAATAGTGACCATAAAATAATAACCTTCCAATTGCCATTCAAAAGTTTCTTCAGGGAGGAACAAAAATACCAAACTTTAAAAAAGCAAAGTTTAGCCAACTAAGACAGGCCATCGGCCTAACTAACTGGGTCAAAGTCCTCGAAAGTAAAAAAAAACAGCCACAAAATGGCATATTTTTAAAAGCATCCGAAAATCTAATTGTGAGAGGTACATTCCTTATGGGAATAAAAGGACACAGAACAAGAAAAAAGCAATGTGAATAAATAGAATTGTAAAGAAAGCAATAAATGACAAAAAATAAAGCCAGACAGAGAGATTCACTGCCAAGGAGTAAAACTAACCCTTAAATGTTCTTCAATTATATAAATGGTAAAACGTATAAATCTGAAGGTGTCAGGGGGAGTTGCAGACAACGATGAGGAGAAAGCAAAGGTATTAAATATTTTTTTCATCACTGTATTTACTGAGGAAAATAAACTGTCAGATGAAATGCAGAATGTAAAAGTAAATCCCCCATTAAAAGTGCCCTCTCTGACCAAGAAAGAAGTACAGCGGCATCTTAAAAAGATTAAACAGGAGAAATCGCTGGGACCAGGTGGCATACACCCCCGTTTCCTAAGAGAATTAAGTAATGTCATAGCCAGACCCTTATTTCTAAGATTTAAGGACTCTATACCGGGAGTGTTCAACATGAATGGCGCATAGCACATGTGGTGTCGTGGGTAAACTGTTTGAAGGTTCTCTAAGAGATGCTATCTTGGAGTACCTCAATGAAAATAAGCAAATAACATCATATCAGCGTGGCTTCATGAGGGATCAGTCAGGTCAAACTAATTTAATCAGTTTCTATGAGGAGGTAAGCTCAAGACTTGACCGTGACAAATCAATAGATGACGTATATCTTGACTTCTCCAAAGCATGTGACCACTGTGCCACATAAAAGGTTAGTATATAAAATGAGAATGCTTGGACTGGGAGAAAATGTCTGTATGTGGGTAAGTAACTAGCTCAGTGATAGAAAGCAAAGGGTGGTTATTAACAGTACACACTCAGATTGGGTCACTGTCACTAGTAGGGTACCACAGGGGTCAGTATCGGGCCCTATTCTCTTCAATATATTTATTCATGATCGTTAAAATATAAATTTTTGCAGATGACACTAAACTATGTAAAGGATCCCTTAAAATTCAAATTAGTAAATATCAAAAAAAAATAATATATATATATATTGAAAGGGGTCTCTAACGTTTAATGGCTCCAAAGTGGCGGTCGGTGAACTCCTCAGGAACAAAACTGGGGACTAAGACACCCGAGGGTAAAATTGACAAGTTTTTGAAATCTCCCTCCCTTAATGAAAAGGGGTTAGTTAAAGGGGAAATGAGCACTAACTCCAAGAAAACTGTTAAAACTCCCCAAGCTGAAGAACTATCTGAGGATGGGTTAGCAGATCAGGAAGGAGGGGAGGAAAGTCTCTTAGCGCGAACAGAAATTGAGCATGACCCCTCAGCCCTGGAGAAAATCCTGTGCGCTGTGGAAAATAATGGCGTGTTAGTGCAGGGGATGTCTATTCAACTTGGGTCAATGCAGAGTGATATATCTCTAATAAGAGAAGATCTGACTAAAATCCGGGATCGAGTACTTAATATGGAGAAGACGGTTGACTCCCTCCAATCCGACATGGACATGATAAAATCTAAGACTCTGTCTCTTTCCTCGGAAAATCACCTCCTACAAAATAAACTGGAGGACCTGGAAAATAGATCAAGGCGGTATAATATCCGCTTAGTCGGATTTCCAGAGGGAGTTGAGGGCCGGCAGTTAGCTGAACAACTTAAGGATGTAGTTTTGAAAAATTTGGGCAGTGAACATTTTTCCTCCATGTTCCAAATAGAAAGAGCCCATCGGATTCCAGGGGGGAAACCCACTCCAGGGAAGCTGCCGCGAGTAATCCTAATGAAACTATTACTATCCATGGATAGGGATATGATACTGAGAAGGGCAAGGGAATGCGCACCCATTGACTACCAGGGTACTAGACTGTTATTTTTCCCTGACTTTGCTCGACAGACCCAGGAAAAAAGAAGTTTCAGTGAGATAAAGAAACGATTGGCGTTAAAAGACATTAAATATTTTCTACAGTACCCAGCGAAATTAAGAGTAATCTACAATGGGACTACTCAATTTTTTGAGAAATCGCAACAAGCACTGGATTGGATGGAGCAAATGGGCATTTGATATATTTCTATATTTTTTTTTTTTTCAAGTGATGGAGGGAGGAGGGGATTAGCATGGGGGGGGGGGGAGAATGACCGGAGGGTAGAGGTTTGCTGACTAGATCGGGCGGACCAAAGGGGGGGGAGAGGGAATGGGGAGGGAACCCAACCTGCATGGAAGGGGTTTTTTTTTTCTTTTTTTTTCCCTTCATCCTTCCCTTCTTAATTAATGTCTGTTAGAATTGTTTCCTGGAATGTTAGAGGACTTGGGGAGAGGGTTAAGAGACAAGATATTATGGATGCAGTGAAGAGATATCTCCCTGCAATTGTCTGTATAGTTAAAACCCACCTTACTGAAGAGACCGTGTCCCGGTTGATGACGGGATGGCATTCCCAATCCTATCACTCCACTTTTAGTAGTGCCTCTAGGGGTGTATCGGTTCTGATTCATAATTCTATAGACTTTTCCCTAATTGATTCTCACACAGATAACCAAGGTAGATTTATTTTTCTGCATGGGAGGTTATATGGATATAGTTACAGTCTCGCCTTTTTCTATATACCCCCTCCATTCTCTATGTATCCACTCATCCAATTACTGGGTTTTTTGGAAAAAAAGCCAGAATGCCGGCTCGTTCTGATGGGAGACTTTAACGCTGTTATGGATCCCAAAAAGGACAGACTGACTTTAGACGCAGAACGGGGAAGGAGCATGTGTAATTCTCCATTGCTTCAGTTCTGCTTGGAGACTGGATTGGTGGATATATGGGAATATATTGGCGGAGGAAAGAGAGTGTACTCCTGTGTTAGCAGAGGTGGTAGAGCAATGTCTAGGATTGATTTGGCGCTTACTAATGAGAATAACTTGAACAATATTAAAAGAATACGATATGGAGTAAGAACAGTTTCAGACCATTCACCGGTCCTAATTGAGGTTCGCATGGGGGAGAATAAAGACAATAGGGGACTGGGGTTTAAACTGAACCCGTATTGGCTTACTATTATGGATAATTATCAGTCTATTAAAACACATGTATCCTCCTTTTGGGAGGTGAATCTTCCCTCTGCCAACATCAATTCAGTTTGGGATGCTCTGAAAGCATATCTGAGGGGGGTTCTTATTAGTGATATCACTGCTGTGAAAAGATCATTTAAGAAGAGGGAGGAGGACTTGACTGATACTGTGGCTTCTACAACCGAACGGTTTATTGATCAACCTACTGAATGTGGTAAAGAAGAGATGCAGAAGGCTAGCTGTTCCTTGAAGGAATATGTAATAGAGAAAGCAAATCATAGGTTACTTTTTAAGGGACAGAAGTATTTTTCAGAATCTGGACATCCTGGTAAGCTTTTAGCTAATATAATATCACAACAGGACAAAAAAAAGAAAGCTATTACTTTAGTTCGTAATTCAGATGGGGTAGTAATATCAGACCCAGAGGGTATTAGAGACACCTTTCTGCAATAATTCTCCCAGATATATAGAGCTTCTCCTGGTCTGCCAACTGACCCGGCGAGACAGTTCCTGGAAAGAATTTCTCTTCCGATGCTAACAGAAGCCCAAAAAGAATCCCTGGAAGGAGAGTTGTCTCTTGTGGAGATTCAAGAGGCTCTGAGGTCTATCTCCGGGAACTCATCGCCAGGGTCAGATGGTTTTCCATATGAATTCTATCGTAAGTACAGTGATGTCATCCTCCCTCACCTATTGGAAGTGTTTGCTCAAGCATCGCAGGGAGGGGCTTTGCCACAGTCTATGATGGAAGCTGTGATAGTTCTAATCCCTAAAAAAGATAAAGACCCGGCGGATTTGAGCTCATATAGACCAATTTCCCTATTAAATACGGACGTAAAGTTGTTATCAAAGGTTTTGGCTAAGAGGCTCTCTCAGGTAATGTCCTCTCTGATTCATCCAGACCAAAATGGCTTTATGTTAAAAAGGGGTACCCATCATAATCTCCATAGGTTCTTTGCTAATATTCAGTCTCCCGGTGGGAGCGCCCGCTCGGTCCTGTCATTGGATGCCACTAAGGCGTTTGATAGGGTCGAGTGGCCGTTTCTCTGGGAGGTGATGAAAAGAATGGGTTTTGGCCCTAAATTTATAGGGATGGTTCAGATGTTATATATATGTCCAGTGGCCAGGATTAGGATTAATGACATGCTGACAGAGAGTTTTGTGTTAGGCAGAGGTACTCGTCAAGGATGTCCTCTTTACCCTCTCTTATTTAATATCTATATTGAACCTCTTGCAGCTAGTATAAGGCAAGACTCGAGGGTGGCTGGCTTTGGTGTAAGGCAGATGACATTTTGTTTTTTATTCATCAAACAGAAACAACACTCCCTCGAATAATGGAATTGGTCAGCCTATTTTCCTATTCCTCCGGCTATGGAAAAAATCCCTAATCAGGTATCGATCTCCGATTCAATAAAATATCTGGGGATAACAGTCTCCGCTAAAACTCAAGATTATCTCCAACTTAACTTGATTCCTCTATTGTCAAAACTGAGATCAAAAATTAAGATATGGCAAAAAGTTCTGCCTGCAAGAGGGGATAGAATTGCATTAATAAAAATGGTGGTGTTGCCCCAGGTTCTCTATGTTCTTCGTAATTCGCCCGTTTGGATTGAAGATAAGTACTTTAGGCTGATAGAACGGATGATTAATGACTTATTATGGGAGAGGAAGCAGGTGAGACTAAAATCGCTTTATTTTTCTATGCCCTACAGTAGGGGAGGCCTTAACCTCCCCTATTTTAGGGGATATTTTATGGCCTCTCAACTTTGCTTCTTTAATGACTGGGAAAATAGCCAACTCTGTAGAAAACTGGTGAAAGACTCAGGCTTCTCAGATCTATTTACAGTATTGGAGTCCGATTATTTACTTAATATACAGATTGGATATAAACCTTTCTGCAGAATGGCTACAAAGGCCTAGCTGGTTATAAAGAGCTGGGTTAAAGTTAAGGCAGCACTTATCTGTACCCCATTATGGCATAACTTAAAGCTTTTGAAATTAGATGACTCAAATTGTCAGCAATATTGGAGGACGAGAAATATTCAATACCTGAATCAGGTTGTTAAAAATGGGCAAGTACTGTCTCTCATGGAGTTAAAACAGAATTTAAATTTAGGTGAGGTGGCTTGGTATGCATACTTTCAATTGAGGTCAGCACTTAATACGGTTGATAGTTATTTACTTGAGATAGACACTCCTGAATTTTTGCACAATTTGATTTGTAAGAAAGTTGGTATGAAAGTTAAATTATCACATTGTTATAGGCACTTGATGAAAAGTTTTTTTTTGGAATGTTTTTCTCCAGGACAGAGATCCTGGTCCGCTTTATTGTTAGAGGCGGGTTCTCTGGATTGGGAAAATATAGGGGAGAATTTTAGTCAGGTTTCGCACAATTTTAATCACACTGTTGTACAGTTCAATATAATACACAAAATATATGTGACACCCTTATGGCTCCATAAGAGGGGATTTAGAGCCTCCTCTGATTGTCTTCGCTGTGGGGAGCCCGGGGCAGATCATTTTCATCTGTTCTGGGATTGCCCGATAGTGAGTAAATATTGGAGAACGATTCAAACAACCTTGATTCGGAGACTTAAAATAGATATTCCTCTATCTCCTAAGGTATGGGTCTTAGGGGATCTATCAGAGGTTAATTGCCAGCCCATTAAGAGCCGTCTGTTGACTAAAGTGATTTTTTGGGCAGACTTCTTGTAGCCAGAGAATGGTTTCCCCCTTTGCTCCAGACTGCAATAACTGGCTATGTTTAGTGGATAAGGTGAAAATCTATGAGAGAATTATGTACAGACAAAGAGGATCCTATGTGAAATGGGCCAATGTTTGGAGAGACTGGGATGGTTGAGGATATTAATTTTTTTATTTTATTTTTTCTTTGCAGGATTGGGGGGTGGGTTAAGGGGGGGGTGGGAGGAATGGGGAGGTTTTTCTTTTTGTAATTTGTTCGAAGAATTGTGTTTTTTGATATGATGGAAATAAAAATTTATAAATAAAAAAAAAAAAAGCTGTAGAAACCAGTGTTAGCCAGCTGCTGTCAAGGCCAAAGAGATAATGGGTTGCATCAAAAGGGGCATAGTTGCCCATAATGAGAACATAGTCCTGCCACTTTACAAATCACTAGTCAGACCACACATGGAATGCTGTGTACAGTTTTGGGCTCCTGTGAACAAGGCAGACATAGCTGAGCTGGAGAGGGTTCAGAGAAGGTCAACTAAAGTTATAACTAGAATGGGTGGACTACAGTACCCAGAAAGATTATCAAAATTAGGGTTATTCACTTTATAAAAGAAAGACGACTAAGGGGTGATCTAATAACTATGTATAACTATATCAGGGGTCAGTACAGAGATCTCTCCCATCATCTATTTATCCCCAGGACTGTGACGAGGGAACATCAACTGCGTCTGGAGGAAAGAAGGTTTGTACACAAACATAGAAGAGGATTCTTTAAGGTAAGAGCAGTGGGACTATGGAACTCTCTGCCCGAGGAGGTGGTAATGCTAAAAGAGTTCAAGAGGGGCCTGGATGTATTTCTGGAGTGTAATAATATTATAGGAGGTTATAGCTACTAGAGATGGGTTGTTGAATTCAGGGAGTTATTCTGATTGCCTGATTGGAGTTGGGAAGGAATTTTTTTCCCCTAAAGTGAGGATTATTTTTTTTTTGCTTTTGCCTTCCTCTGGATCAACTTTTAGGATAACAGACTGAACTTGATAGACAGATATCTTTTTTCAGCCTTATAAACTATATTACTATTTTACCCTTTCAGGTCGTCTAGCCTGCAGACCATGTTGATATAAATGATTTTGTTTGGTCTGACGTGACACTTACGTGCCTCTTACCTTTCTAAAATGTGCCTGGAGCTGTTTGGCATTCATCATCCAGTTCCGCAGGGCATTGTTCACATTGAAGCGGTCATCAGTGTGGGATATAGCCAATGGACGTCCACTTCTATGCCTTTCTGTGATTCTTCCAGTCTCTCTGTGTCTCTGTTGCAACCCGCTGACACTCTAAGCTTGGTCGCCACGAGGTACTGTTGATCAATTGTTATGTGTGGTCTTGGTCTCATGATGTGAACAGCATGATGAAGAGGACTGTTTAAATACCAATTCTAATTGAACCAGGAAATTTATTTATCATAGATCAAACACCTGCTGTCAATTTTGCTGTTAATCAAGTTGTGCAAAAAGAACGGTAACATTGAACAGGTGGACATGTTCATTCAAAAGTTTAGAGAAGGTCACATTAAAGTTCACCTGTAAAGTTTAGAGTGCATTTTAGGTTTATCCCGAAATTTCACCCACAATTAGAGTTGAGCGGACACCTGGGTGTTCGGGTTCGACAAGTTCGGCCCAACTTCACAAAATTGTTCGGGATCCGAACTTAACCCGAACTTGACCCCGAACCCCATTGAAGTCAATGGGGACCCGAACTTTTGGGCACTAAAATGGTTGTAAAATAGCCCTGGAAAGGGCTAGAGGGCTGCAAAAGGCAGCAACATGTAGGTAAATGCCCTGCAAACAAATGTGGATAGGGAAATGACATAAAAAAATAATTAAAAATTAAACATTATTAATTGGCAACTCGGAGGAGGAGGTGGATGTGGAGTAGGAGGTTGAGGAGGCTTCAGGTGGGAATGCCATCAGCAGCGCGTCTACCAGCGAGCGTTTGTAGTCACATATCTTTTGATCAGTAACAGACATTTTTACAAAGTTTGGTTTCCTGCCAGCAATGCACAGTGGGGCTTATCACTGGCAAAACTGGGTTAATGTCACCCACCAATGGGACAGGTGGTATTCAGAAATATAGGCCCCTAGCACCCAGAGAGAGGAGAGGTTCATTCATGGCAAAACCGGCTTCGTCATCCACCAATGCAACAGGCGATTTTCAGAAATGTAGGCCCCTGGCACCCAGACAGAGGAGAGGTTCATTTTCATTCACGGCAAAACCGGCTTCCTGTTAACCACCAATGCAACAGGCGATTTTGAGAAATGTAGGCCCCTGGCACCCAGACAGAGGAGAGGTTCATTTTCATTCACGGCAAAACCGGCTTCATGTTAACCACCAATGCAACAGGCGATTTTGAGAAATGTAGGCCCCTGGCAGCCAGTCAGAGGAAAGGTTCACTCATGGCAAAACAGGCTTCATGTCACCCACCAATGCAACAGGCGATTTTCAGTAAGTTAGGCCCCTGGCACCCAGACAGAGGAGAGGTTCATTCACAGCAAAAAGAGGTTAATGTCACCCACCAATTGAACAGGTGATTTTCAGTAAGTTAAGTCCCTGGCACCCAGACAGAGGAGAGGTTTATTCATGGCAATAAGAGGTTAATGTCACCCACCAATGGAAAAGGTGATTTTCAGTAAGTTAGGCCCCTGGCAACCAGACAGAGGAGAGGTTCATTCACGGCAAAAAGAGGTTAATGTCACCCACCCATGGAACAAGCGATTTTCAGTAAGTTAGGCCCCTGGCACCCAGGCAGAGGAGAGAGGTTGATTCATGGCAAAAAGAGGTTAATGTCACCCACCAATGAAACAAGCGATTTTCAGAAATTTAGGCCCCTGGCACCCAGACAAAGGAGAGGTTTATACACGTCAATAAGAGGTTAATGTCACCCACCAATGGAACAGGCGATTTTCAGTAAGTTAGACCCCTGGCACCCAGACAGAGGTGAGGTTTATTCGCGGCAATAGGAGGTTAATGTCACCCACTAATCGAACAGTCGATTTTCAGTACGTTAGGCTCCTGGCACCCAGACAGAGGTGAGGTTTATTCACGGCAATAAGAGGTTAATGTCACCCACTAATGGAACAGGCGATTTTCAGTAAGTTAGGCCCCTGGCACCCAGACAGAGGTGAGGTTTATTCACGGCAATAAGAGGTTAATGTCACCCACCAATGGAACAGGCGATTTTCAGTAAGTTAGGCCCCTGGCACCCAGGCAGAGGAGAGAGGTTGATTCATGGCAAAAAGAGGTTAATGTCACCCACCAATGAAACAAGCGATTTTCAGAAATTTAGGCCCCTGGCACCCAGACAAAGGAGAGGTTTATACACGTCAATAAGAGGTTAATGTCACCCACCAATGGAACAGGCGATTTTCAGTAAGTTAGACCCCTGGCACCCAGACAGAGGTGAGGTTTATTCGCGGCAATAGGAGGTTAATGTCACCCACTAATCGAACAGTCGATTTTCAGTACGTTAGGCTCCTGGCACCCAGACAGAGGTGAGGTTTATTCACGGCAATAAGAGGTTAATGTCACCCACCAATGGATCAGGCGATTTTGAGTAAGTTAGGCCCCTGGCACCCAGACAGAGGTGAGGTTTATTCACGGCAATAAGAGGTTAATGTCACCCACTAATCGAACAGGCGATTTTCAGAAATGTAGGCCCCTGGCACCCAGACAGAGGAGAGGTTCATTTACGGCAAAATAGGCTTCATGTCACCCACCAATGGAACAGGTGATTTTCAGAAATGTAGGCCCCTGGCACCCAGACAGAGGAGAGGTTCATTTACTGCAAAACAGGCTTCATGTCACCCACCAATGGAACAGGCGATTTTTACTAATGTAGGCCCCTGGCACCCAGACAGAGGTGAAGTTTATTCATGGCAATAAGAGGTTAATGTCACCCACCAATGGAACAGGCGATTTTCACTAATGTAGGCCCCTTGCACCCAGACAGAGGAGAGGTTTATTCATGGCAATAAGAGGTTAATGTCACCCACCAATGGAACAGATGATTTTCAGTAAGCTAGGCCCCTGGCACCCAGACAGAGGAGATGTTTATTCACGGCAATAAGAGGTTAATGTCACCCACCAATGGATCAGGCGATTTTCAGTAAGTTAGCCCCTGGCACCCAGACAGAGGTGAGGTTTATTCACGGCAATAAGAGGTTAATGTCATCCCCCAAAGGAACAGGCGATTTTCAGTAAGTTAGGCCCCTGGCACCCAGAAAGAGGAGAAGTTAATTCACGGCAATAAGAGGTTAATGTCACCCACCCATGAAACAGGCGATTTTCAATAAGTTAGGCCCTGGCACCCAGACAGAGGTGAGGTTTATTCGCGGCAATAGGAGGTTAATGTCACCCACTAATCGAACAGTAGATTTTCAGTACGTTAGGCTCCTGGCACCCAGACAGAGGTGAGGTTTATTCACGGCAATAAGAGGTTAATGTCACCCACTAATGGAACAGGCGATTTTCTGTAAGTTAGGCCCCTGGCACCCAGACAGAGGTGAGGTTTATTCACGGCAATAAGAGGTTAATGTCACCCACTAATCGATCAGCCGATTTTCAGAAATGTAGGTCCGTGGCACCCAGACAGGGGAGAGGTTCATTTACGGCAAAATAGGCTTAATGTCACCCACCACGGCAATAAGAGGTTAATGTCACCCACTAATCGATCAGCCGATTTTCAGAAATGTAGGCCCGTGGCACCCAGACAGGGGAGAGGTTCATTTACGGCAAAATAGGCTTCATGTCACCCACCAATGGAACAGGTGATTTTCAGAAATGTAGGCCCCTGGCACCCAGACAGAGGAGAGGTTTATTCAAGGCAATAAGAGGTTAATGTCACCCACCAATGGAACAGGCGATTTTCAGTAAGTTAGGCCCCTGGCACCCAGACAGAGGTGAGGTTTATTCACGGCAATAAGAGGTTAATGTCACCCACTAATCGATCAGCCGATTTTCAGAAATGTAGGCCCCTGGCACCCAGACAGGGGAGAGGTTCATTTACGGCAAAATAGGCTTCATGTCACCCACCAATGGAACAGGTGATTTTCAGAAATGTAGGCCCCTGGCACCCAGACAGAGGAGAGGTTCATTTACTGCAAAACAGGCTTCATGTCACCCACCAATGGAACAGGCGATTTTTACTAATGTAGGCCCCTTTCACCAAGACAGAGGAGAAGTTTATTCATGGCAATAAGAGGTTAATGTCACCCACCAATGGAACAGGCGATTTTCACTAATGTAGACCCCTTGCACCAAGACAGAGGAGAGGTTTATTCACGGCAATAAGAGGTTAATGTCATCCACCAAAGGAACAGGCGATTTTCAGTAAGTTAGGCCCCTGGCACCCAGAAAGAGGAGAGGTTTATTCACAGCAATAAGAGGTTAATGTCATCCACCAAAGGAACAGGCGATTTTCAGTAAGTTAGGCCCCTGGCACTCAGAAAGAGGAGAAGTTTATTCACAGCAATAAGAGGTTAATGTCACCCACCAATGGAACAGGCGATTTTCAGTAAGTTAGGCCCCTGGCACCTAGACAGAGGAGAGGTTCATTTACTGCAAAACAGGCTTCATGTCACCCACCAACGGAACAGGCGATTTTTACTAATGTAGGCCCCTTGCACCAAGACAGAGGAGAAGTTTATTCATGGCAATAAGAGGTTAATGTCACCCACCAATGGAACAGGCGATTTTCACTAATGTAGGCCCCTTGCACCAAGACAGAGGAGAGGTTTATTCATGGCAATAAGAGGTTAATGTCATCCACCAAAGGAACAGGCGACTTTCAGTAAGTTAGGCCCCTGGCACCCAGAAAGGGAAGTTTATTCACGGCAATAAGAGGTTAATGTCACCCACCAATGGAACAGGCGATTTTCAGTAAGGTAGGCCCCTGGCACCCAGACAGAGGAGAGGTTCATTCATGGCAAAAAGAAGTTAATGTTACACACCAATGGAACAGGCGATTTTCAGAAATGTAGGCTCTTGGCACCCAGAAAGAGGATAGGTTCATTCACGGCAAAACAGGATTCATGTCATCCACCAATGCAACAGGCAATTTTCAGAAATGTAGGCCCCTGGCACCCAGAGGAGAGGTTTATTCATGGCAATAAGAGGTTAATGTCACCCACCAATGGAACAGATGATTTTCAGTAAGCTAGGCCCCTGGTACCCAGACAGAGGAGAGGTTCATTCACGGCAAAACCGGCTTCATGTCGCCCACCACTGGAACAGGCGAGTTTCATTAATGTAGGCCCCAGGCACCCAGAAAGAGGAGGGGTTTATTCATGCAACACAGGCTTCATGTCACCCACCAATGGAACAGGCGATTTTCAGAAATGTAGGCCCCTGGCACCCACAAAGAGGAGGAGTTTATTCATCGCAACACAGGCTTCATGTCACCCACCAATGAAATAAATGTGTACCCGAACTTTTGGGCACAAATATGGCTGTAACAAAGTCTTGGTAAGGACTATAGGGCTGGAAAAGGCAACAAAAAGTGCCCTGCAAACAAATGTGGATAGGGAAATAGCTTAAAATAAAGTAAAACAAATAAAAATTAAACACTATTAACCAGCTCGGAGGAGGAGGTGGATGCGGACTCGGAAGTTGAGGAGGCGGCGAATGTTGTGTTGTTGGTGGAAGCGGCGATGAAGGAGAAGAGGAGGGGGGTATCTTAAAAGTTTTTTTTGGGGGTGGGGTTTAAAATTGGGGTATCCCCCAAAATAATGGTACAAATAAAAGAAAGGATTCAATGCATAAGTGCACTGTAGTACAAGAATGTATGGTTGAGGCGGTTATAAATGTCTATTCTGCACAAGTTACGGACAAGTCCTGTGGGATCCATGCCTGGTTCATTTTAATGAACGTGAGCTTGTACACGTTGGCTGTGGACAGGCGGCTGAGTTTGTCTGTAATAACGCCCCCTGCCGTGCTAAGTACACGTTTAGACATCTTCCTATCACGCTCCACTGCAGGAATTAAGGAGGGCACGTTGTCTTTGTAGCGGGGATCCAGCAGGGTGGCAACCCATTAGTCAGCACAAGTCACAATGTGGGCAACTCTGCTGTCGTTGCGCAGGCACTGCAGCATGTAGTCGCTCATGTGTGCCAGGCTGCCTAGAGGTAAGGATAAGCTGTCCTCTATAGGTGGTGTATCGTCTGTGTCCTCCGTATCCCCCCAGCCATGCTCCAGTGATGGCCATGAGCTGCGTTGGGTTTCACCCTGCAGTGAATCCGGTTCCTCTACCTCATCCTCCTCCTCCTCGTCTCCCAGAACTGTGCCCTGGCTGGCCACATGTGTACCTGGCCTCTGCTGGTGCAGGAACCCACACTCTGAGCCACTTCTGAATAACCGGCCTGAAACCCTGTGAAATGCCCACACTTCCTCCCCCTCTTCCTCCTCCTCCTCCTGTGCTACATCCTCTTCCATCATCGCGGTAATAGTTTTTTCAAGGAGACATAGAAGTGGTATTGTAATGCTAACAACGGAGTCATCAGCACTGGTCATGTTGGTTGAGTACTCAAAAGACCGCAATAAGATCTTGCATGGAGGCCCAGTCACTGGTGGTGAAGTGGTGCTGTTCCGCAGAGCGACCCATACGTGCTACAGCTGAAACTCCACTATCAGCTGCTGCTGCTCGCACAGTCTCTCCAGCATATGCAAGGTGGAGTTCAACCTGGTGGGCACGTCGCATATGAGGCAGTGGGCAGAAAGGCCGAAGTTAGGCGAGACAGGCGAGCAGCAGCAGGGTGAGAACACTGAAAGTGCGCACAGACGGACCAAACTTTCTGCAGCAGCTCTGACATGTCTGGGTAGTTTTTAAGGAATTTCTGCACCACCAAATTGAGCACATGCACCAGGCAAGGGATGGGCGTCAAACCGGCTAGTCTCAGAGCTGCTACGAGATTTTGTGCATTATTGCACACCACCATGCCGGGCTTGAGGCTCACTGGCAGCAACCACTCATTGGTCTGTTCTTCTATGCCCCTCCACAGCTCCTGTGCGGTGTGGGGTTTGTCCCCCAAACACATTCGTTTTAAAACCGCATGCTGACGTTTACCCCTGGCTGTGCTAAAGTTGGTAGTGAAGGTCTTTCGCTGACCGGATGAGGAGGTGGTAGATGAGGAGGAGGAGATAGCGGAGTAGGAGGAGGCAACAGGAGGCATAAAAAAATGCCCTACGATCCTCGGTGCTGGAAGGACATGCGCCAAACTGCTATCTGCCTCTGGACCAGCCGCCACTACATTTACCCAGTGTGCATATAGGGAGATATAGCAGCCATAGCCGTGCTTACTGGTCCATGTATCTGTGGTTATGTGGACCTTGCCACAGATAGCGTTGCGCAGTGCACACTTGATTTTATCCTCCACTTGGTTGTGCAGGGAAGGGACGGCTCACCTGGAAAAGTAGTGGCGGCTGCGAACAACGTACTGTGGGACAGCCACCGCCATCAGCTGTTTAAAACAGTCCGTCTCAACCAGAAGGAATGACAGCATTTCAAAGGCCAGTAATTTTAAAATGCTAGCATTCAGGACCAGGGATCGAGGGTGGGTAGGTGGGTATTTTCTCTTTCTCTCCAGTGTTTGGGAGATGGACAGCTGAACGCTTGCGTGTGACATGGTGGAGATGCTTGGTGATGATGACGGAAGTGGTGGTGTTGGTGGCACATCCTCTGTTTGCTGGGTGGCAGGTGCCACTGTGACTTCAGAGGTGTAGGAAGAGGCAGAGGAAGCAGGAGTAGCCTGAAAACATTCTTGGTTTTTAAGGTGTTTACTCCACTGCAGTTCGTGCTTTGCATGTAGATGCCTGATCATGCAGGTTGTGCTCAGGTTTAGAACGTTTATGCCTCACTTCAGGCTCTAATGGCACAATGTGCAAACCACTCGTGTCTTGTCATCAGGACATTGTCTAAAGAACTGCCACGCCAATAACTCCTTAGAGCTGGCTTTGGTGTGCTAGGTCCCTGGGGCGGAGGGCAGTAGCAGGCGTACTGTCTCGGGGACGGCCGCTCTGCTTTTGCAGCCTGCTCCTTTTTTTGCTGTGCTGTTGCCTCTGTGCGACCACTGCCTCTTCCTCAGAACTGCACATGTCACTAGCATGAAGTTAAGTCCAGTCGGGGTCTAGGACCTCATCGTCCTCCACATCATCTTCCACCCATTCTTGACCCCTGCCCTCCTTATCGGTCTGCACACTGCAGAAAGCCGCAGCGCAGCAGTTGGCACCTGTTTTTCGTCATCATCAGAGACATGCTGCAGTGGCCTCCTATTTCCTCATCCTGCAACATAAGTGGTTGGGCATCAGTGCATTCAATGTCTTCCACTTCTGGGGTAGGGCTATGTGGATGGCCCGGGGAAACCCTGCCTGCGGAGTCATCAAAAAGCAAAAAAGTCTGCTTCATGACTTGGAGCTCAGGCTGCTTGGCTGCTTTGCAAGGGGGTGAGCTGAAAGATTGATGGGCATGGGCTGCAGGTGCCAACTTTGAGCTTTCTGCAGAGGACCCGGTGAGAGATACTGTGAAGGAACTGGTGCCACTGTCAGCCACCCAATCTACTATCGCCTGTACTTGTTCTGGTCTGACCATCCGTAGAGCGGCATTCGGGCCTACGAAATAACGCTGCAGGTTCTGTTGCCTACTCGCACCTGAGGAAGGTGTTTCACTTGGACCTGTAGTTGGTGCTGAATGGCCACGTCCTCTCCCAGCAACAGGAGCTCCACCAACACCACCACGACCATTCCGACGTCCCTTATTTAATGTTCTCCCCATTATTTGCGTTCAACCACTAAGCTGACAGAGATTTTATCTCCGGTGTAAATTTAACTGCCAACAGTCAACAATTAAGTTCACTAACACTAAGGCAGTGCCCGTGTCATAAAAATGCTCTGTGGACCAAGAATAACACTTTTTTTCCCCAAAAATACACTAATGCACTATTTCACTGCAGAAATGTAAATTAAGTATTTTTACGCTGTATGCACAACTGCTTTTTGAAGCAAGAATACGGCTTTTTTTTTACAAAAATGCACTATTTCACAGCAAACATGTAAAATAGGTATTTGGGCGGTGTATTTTAAACTGCTTTGTGGACCAGGAATAACGCTTTTTTCCCCAAAATTCACAAATTCACTATTTAACGGCTGAAAACTAAACAAAGGTATTTGTACGCTGTATGCACAACTGCTTTGTGAACCAAGAACACGGCTTTTTTCCCCAAAATTCACAAATGCACTATTTAACGGCTGAAAATTAAATGTAGGTATTTGTACGCTGTATGCACAACTGCTTTGTAACATAGTACATAAGGCCGAAAAAAGACATCTGTCCATCCAGTTCGGCCTGTCATCCTGCTAGTTGTGAACCAAGAACACGGCTTTTTTCCCCAATATTGACAAATGCACTATTTAACGGCTGAAAATTAAACGTAGGTATTTGTATGCTGTATGAACAACTGCTTTGTGAACCAAGAACACAGCGTTTTTTCCCTAAAACACATTAATGCTCTATTTCAGTGCTGAAATTTAAAATAGGTATTTGTACGCTGTATGCACAACTGCTTTGTGGACCAAGAACACAGCTTTTTTTCCCCCTAAAACACACTAATACACTATTTCAGTGCTGAAATTTAAAATATGTATTTGTACGCTGTATGCACAACTGCTTTGTGGACCAAGAACATGGCATTTTTCCCCAAAATTCACGAATGCACTATTTACCGGCTGAAAATTAAATGTAGGTATTTGTACACTGTATGTACAACTGCTTTGTGGACCAAGAACATGGCTTTTTTCCCCAAAATTCACAAATGCACTATTTAATAGCCGAAAATTAAATGTAGGTATTTGTACGCTGTATGAACAACCAAAAACACAGCTTTTTTTTCCCCAAAAAATACACTGATGCACTATTTCACTGCTGAAATTGAAAATACATTTTGGTGCGTTGTATGCACAAGTGCTCTATAGCACCACAATACAGATTTTTGCCCCAGACTACAGAAATGGACTATGTCACCCTTAAATTATACAAAAGGTAATGTAGGGGACTTGATCTGCCAGAAAAAAGGATTTTTTTTCTTTCACTGAGCTACCAAAAAGGATTAGACTGATGTCCTTGGCAGGCTGACACACATGCAGGTCACATGCAGTTCCAGGGACACTGCAGTGGCTAAAATGGCCACTGACCCCCAGCTCAGTAACAGATGGATTTAAAAAAAAACACTTTGCAGTATCGCTTGGCTCAGGGCTATGTACAAAAATATAGGATTGCAGTAGCACCCTCCCTCAATAATTGCTGTAGCTTGAAGATTTCACACCACCAGGTTCAACAGATTTCTTTCTTAATCTCTCCATGAGAGCACTGGCAGCAACCTTTCCCTCTACTAACAGCAGCAGAATGACGTGCGGCACTACGTGACTCCAGCTTAAAAAAAGGCTGGGTCACATGCTGCACTCAGCCAATCACAGCCATGCTGTAGGCATGGCTGTGATGGCTTTTTAGGGCAAAGATGTAAAACGCTTGCTGATTGGCTGCTCTGCAGCCTTTCAAAAAGCGGGAAGAATCGCCGAACAACAGACCCGAACTTATACAGTTCGGGTTCGCTCAACTCTACCCACAAGCCAAATATCAATAACATTTTGTGAGAAGTGTATAAGGCAGTAATTGCATGTAAAACATAGTACCAGGCACACCCAGCCTCAGCTCCTCACTTTAAACTCAATGGGTGACAGCTTTCCTCGCCTTTAGCTACTCGACATAGTTCTTCTTTCTAGCCATTCCCTTCAGTGTTCCTAACAGTAGAATAGAAGCTTGATTGTAACTGTGCACTGTCCCTAAGATCGTTTTCTGTCAGACACTGCAAGACCCATCCACCCTCATTTACAGCTGAGCACAGAATGATGTTCTGCTCCTTCTGCAAGGGCACCTCCCTGTCTGTTGCAGCACTGATTAGCTCATCCAGGCTGTCTGTTGGCCTGTGAGCCAATCATGGCAAACCCTCCTCCCCACTTACTCTTAGGGTCATGTGAGCATCCTTTTTCTCCCTCCCTAGTGTTTTCCCCCCGACCTGCAGTAAAATGGCGCTGCGCATCGTTCTTTCTGGATTCGTCTGAAACAAACCAGAAAAGCTTTAGATTTCGACGCCAGATAAAATTTTGTGAAGTTATCATTGTTCTGTCTTCATACACGTTCACACAGTGTGCAGTCTGACCTTCAGCATAAACCATTCCTGTCAAATAAGAGGACTGTTCTTTGTAGTCTAACTTGTTCATTGGTAAAACAGCATTGTTTGGCAAAACAGGGTTGTTAGATTGGTAAAACAGGATTGTTTAGTAAAACAAATATGCTTTTACAAGGATGGTGGAGTTTGAGAAGGAGACATGCATAGGACATTTCTGTGATGTGTCCTGGTGACTGTAGACTTCTCTTTCCCAGGATGCTTTGCCCTCCCACAATGCAGTAGTATTGTAACAGGAAAAACAAAGTGTACAACTCAACACAGCTAGATGGTGCTATAACCACACTACACACTTCAGAAATACCAAGGCTCTGGCAGAATGAACTAGAATCATTTTCTAACCCTGATGGGCAGACCACTCCCTGTCTGGTGTCAACAGATACCACTACTGAATCCTTCTTTCTTAGCAACCCATTTTGGTCAATGGTGGGATCAAGATTTTTTAAAGCACTATCTTTGGAGACTGTTTGGCCTTTGCTGAGATAGTCTTTTTCTTTAGCATGACATTCGTGTTGTATAGTGCAAATTATTATACTCTTGGACCTTTCCATATTGGGAGCATTAAAAGTGTGTTTGCAGTGATGCCAACCTTTGCAGGGCTTCTAGTTCACAGGTAATGTGGATTTGTAAGACTGAGCTATATGAACTAGACCAGCTATAGCACGAACAAGCGACATCCAGGTGGAGAACCTGTCAAAACGATGTGATTTGAGTTGGTGCTCCGAAGTCACTATACAGAAAACAGATACTTCAGGTTGGATTTCTTCATCGGCATCTGGGTCTACCAATTCAAATGTGTCACATGCGATACTGCAAGATGTTGAATGGTACAGGAATGCAGGACCCGTAAACCATGTTCTTGTGCTTAAGTTGGCGTTGTGCGACAGATCTAGTCGTGTGGTCCACAGGATTATGCTGTGTAGGCACATAGTGCCACCGTTTAGGATAAGTGGATCTCCTGATCCTTAGCACCCGATTGCAGACGTGGACGTAAAACCGTCTGGTCTAGTTGCAAATATATCCTAGGACTACCTTGCTGTCCGTATAAAACTCGACCTCTTCGGTTTCCAGGTTCATTCCTGATGTTATAAGTTCAGCCAACTCCACTGTAAGCACAGCAGTGCAGAGCTCCAGTCTGGGAATCGTGTGTTCGTTGAGTGGCACTAGTTTGGTCCGGCTCATGAGAAACCCTATATGGCATTGTTCTTTGACATCTATGGTCTTTAGGTATGCTACGGCTGCAATCACCTTGAGTGAAGCATCGCAGAAGATATATAGTCTTTGCATCTTGATTTCAGTTAATGGCACGGAAGCATAGGGTTGTGCCACCTTAACGGCTGGTCAAATCTTTAAGAGACTTCTTCCAACCTCTCCACAGGTCCTTTTTCTCCATGGGAATCGGATCATCCCAATCAGACGTCTTTCTCAACATCATTTTCACCTTGGATGGTAACAGGCGCTACGAATCCCAGAGGATCATATAAGCTGTTTATGGTGGACAGGACTCCTCTGCGCATGAAGGGCTTTTCTTCCTTGCTGATATGGAAGGTGAATGTGTCTGCCTTTAAATCCCAGAGCAAACCGAGGCTCCAGTGCATGGGAAGGGAGTCGGTGCTAAGATCCAAGTCCTTTAGATCATTTGAATGGTTTTGGGATGAGAAGGCTTCCATTAACTCACGACTGTTGGAGGCGATTTTGTGCAACCTCAGATTAGATAGAGCGAGCATCTCTTGAGCACTTTTCAGGAGACTGATTGCGGTCTCATTCGTGGGTGTGGATTTCAAGTAGTCGTCCACGTAGAAATCTTTTTCCACAAAGGATCTGACCCATACTTTGCTTCACCCTCTCAGGCTGAATGTCTGAGACTGTAGATAGTGACTGCAGGGGAAGAACTGTTTCCAAAGATGTGCACTCTCATATGGTACTCTACACTGTCTTCATTGGGGTCGTTGTTGCGGTATCAGAAGACCCTCAATTAGTTTCTATGTTCTTTCTTGATGAGGAAGCAGTGGAACATCTGTTGTATGTCGACCATAAATGCTACGGAATCTCTGCGAAAGTGTAGAAGTACCTCCAGAAGTCTTTTGTTGAGGTATGGACCAGACAGTAAGACATTGTTTAGTGAGAGGCCTTCGCACCTGGCGTTCGAGTCGAATACTACTCTTATCTGCCCTGGCTTTTTAGGATGATACACGCCGAATATGGGTAAGTAACAACACTCCTCAGAGTCTTAGAGCGCAGGTGCCTTTTCTGCCTGGTTGTTCTGGAATATTCTTTCCATGACGGTAAAGAAATGATCTTTCATTCTCTGGTGTCGTCTGTAGTTTGTGCTTGAGGGATATAAATCGACTGTAGACAAGTTCTTTGTTGTTAGGTAAGCATTGTCTCTGGGGTTTAAACGGTAACGGTGCGACCCAGCTTTTTGACTTGTCTTTTACTATTCCTTGTTCCATGGTATCCAAAAACAGCCCATCTTCTATGGACATTGCTACCCTGTTGTCTTCTCTTGTCCTGTGGAAGACTGTGCACCCTAAGTGATCTTGCTCACCATTGCAGATGTGATCTTCACAGGAGCAATCTGCAAAAGGACAAGGCACAGGAGCACTGTGTGGTAATTCTTTTATCAAAAAACTGCTCTGACATGGCTGGAATAGGGAAGGACGTCCATTTTCAACTACGTTGGTGAGCGTACCCAGTTGCTTTCCTCCCGCCGTCTCAATGGTACCTGCATATGTCCATAAGTAGTAGGGAGAACTGGGCCCTATGATGTTGAAGCTAAAGACCTGTTGCTTTGACCATCTAAGATTGCATATATCTTGATCGCCTTATCTCAGTGACCGACCGGATAAACTCTGACAAGGCAGATTTTTTAGCAGGACTTCCCTCCTGTGAGTCCTTTACAGATTTCTGTACAGTAAGAAGTGACTACTGGAGTGTCTATGTCAGTGTCTATCTGCTTTCCGTCATGCTCCTCTTCCTCGGGTGATACCTGAGAGGGTGGTCCAGGGTGTAAAGCCGTATTCTGTTCTGTGCTACCCCATTCTGTGCATGTAACACTGACCTTACAGTTCCTGGCGAAGTGCGATGTTGTAGTGCAGCACTTGAAGCAGATGTTTTCTTTGAGGAATTCTTTGCGGTCCTCTAAAGACCTCTCCCTGAAGGCCCTGCATTTAAGTAGAGAATGTGGTTTATTGTGCAGGGGGCATTGTTTGGTAAAATCTTTGGCTGTGTTCTCTTCTAGAGATGAGCGAACACCTGGAAGTTCGGGTTCGGGAAGTTCGGCCGAACTTCCCGAAAATGTTCGGGTTCGGGATCCGAACTCGACCCGAACTTTATCCCCAACCCCATTGAAGTCAATGGGGACCCGAACTTTTAGGCACTAAAAAGGCTGTAAAATAGCCCAGGAATGGGCTAGAGGGCTGCCAAAGGCAGCAAAATGTAGGCAAATCCCCTGCAAACAAATGTGGATAGGGAAATTAATTTAATTTAACCAATATCAATTGGAGAGAGGTCCCACTGCAAGGAATCATGCGTCATATCACCCAACACTGGAGAAGGCCACTTTCAGTTATTTTGGCCCCAGCACCCAGACAGAGGAGAGAAGTCCCACAGCAAGGAATCATGCGTCATATCACCCACCACTGGAGAAGGCCACTTTCAGTTATTTCAGCCCAGCACCCAGATCGAGGATACAGTTCCCACATCAAGGAATCATGCATCATATCACCCACCACTGGAGAAGGCCACTCAGTTATTTCGGCCCCAGCACCCAGACAGAGGAGAGAGGTCCCACAGCAAGGAATCATGCGTCATATCAACCACCACCGGAGAAGGCCACTCTCAGTTATTTCGGCCCAGCACCCAGACAGAGGAGAGAGGTCCCACAGCAAGGAATCATGCGTCATATCAACCACCACCGGAGAAGGCCACTCTCAGGTATTTCGGCCCAGCACCCAGACAGAGGAGAGAGGTCCCACAGCAAGGAATCATGCGTCATATCAACCACCACCGGAGAAGGCCACTTTCAGTTATTTCGGCCCAGCACCCAGAAAGAGGAGAGCGGTCCCACAGCAAGGAATCATGCGTCATATCAACCACCACCGGAGAAGGCCACTCTCAGTTATTTCAGCCCAGCACCCAGACAGAGGAGAGAGGTCCCACAGCAAGGAATCATGCGTCATATCAACCACCAAATATTTTCTTCTCCACTGTTTTCACTGAGGAAAATAAACTGTCAGATGAAATGCAAAATGTAAAAGTAAATTCCCCTTTAAAAGTGCCCTGTCTGACCCAGGAAGAAGTACAGCAGCGACTTAAAAAGATTAAAATAGACAAATCGCCAGGACCGGATGGCATACACCCCCGTATCCTAAGGGAATTAAGTGATGTCCTAGCCAGACCCTTATTTTTGATATTCACGGACTCCATACTGACAGGGAATGTTCCACCAGACTGGCGTATAGCAAATGTGGTGCCAATATTCAAAAAGGGTCCAAAAAACAGAGCCTGGAAATTATAGGCCGGTAAGTTTAACATCTGTTGTGGGTAAACTGTTTGAAGGTTTTGTAAGAGATGCTATCTTGGAGTATCTCAATGAAAATAAGCTAATTACACCATATCAGCATGGCCTCATGAGGGATCGGTCATGTCAAACTAATTTAATCAGTTTCTATGAGGAGGTAAGTTCTAGACTTGACCAGGGTGAATCAGTGGATGTCATATATCTGGACTTCTCCAAAGCATTTGACACTGTACCACACAAAAGGTTAGTATATAAAATGAGAACACTTGGACTAGGAGAAAATATCTGTATGTGGGTAAGTAACTGGCTCAGTAATAGAAAACAGAGAGTGGTTATTAACGGTACACACTCAGATTGGGTCACTGTCACTAGTGGTGTACAGTACCTCAGGGGTCAGTATTGGGCCCTATTCTCTTCAATATATTTATTAATGATCTTGTAGAAGGCTTGCACAGTAAAATATCAATTTTTGCAGATGACACTAAACTGTGTAAAGTAATTAACACTGAAAAGGACAATATACTGCTACAGAGGGATCTGGATAGATTGGAGGCTTGGGCAGATAAGTGGCAGATGAGGTTTAACACTGACAAATGTAAAGTTATGCACATGGGAAGGAATAATGCAAGTCACCCGTACATACTAAATGGTAAAACACTCGGTAACACTGACATGGAAAAGGATCTAGGAATTTTAATAAACAGCAAACTAAGCTGCAAAAACCAGTGTCAGGCAGCTGCCGCCAAGGCCAATAAGATAATGGGTTGCATTAAAAGGGGCATAGATGCCCGTAATGAAAATATAGTCTTACCACTTTATAAATCACTAGTCAGACCACACATGGAGTACTGTGTACAGTTCTGGGCTCCTGTGAACAAGGCAGACATAGCAGAGCTAGAGAGGGTTCAGAGGAGGGCAACTAAAGTAATAACTGAAATGAGGGATCTACAGTACCCTGAAAGGTTATCAAAATTAGGGTTATTCACTTTAGAAAAAGACGACTGAGGGGAGATCTAATAACTATGTATAAATATATCAGGGGTCAGTACAGAGATCTCTCCCATCATCTATTTATCCCCAGGACTGTGACTGTGACGAGAGGACATCCTCTGCGTCTAGAGAAAAGAAGGTTTGTACACAAACATAGAAAAGGGTTCTTCACGGTAAGAGCAGTGAGACTATGGAACTCTCTGCCTGAGGAGGTGGTGATGGTGAGTACAATAAAGGAATTCAAGAGGGGCCTGGATGTATTTCTGGAGCGTAATAATATTTCAGGCTATAGCTACTAGAGATAGGTCGTTGATCCAGGGAGTTGTTCTGACTGCCTGATTGGAGTCGGGAAGAAATTTTTTCCCCTTAAGTGGGGAAAATTGGCTCTACCTTACAGTTTTTTTTTGCCTTCCTCTGGATTAACTTGCAGGAAACAGGTCGAACTGGATGGACAAATGTCTTTTTTCGGCCTTATATATTATGTTACTATGTTACCACCGGAGAAGGCCACTCTCAGTTATTTCGGCCCAGCACCCAGACAGAGGAAAGAGGTCCCACAGCAAGGAATCATGCGTCATATCAACCACCACCGGAGAAGGCCACTCTCAGTTATTTCGGCCCATCACCCAGACAGAGGAGAGAGGTCCCACAGCAAGGAATCATGCGTCATATCAACCAACACCGGAGAAGGCCACTCTCAGTTATTTCGGCCCCACCACCCAGACAGAGGAGAGGTTCATTCAACTTTGGGTTGCACCGCAAGATCATGGTAAAGTTAAAAAAATGAGGATTCAATAAAGAAGTGCCCCGGAGTACAAGAATACATGGTTGAGGGGGAGGCAGTTATAAATGTCTATTCTGCACAAGGGAGGCACAGGTCCTGTGGGATCCATGCCTGGTTCATTTTTATGAACGTCAGCTTGTCCACGTTGGCTGTGGACAGGCGGCTGCATTTGTCAGTAATGACGCCCCCTGCCGTGCTGAATACACGTTCAGACAAAACGCGGGCCGCCGGGCAGGCCAGCACCTCCAAGGCATAAAATGCTAACTCTGGCCACGTGGACAATTTGGAGACCCAGAAGTTGAATGGGGCCCAACCATCAGTCAGTACGTGGAGGGGTGTGCAGACGTACTGTTCAACCATGTTAGTGAAATGCTGCCTCCTGCTAACACGTTCCGTATCAGGTGGTGGTGCAGTTAGCTGTGGCGTGGAGACAACACTTTTCCACATTTCTGCCATGCCAACCCTGCCCTCAGAGGAGCTGGCCGTGACACAGCTGCGTTGGCGACCTCTTGCTCCTCCTCTGCCTTCGCCTTGGGCTTCCACCTGTTCCCCTGTGACATTTGGGAATGCTCTCAGGAGCGTGTCTACCAGCGTGCGCTTGTACTCGCGCATCTTCCTATCACGCTCCAGTGCAGGAAGTAAGGTGGGCACATTGTCTTTGTACCGGGGATCCAGCAGGGTGGCAACCCAGTAGTCCGCACATGTTAAAATGTGGGCAACTCTGCTGTCGTTGCGCAGGCACTGCAGCATGTAGTTGCTCATGTGTGCCAGGCTCCCCAGAGGTAAGGACAAGCTGTCCTCTGTGGGAGGCGTATCGTCATCGTCCTCCGTATCTCCCCAGCCACGCACCAGTGATGGGCCTGAGCTGTGTCGGGTGCCACCCCGCTGTGAACCTGCTTCATCATCGTCCTCCTCCACCTCCTCCTCATCCTCCTCGTCCTCCAGTAGTGGGCCCTGGCTGGCCACATTTGTACCTGGCCTCTGCTGTTGCAAAAAACCTCCCTCTGAGCCACTTCTAACAGACTGGCCTGAAAGTGCTAAAAATGACCCTCATCCTCCTCCTCCTCCTCCTGGGCCACCTCCTCTTCCATCATCGCCCTAAGCGTTTTCTCAAGGAGACATAGAAGTGGTATTGTAACGCTGATAATGGTGTCATCGCCACTGGCCATGTTGGTGGAGTACTCGAAACAGCGCAACAGGGCAGACAGGTCTCGCATGGAGGCCCAATCATTGGTGGTGAAGTGGTGCTGTTCCGCAGTGCGACTGACGCGTGCGTGCTGCAGCTGAAACTCCACTATGGCCTGCTGCTGCTCGCACAGTCTCTCCAGCATGTGCAAGGTGGAGTTCCACCTGGTGGGCACGTCGCATATGAGGCGGTGAGCGGGAAGGCCGAAGTTCCGCTGAATCGCAGACAGGCGAGCAGTGGCAGGATGTGAACGCCGGAAGTGGGCACAGACATCCCGCACTTTATGCAGCAGCTCTGACATGTCGGGGTAGTTGTGAATGAACTTCTGCACCACCAAATTCAGCACATGCGCCAGGCAAGGGATGTGCGTCAAACCGGCTTGTCCCAGAGCTGCGACGAGATTTCACCCATTATCGCACACCACCAGGCCGGGCTCGAGGCCCACCGGCAGAAACCACTCGTCGGTCAGTTGTTCAATACCCCGCCACAACTCCTGCGCGGTGTGGGGCCTGTCCCCCAAACATATGAGTTTCAGAATGGCCTGCTGACGTTTATCCCGGGCTGTGCTGAAGTTGGTGGTGAAGGTGTGTGTGGCTGACTGGATGAGCTGGTGGAAGCAGAGGAGGAGGAAGCCGAGTAGGAGGAGGAGGCTACAGGAGGCAAAGAATGATGCCCTGCGATCCTTGGCGGCGGAAGGACGTGCGCCAAGGAACTCTCCGCTTGCGGCCCAGCCGCAACTCCATTTACCCAGTGTGAAGTTAGGGAGATATAGCGTCCCTGGCCATGCTTACTGGTCCACGTATCTGTGGTTAGGTGGACCTTGCCACAGATGGCGTTGCGCAGTGCACACTTGATTTTATCGGATACTTGGTTGTGCAGGGAAGGCATGGCTGTCTTGGAGAAGTAGTGGCGGCTGGGAACAACATACTGTGGGACAGCCATGGATATCAGCTGTTTGAAGCTGTCTGTGTCCACCAGCCTGAATGACAGCATTTCAAAGGCCAGTAGTTTAGAAATGCTGGCATTCAGGCCTAGGGCTCGAGGGTGGCTAGGTGGGAATTTACGCTTTCTCTCCAAGGTTTGTGAGATGGAGAGCTGAACGCTGCCGTGTGACATGGTGGGGATGCTTGGTGACGCAGGTGGTGTTGTCGGTGGCACATCCTCTGTTTGGTGGGCGGCAGGTGCCAACATTCCTCCCGAGGCGGAGGAGGAGGCCGAGGCAGCAGCAGAAGAGGGAGCAGGGGGAGCCAGAGTGAGTTCCTTGCTTTTAAGGTGTTTACTCCACTGCAGTTCATGCTTTGCATGTAGATGCCTGGTCATGCAGGTTGTGCTAAGGTTCAGAACGTTAATGCCTCGCTTCAGGATCTGATGGCACAGCGTGCAAACCACTCGAGTCTTGTCGTCAGCACATTGTTTAAAGAAGTGCCATGCCAGGGAACTCCTTGAAGCTGCCTTTGGGGTGCTCGGTCCCTGGTGGCGGTGGCCAGTAGCAGGCGAACTCTCTTGGCGGCGGCTGGTCTGCTTTTGCCCCCTGCTCCCTCTTTTGCTACGCTGTTGGCTCGGTCTCACCACAGCCTCTGAACTATGAAAGTCAGTAGCACGACCTTCATTCCATGTGGGGTCTAGGACCTCATCGTCCCCTGCATCGTCTTCCACACAGTCTTCCTCCCTGACCTCCTGTTCGGTCTGCACACTGCAGAAAGACGCAGCAGTTGGCACCTGTGTTTCGTCATCATCAGAGACGTGCGGACTCTGATGAGGTGGTATTCCCATGTCCTCATCATCAGGAAACATCAGTGGTTGTGCATCAGTGCATTCTATGTCTTCCACCACTGGGGAAGGGCTAGGTGGATTTCCTTGGGAAACCCTGCCAGCAGAGTCTTCAAACAGCATAAGAGACTGCTGCATAACTTGAGGCTCTGACAGTTTCCCTGATATGCATGGGGGTGATGTGACAGACTGATGGGCTTGGTTTTCAGGTGCCACCTGTGCGCTTTCAGCAGAAGACTGGGTGGGAGATAATTTTGTGAACATGCTGGATCCACTGTCGGCCACCCAATTGACTAGCGCCTGTACCTGCTCAGACCTTACCATCCTTAGAACGGCATTGGGCCTCACCAAATATCGCTGTAAATTCTGGCGGGTACTGGAACCTGAGGTAGTTGGTTCACTAGGACGTGTGGCTGTGGCAGAATGGCCACGTCCTCTCCCAGCACCAGAGGGTACACTAACACCACCGCGTCCGCGTCCCTTACTAGATGTTTTCCTCATTGTTACCGTTCACCAAGCACCACAATAAGGAAAAAAATATTTGGCCCAATGTATTGATTTCAAATTCAGGCCATTTTTTACAGGCACCTAACACTATCTGCCTATTTGTTTATGTAGCGTATTACACTAATCCAGTCACAGCAGTAACCACTGATTTAGGGGAATATCTCTTTAAGGGCTAGTATTTAGGCCCTGGATGAAAGGTATCCTTTTATGGACAGATTTACACTTGGCCTGCAACAGCTGGGACAACAGATTCAGGGTATTGCTATTTTGGCAATTGAATGTCACCCCAGAACAAAATATATGTTTTGGCGGACACTATTATATTTTGCCAGCCACAGCTGAAACCACTGATTTATGGTATTGCTATTTTGGCAATTGAATTTCACCCCAGAACAAAATATATATTTTTTTGCGGACACTATGAATTCTGGCCTGCAACAGCTGGGACACCAGATTCAGGGTATTGCTATTTTTGCAATTGAATGTCACCCCAGAACAAAATATATGTTTTTGCGGACACTATGAATCCTGGCCTGCAACAGCTGGGACACCAGATTCAAGGTATTGCTATTTTGGCAATTGAATTTCACCCCAGAACAAAATATATGTTTTGACGGACACTATGAATCCTGGCCTGCAACAGCTGGGACACCAGATTCAGGGTATTGCTATTTTGGCAATTGAATTTCACCCCAGAACAAAATATATGTTTTGACGGACACTATGAATCCTGGCCTGCAACAGCTGGGACACCAGATTCAGGGTATTGCTATTTTGGCAATTGAATGTCACCCCAGAACAAAATATATGTTTTGACGGACACTATGAATCCTGGCCTGCAACAGCTGGGACACCAGATTCAAGGTATTGCTATTTTGGCAATTGAATTTCACCCCAGAACAAAATATATGTTTTGACGGACACTATGAAACGTGGCCTGCAACAGCTGGGACACCAGATTCAGGGTATTGCTATATTGGCAATTGAATGTCACCCCAGAACAAAATATGTTTTTGCAGACACTATGAATCCTTGTCTGCAACAGCTGGGACACCAGATTCAGGGTATTGCTATTTTGGCAATTGAATGTCACCTGTGGTAAGGTGCAAGGTACCGTTGTCGACGGGAGGTATGTGTCACCGAGGTTCCTGGCCTCGGTGAGGTAAGAGCCGGGTTTTTTGTTTCAGCAGCAGCTAGTGCTGCTTGACAATTTGATATTTAGTTTGGCTGCAAAGCCAATCCGGGCCGGCTCTTACTGGGAGTAGGCAAAGAGTTGGGTGGGTGCCTACTCCCCACGGTCCAGGCCGGACTTTGCCGGGCTTTAAAACACAGCCAGCACCAGCAGGTGGGTGTGATTGTCCTGGAGCTGCTGTTAGGCTGTGGAATCATTTGCGTTTGGGAGTTCTGATCCATTCTGTGCTATGTGGAGTTCTCTGGGCTGGAAGCAAGAGCCCAAGCAAGGAGGAGTGCAGACGGCCTGAAAGCGGAGGTGGATTGTCCTGCGGCTGGGCTGACAGCCAGGTGCGAACCTGCACCTAAAACCTCCCAGGTGATTGTAACCTGCATTGGACTGTTTTTGTTTTGCATTACGTTTTTCTGCTGTGTGTGAATTAACACTAAGAGACTGTTTACTGTTTGTTTTGTGCAAGTGTGAATAAAACACTGGTTACTGCACTTTCTGGACTCCCTTTTGCCTCTGTACTGCACCCGCACCGCTATCTACCAGAGCGACTCCCCACATTTGGTGTCGGATGCGGGCATGCGCAGTGAGGCTGGCGTGAACGCCGAAAATTTTTGTTTTTGCTGGGCACGACTGGATGTCCTATATTAGGCCGGCAAAGTTGCAGCCTGTGTTCCCGGACAAAATAAAGGTATCTGAGGGACCCGAGACAGGGGTAACCCTAGTAGAGTGGCCTGATACCACTGGAAGGCCAGAACCCTGGGAGCCCGAATCTGAAGGGCCAGCGGTAGGGGTGACCACTGCTCCAGCGGTAGAGGGGGAGGCAACCCCACTGAGGGTAATGGTGGGAGACACGGAGGACTTGCCACCGGGACCTGAGTTGGCAGACCTCAATGTCTCCGGGGAAAATTTTGGGACCGCACAACACCGGGACCAAACCCTAACCAGGGCCTGGGAAAGTGTTGTAATGATTGATGGTAAACCCCAGAAACCTGGGGCTGTATTAATGTTTCCGCGATTTATTGTTCTTCAGGATATGTTGTATCGGGTGAACCAAATCCGAGGTGAGCCCGTTGAACAGTTGGTGGTGTCCACCGCATATCGCAAGCTTGTTATGGAGCTTGCCCACCAACATGTTCTTGGGGGACACATGGGGTGGCAGAAAACGCAGGACCGCGTACTACAGCGATTTTACTGGCCCGGTTTGTTTAAGGAAGTAGAGGAGTTCTGTAAGTCCTGTCCGACCTGTCAGGTAAATAGCCCCCAGCCGCATTACAGAAGTCCCCTGGTCCCTCTCCCAATAATTGAGGTCCCATTTGAGCGTATTGCCATGGATCTATTCGGACCCGTACCGAAGTCTGCTAGGGGTCACCAACATATCCTGGTGATCCTGGACTATGCTACTTGATATCCCGAGGCGGTGCCTCTGCGACATACCTCGGCTAAGCTCATTGCAAAAGAGTTAATGGAAATGTTTTCCCGTGTGGGCCTGCCAAAAGAGATTCTGACCGACCAAGGGACCCCTTTTATGTCCAAAGTTATCAGGGAACTGTGTAAATTGTTGCGTATAAAGCAGTTAAGGACGTCCGTTCACCATCCGCAAACAGACGGTCTTGTCGAGAGGTTTAACCAAACTCTAAAAAATATGTTAAAAAGGGTGGTGTCCAGAGATGGGAAGGACTGGGACCTGCTTCTGCCCTATCTCATGTTCGCCGTGCGAGAGGTGCCCCAGGCCTCTACTGGGTTCTCGCCCTTCGAACTGCTTTATGGCAGACACCCTCGGGGCCTGTTGGATATCGCCAAGGAAGCGTGGGAACAACAGCCTGTCCCCCACAAAAGTGTCATTGAGTATGTCACCCAGATGCAGGACCGGATGGAAAGGGTGTTGCCGCTGGTCCGGGAGCATATGGAGGCAGCGCAACAATCCCAGAGTAGGGTGTATAATCGTCAGGCTCGGGTACGGAACTTCAACCCGGGAGATCGGGTTTTGCTTCTGGTGCCCACCCTTGACAGCAAGTTCCTAGCTAGGTGGCAGGGCCCCTATGAGGTTATCGAGAAGGTAGGGGAAGTAAATTACAAAGTACACCAGCCAGGGCGGCGCAAGCCGGAGCAGGTGTACCACGTGAATTTACTGAAGCCGTGGAAAGACAGGGACACGGCCGACGACAACAGCCCCCGGCCAGGGCTTCTAGGTGACAAGGGTCCAAGCCCCACAGTTCGAGGCCTGCGAAGCGGTAGCCACGGTAAAAATTGCAGACAGCCTGTCTTCCAAACAAGTTCAGGAAGTCAGGGAGTTCATCAGTCGGAACACGGATGTGTTCTCGGACCTCCCTGGCCGCACGTCTCTCATCCAACATGACATCGTCACTGAGCCTCAGGCCAAAATCCGGTTAAAACAATACCGGGTACCTGAGGCTCGGCGACGGGCCATCGCGGAGGAAGTGCAATTAATGTTGAAGCTCGATGTCATTGAGGAATCGAAAAGTGAGTGGGCCAGTCCCATAGTTCTAATACCCAAGCCGGATGGGACGTTGCGGTTCTGCAACGATTTTCGCAAATTAAATGAAGTGTCCAAGTTCGATGCGTATCCCATGCCCCGGGTAGACGAGCTTGTTGAGAATTTAGGGCAAGCCCGTTATTTTTCTGTGCTAGACCTCACTAAAGGATACTGGCAAGTACCCTTAACGGAGGCGGCCAAGGAAAAAACGCTTTGTTACCCGCAGGGCCTGTATCATTACAAGGTGTTACCCTTTGGCCTGCATGGCGCCCCCGCCACCTTCCAAAGGTTAATGGATATTGTGCTGCGACCTCATCGTCGGTACGCCTCGGCCTACTTAGATGATGTAATCATCCACAGCACCGACTGGGAAAGCCATTTGCCCAAAGTGCAGGCGGTAGTGGATGCCCTGAGGAAAGCTGGTCTAACCGCCAATCCAAAGAAGCGTGCGATTGGGTTGGAAGAGAGCAAATATCTGGGATATGTTATTGGGCGCGGAGTCATCAAGCCGCAGGTAACTAAGGTAGAGGCCATTCGTAACTGGCCCCCGACCGGTCACCCCCAGGCACGTAAAGTCCTTCCTGGGAATTGTAGGGTACTACATGCGGTTTGTGCCCCACTTTGCCACAATAGCAGCGCCGTTGACAGACCTGTTGAAGGGGCGGAAGTCGGGGAAGGTTAGCTGGAATGAGAAGGCGGAGGAGGCTTTCTCCGCGTTGAAGTCGGTCCTGTGTGGGTCCCCGGTTTTGGTGACACCCGACTTCAACAGGGAGTTCGTTGTTCAGACGGATGCCTCGGAGGTAGGTCTCGGTGCAGTACTGTCTCAGGAGGTCAATGGGGAAGAACATCCCGTTGTCTTCCTGAGCCGTAAACTCACCCCAGCCGAGACCAGGTATAGTATAGTGGAGAGGGAGTGCCTGGCTATCAAGTGGGCACTCGAATCTCTCCGCTATTACCTGTTAGGGAGGAGGTTCCGTCTGGTGACCGACCATTCCCCTCTCAAGTGGATGAGCCAGGCCAAGGAGAGGAATGCTCGGGTCACCAGGTGGTTCCTGTCCTTGCAAAATTTCAAATTTTCGGTGGAACACAGGGCAGGCCGCTTGCAGGGTAATGCAGATGCCCTGTCCCGCGTCCACTGCCTCACATGTGTTCACCCCCTCAGGGTTGAACAAAGGGGGGGGGTATGTGGTAAGGTGCAAGGTACCGTTGTCGACGGGAGGTATGTGTCACAGAGGTTCCTGGCCTCGGTGAGGTAAGAGCCGGGTTTTTTGTGTCAGCAGCAGCTAGTGCTGCTTGACAATTTGATATTTAGTTTGGCTGCAAAGCCAATCCGGGCCGGCTCTTACTGGGAGTAGGCAAAGAGTTGGGTGGGTGCCTACTCCCCACGGTCCAGGCCGGACTTTGCCGGGCTTTAAAACACAGCCAGCACCAGCAGGTGGGTGTGATTGTCCTGGAGCTGCTGTTAGGCTGTGGAATCATTTGCGTTTGGGAGTTCTGATCCATTCTGTGCTATGTGGAGTTCTCTGGGCTGGAAGCAAGAGCCCAAGCAAGGAGGAGTGCAGACGGCCTGAAAGCCGGAGGTGGATTGTCCTGCGGCTGGGCTGACAGCCAGGTGCGAACCTGCATCTAAAACCTCCCAGGTGATTGTAACTTGCATTGGACTGTTTTTGTTTTGCATCACGTTTTTCTGCTGTGTGTGAATTAACACTAAGAGACTGTTTACTGTTTGTTTTGTGCAAGTGTGAATAAAACACTGGTTACTGCACTTTCTGGACTCCCTTTTGCCTCTGTACTGCACCCGCACCGCTATCTACCAGAGCGACTCCCCACACACCCCAGAACAAAATATATGTTTTTGCGGACACTATGAATCCTGGCCTGCAACAGCTGGGACACCCGATTCAGGGTATTGCTATTTTGGCAATTGAATGTCACCCCAGAACAAAATATATGTTTTGACGGACACTATGAAACGTGGCCTGCAACAGCTGGGACACCAGATTCAGGGTATTGCTATTTTGGCAATTGAATGTCACCCCAGAACAAAATATATGTTTTTGCGGACACTATGAATCCTGGCCTGCAACAGCTGGGACACCAGATTCAGGGTATTGCTATTTTGGCAATTGAATTTCACCCCAGAACAAAATATATGTTTTGACGGACACTATGAAACGTGGCCTGCAACAGCTGGGACACCAGATTCAGGGTATTGCTATTTTGGCAATTGAATGTCACCCCAGAACAAAATATATGTTTTTGCGGACTCTATGAATCCTGGCCTGCAACAGCTGGGACACCAGATTCAGGGTATTGCTATTTTGGCAATTGAATTTCACCCCAGAACAAAATATATGTTTTGACGGACACTATGAAACGTGGCCTGCAACAGCTGGGACACCAGATTCAGGGTATTGCTATATTGGCAATTGAATGTCACCCCAGAACAAAATATGTTTTTGCAGACACTATGAATCCTTGTCTGCAACAGCTGGGACACCAGATTCAGGGTATTGCTATTTTGGCAATTGAATGTCACCCCAGAACAAAATATATGTTTTTACGGACACTATGAATCCTGGCCTGCAACAGCTGGGACACCAGATTCAGGGTATTGCTATTTTGGCAATTGAATTTCACCCCAGAACAAAATATATGTTTTGACGGACACTATGAAACGTGGCCTGCAACAGCTAGGACACCAGATTCAGGGTATTGCTATTTTGGCAATTGAATGTCACCCCAGAACAAAATATATGTTTTTGCGGACACTATGAATCCTGGCCTGCAACAGCTGGGACACCAGATTCAGGGTATTGCTATTTTGGCAATTGAATTTCACCCCAGAACAAAATATATGTTTTGACGGACACTATGAAACGTGGCCTGCAACAGCTGGGACACCAGATTCAGGGTATTGCTATTTTGGCAATTGAATGTCACCCCAGAACAAAATATATGTTTTTGCGGACTCTATGAATCCTGGCCTGCAACAGCTGGGACACCAGATTCAGGGTATTGCTATTTTGTCAATTGAATTTCACCCCAGAACAAAATATATGTTTTGACGGACACTATGAAACGTGGCCTGCAGCAGCTGGGACACCAGATTCAGGGTATTGCTATTTTGGCAATTGAATGTCACCCCAGAACAAAATATATGTTTTTGCGGACACTATGAATCCTTGCCTGCAACAGCTGGGACACCAGATTCAGGGTAGTGCTATTTTGGCAATTGATTGTCACCCTAGAACAAAATATATGTTTTTGCGGACACTATAAATCCTGGCCTGCAACAGCTGAGACACCAGATTCAGGGTATTGCTATTTTGGCAATTGAATGTCACCCCAGAACAAAATATATGTTTTTGCGGACACTATGAATCCTTGCCTGCAACAGCTGGGACACCAGATTCTTGGTATTGCTATTTTGGCAATTGAATGTCACCCTAGAACAAAATATATGCTTTTGCGGACACTATGAATCCTGGCCTGCAACAGCTGGGACACCAGATTCAGGGTATTGCTATTTTGGCAATTGAATTTCACCCCAGAACAAAATATATGTTTTGACGGACACTATGAAACGTGGCCTGCAACAGCTAGGACACCAGATTCAGGGTATTGCTATTTTGGCAATTGAATGTCACCCCAGAACAAAATATATGTTTTTCGGACACTATGAATCCTGGCCTGCAACAGCTGGGACACCCGATTCAGGGTATTGCTATTTTGGCAATTGAATGTCACCCCAGAACAAAATATATGTTTTGACGGACACTATGAAACGTGGCCTGCAACAGCTGGGACACCAGATTCAGGGTATTGCTATTTTGGCAATTGAATGTCACCCCAGAACAAAATATATGTTTTGACGGACACTATGAATCCTGGCCTGCAACAGCTGGGACACCAGATTCAGGGTATTGCTATTTTGGCAATTGAATTTCACCCCAGAACAAAATATATGTTTTGACGGACACTATGAAACGTGGCCTGCAACAGCTGGGACACCAGATTCAGGGTATTGCTATGTTGGCAATTGAATGTCACCCCAGAACAAAATATATGTTTTTACGGACTCTATGAATCCTGGCCTGCAACAGCTGGGACACCAGATTCAGGGTATTGCTATTTTGGCAATTGAATTTCACCCCAGAACAAAATATATGTTTTGACGGACACTATGAAACGTGGCCTGCAACAGCTGGGACACCAGATTCAGGGTATTGCTATATTGGCAATTGAATGTCACCCCAGAACAAAATATGTTTTTGCAGACACTATGAATCCTTGTCTGCAACAGCTGGGACACCAGATTCAGGGTATTGCTTATTTGGCAATTGAATGTCACCCCAGAACAAAATATATGTTTTTGCGGACACTATGAATCCTGGCCTGCAACAGCTGGGACACCAGATTCAGGGTATTGCTATTTTGGCAATTGAATTTCACCCCAGAACAAAATATATGTTTTGACGGACACTATGAAACGTGGCCTGCAACAGCTAGGACACCAGATTCAGGGTATTGCTATTTTGGCAATTGAATGTCACCCCAGAACAAAATATATGTTTTTGCGGACACTATGAATCCTGGCCTGCAACAGCTGGGACACCAGATTCAGGGTATTGCTATTTTGGCAATTGAATTTCACCCCAGAACAAAATATATGTTTTGACGGACACTATGAAACGTGGCCTGCAACAGCTGGGACACCAGATTCAGGGTATTGCTATTTTGGCAATTGAATGTCACCCCAGAACAAAATATATGTTTTTGCGGACTCTATGAATCCTGGCCTGCAACAGCTGGGACACCAGATTCAGGGTATTGCTATTTTGTCAATTGAATTTCACCCCAGAACAAAATATATGTTTTGACGGACACTATGAAACGTGGCCTGCAGCAGCTGGGACACCAGATTCAGGGTATTGCTATTTTGGCAATTGAATGTCACCCCAGAACAAAATATATGTTTTTGCGGACACTATGAATCCTTGCCTGCAACAGCTGGGACACCAGATTCAGGGTAGTGCTATTTTGGCAATTGATTGTCACCCTAGAACAAAATATATGTTTTTGCGGACACTATAAATCCTGGCCTGCAACAGCTGAGACACCAGATTCAGGGTATTGCTATTTTGGCAATTGAATGTCACCCCAGAACAAAATATATGTTTTTGCGGACACTATGAATCCTTGCCTGCAACAGCTGGGACACCAGATTCTTGGTATTGCTATTTTGGCAATTGAATGTCACCCTAGAACAAAATATATGCTTTTGCGGACACTATGAATCCTGGCCTGCAACAGCTGGGACACCAGATTCAGGGTATTGCTATTTTGGCAATTGAATGTCACCCCAGAACAAAATATATGTTTTTGCAGACACTATGAATCCATGTCTGCAACAGCTGGGACACCAGATTCAGGGCATTGCTATTTTGGCAATTGAATGTCACCCCAGAACAAAATATATGTTTTTGCGGACACTATGAATCCTGGCCTGCAACAGCTTGGACACCAAATTCAGGGTATTGCTATTTTGGCAATTGAATGTCACCCCAGAACAAAATATATGTTTTTACGGACACTATGAATCCTGGCCTGCAACAGCTGGGACACCAGATTCAGGGTATTGCTATTTTGGCAATTGAATTTCACCCCAGAACAAAATATATGTTTTGACGGACACTATGAAACGTGGCCTGCAACAGCTGGGACACTAGATTCAGGGTATTGCTATTTTGGCAATTGAATGTCACCCCAGAACAAAATATATGTTTTTGCGGACTCTATGAATCCTGGCCTGCAACAGCTGGGACACCAGATTCAGGGTATTGCTATTTTGGCAATTGAATTTCACCCCAGAACAAAATATATGTTTTGACGGACACTATGAAACGTGGCCTGCAACAGCTGGGACACCAGATTCAGGGTATTGCTATATTGGCAATTGAATGTCACCCCAGAACAAAATATGTTTTTGCAGACACTATGAATCCTTGTCTGCAACAGCTGGGACACCAGATTCAGGGTATTGCTTATTTGGCAATTGAATGTCACCCCAGAACAAAATATATGTTTTGGCGGACACTATTATATTTTGCCAGCCACAGCTGAAACCACTGATTTATGGTATTGCTATTTTGGCAATTGAATTTCACCACAGAAAATAATCTATCCTTTGCCAGACAGCAGACAGTATTATACTTGTCTAGCCAAAGCTGGAACACCAGATTTAGGGGATTGGTATTTGGGCAATTGTATTTAACCCCTTAATAAAATATAGAAATTGCTATCCTGAGTTTCTAGGGGTGACAATTAGCGCAGCCAAGCCCCTGATGTAGGATATAGCAAAAAAAAAAATAGTATTGATGGATTAATGGACTTGGTGGCAGCTTCTTCTGGTGCACCACAAGTCACAAAATGGCCACCGATCACCCTAGAAAATAAGTGACAGAAAAACGCTCTGTGCAGCCTAAAAACCAGTGAGCAAGTAACTAGCAGAAGTTCAATCATTCACAGCTGTAGATCGATCCGTTCATTAGGTGCTGTTGCTGACTTTTCCCTGCCTAATCTCGCCCTCACAGAAGCTGCGTCCTCTCTCTACACTAATCAGAGCAGTGTGACGTGCGGCGCTACGTGACTCCAGCTTAAATAGAAGCTGGGTCACATGCTGCACTTGGCCAATCACAGCCATGCCATTAGTAGGCATGGCTGTGATGGGCTCTTAGGGCAAGAAGTAAAACGCTAGCTGATTGGCTGCTGTGCAGCCCTTCAGAAAGCGGGAAGTAATCGACGAACAACGAACCCGAACTTTTTTGAAAATGTCCGGGTTCGGGTCCGTGTCCCGGACACCCCAAAATTCGGTACGAACCCGAACGATGCTCGAAATGTTCGCTCAACACTACCTTTGATGCTTCGGCATATGCGATGCTTGGAAGTCTTTGGAAGTCCCCTCACTCTGTATACCCTTAGATGCCACGGTCACGACTGACCACAGCATCTAAGGGGCTAATCTGCCGGCACCAGCATTTTCAGTGATTTTGGCAAATACAGTAGGGGCCCGGTTGTCAGTAACAGCAAGGGCCCTGTACCGAGTGGCATAGCTCCCACTCGATCAGTGCACCATACATGTATGACGGATTGCAGGACGTCACTTTCCATTGAGCCTTACATGTATGTTGCATGTGGGGAAAAGGTTAAAATCCTTTTGGGAACATCCCTATGATATAAGGGTACTTTCACACTAGCGTTTTTATTTTCCGGCATTGAGTTCTGTCGTTGGGGCACAATGCCGGAAAAAAAACGCTTTAGTTTTCTCCTAATGCATTCTGAATGGAGAGAAATCCGTTCAGGGTGCATCAGGATGTCTTCAGTTCAGTCACTGTATGGTGTTTTGGACGGAGATAATACCGCAGCATGCTGCGGTTTTATTTCTATCCAAAATGCCGGAACACTTGCCATAATGCCGGATTCCCGGAGGCATTAATTCCCGGATCCTTTCTTCCTTTAGGCCTCATGCACACGACCGTATTTTGTTTCCTTGTCCGTTCCGTTTTTTGCCGATAGGATGCAGACCCATTCATTTTAATGGGTCTGCAAAAATTTTTTTTCTTGTTTGCGGACAAGGATAGGCATTATTACAATAGGTCCACAAAAATAAAGGATCCACAATTTGCGGACTGCAAAACAAATACGGTCGTGTGATCAGTGCAGGGGGCGTGGCTCAGCACTGAATTTGAGCCAGTGCTGAGCCACGCCCCCTGCACTGATCACATGACGGTGACGTCACCCCAGGTCCTTCGGCTTTTCCAAAGTTCGGGTTCGTGGAAGCTACCCCTTATGGATTCCATATGCCGGGATAGTCCGCGGTAGTGGAATCCATAACGGGATGCGGCGATTACCCCAACCCGAATGCCGAACTAATTTTTGAAGTTCGCTCATCTCTAGTTATAACCAGTGGCGTAACTAGAGTGTTATGATCTCCAGTGCAAACTTCGGATTGAGCCCCCTATTTTTACAAAGAGGCGGCAGATTTTCTTTACACTTAGGGCTCTTTCACACGAGCGGATGCCGTGCAGGTAATCCGCTGCGTGAAAGACAGCCAAGACCCGTTCCGGAGAGCAGAGACACACGGAGCATGAACATGATTGTTAATGCTCCGTGCCTCTCTGTGATCTTTTTACTACAAAATCACTGTGAAATAAAGTTGTCCCCGTGATTTTGTAATAAAAAGATCACAGAGAGGCACAGAGTATTATCAATCATGTTAATGCTTCGTGTCTCTGCTGTCCGGAACGGGGCTTGGCTCGCTTCCACGCAGCGCATTAACTGCACAGGATCCGCTTGTGTTAGAGAGCTCCAAGCCCAATGCATGGCTACACTCTCCCAGTCCTAATAAAATCTGGTCCTACCTCATCCAGGTTGTCGCTAACGTCGGCATGATGTCCACTGGATCCAGAACAAGGTCCCTGTGCTGATAGAGAAAAAAAGAATAATCACATAAGGAAGGGATGGTGACTGCCCTTGTGAAATCATCAGCAGGGGGCTGGCCTGTAAGACTGAGCTATGCCAATGTATAGCAGAGTAATCTAGGACATTTCCCCTAAGTGCTACCACATCTGGTTATGGCCAGATATGTGTCTCCCTCACTTTATTCACAGGGTTGTCCTACAATCCTGTGAATAAAGATTATTGTAAATCTACTGCATCGCCCCTGATGTTCCTTTAATCAATATCCTGGCAGTGCCTACATTGATCCGAAAATAATTTTCTTCCAGTTACCTCACTGTAGTTATGCCAGATATGTGCCCCCCACAGTAGTTATGCCAGACATGTGCCCCCTCACAGCAGTTATGCCAGATATGTGCCCCCTCACAGTAGTTATCCCAGATATGTACCCCCTCACAATAGTTACTCCTGATTAGGTTCCCCCTCACAGTAGTTATTCCAGATTAGGTGCCCCCTCACAGTAGTTATTCCAGATTAGGCCGCCCCCTCAGTAAAGATGCCCACTTTTGTGTCCCCTCACTCTAGTTGTTGCTCCCCTTTATGTCATGGCTCCCAGCTTTATGGGAAACAAAAAAAACACATACTTACCCTCTTCCCTGATGACCCGCTCCCACTCTCAGATCGGGCTGCTGGCTATGCTGAAGACCGATTCCCGGGCCTTCAGCACTCCACCCACAGCCAGCAGCGTGATGTGCGGCCAGCAGGGGGAGCGCCGGAGCTCAGAACAGTGAAGCAGGGAGCGGAGAGGTCTCCCTGCTTCACTCTGAAAACGAACAGCTCAGCAGTGACAAGAACTGCCGGGTAAGTGCGCCCCATTCTCACTGTACTTCATGCCGGGCCCCATCAGAGCGCCCCCATTACATGTGAGTTCAGCAGGCCCCCTTCCCCCACCGGGCTTGGTCGCACCATCTGCAACAGCGATCGTTACGCCCATGCTTATAACCACTACTACTGGGAAAATTAAAGCCAGCCACCCACCCATTCCAAGAAC
Source organism: Bufotes viridis (assembly GCA_033119425.1). Taxonomy (NCBI): domain Eukaryota; kingdom Metazoa; phylum Chordata; class Amphibia; order Anura; family Bufonidae; genus Bufotes; species Bufotes viridis. The sequence continues at coordinate 96,666,208 of CM065596.1, read as the reverse complement.
ATAAGTTTCTGTCCAGCTAGGGTTACGTGACTGCCCATAAACCTGATAAAACCTCTGTTAATCTATATAACATCTTTATGCTTAAGAAGGAGAGGCATGGTTTGAAACTGATATATACAGGCATGGAAATGACACCATCTTAATTAAATGGAATCTGCCTGAAAACACAAGGGTAAGATGTTGTAATTTATTTAATTCCTCCCTAACTTTCTTAAAAAATAGGTGGATAGTTCAACGGATACACTCTAGCATGGATTCTACCAATCTTTATACTTAGGTACTTAAAATGGGAGGAGACAAGATGTAAAGTACCACTCAATCCAGCCCAAAAAAGACTTGGCTTCCCCAATTCAAAAATTTCACTTTTTGATGGATTAATGATATCCTGATAATTTGCTGAAATCTTCAAGTAGGTGTATTGTGTAGGTCCTCCAATATTTTTGCCAAATAATTTAGTTGGTTTTCTACATGTAAAATTTCAGTAGTTTGTAGATGAGATTTGTAAAACCACATGCCTCGTATTTTACCTGCCCCAGTCTGTAGGTAAAATTCGAAGTAATTCTTCAACGAGTACATTTAGCTAATTTTAACCAAATGTAATCATTCCATAGGCAACATGCAGATTTTCCAAAATGTACCGTAAGATGAAGCTTTTACCTCGCTCTGCCCATGAACAGACATTAACAACTTGCATGAATACAAAAAAAAATAGCAATGATGAAACAGAAAACGAGGACTTAGTTTCATTTTAGGTCATTTTTGTAAAGGAACTGACATATTTACTTGCATTGTATGCATTCACCCCTCAGATCGCAACCTTTGCATGTTCTGTTGCCTCCTCACCTCAATGGGGCCACAAAAGATGCGAATAGCAAACCATGTACTGTCCGCATCCGTTTGTCCATTCCGTGGCATACACAGAAATATAGAACATGTCCTATTCTTGTCCGCATTACTGACAAGGATAGGACTGTTCTATTATGGTCCGGATGTTCTGTTCCACAAAATGCAGAACACACATAGCTCGTATCAGTGCTTTGCGGATTTGCAATTTGCAGACCACAAAACAGGCTACAGTCATATGCATGAGCCCTAAGTATGAGTGTAAACATATGCTTATGTGTAAAAAAAAGTGCACAAGAGTGTGTAAAAGTTGCTTACGTGTGTGCGTGAAAACATGCATGTCATGCTTCATGCACAAGACCATGTTTTTCATCCATGTGCTATCCACATTTCATGCAGATAGCACACAGACTTCATCCGTATGTCCGTTCCACAAATAATACAACATGTCCTATCCTGGTACATATTGCGGCCAAGAATAGTTATTTCTAGTGGGAGTGAGAAAAACGTGGAGCACATACTGAAGTTATCTGTATTTTGCAGTTCCGTAGTTTGTGGGACGAAATGTGGATACAGTCATGTGCATGAGGCTGTGTGCGCAATTGTCTGTATGCCTGGATAGAGAAGATCCAGGGGCTTTTACTTAGCTCTATAATTCACCATTAGGAACCTGAGAGATCAGTTCTTCCCTACATCATTTTAAAAGGCATCTGTCAGCAGATTTGTACCCATGACATTGGCTGACCTGTTACATGTGTACTTGGCAGCTGAAGGCATCTGTGTTGGTCCCATGTTCTTATGTGCTCACATTGCTGAGAAAAATGTTTTAATATATGTAAATGAGCCTCTAGGAGCAACAAGGGCATTGCCATTACACCTAGAGGCCCTTTCAATCAAAGTGCAGAGGGTGCGCCAGTTGCAGAGAGAGCTAAGCCTCTAGGTGTGTGTCAGTTACATGCAATTTAATAGTGCAATAGTGCAACATGTGCAATCACAGCACTATCACTATTTTTTATGTGCTGGTTGGTCTTGTTGTGTGTATATATAAAGACTTCTGTTGCTTTATTTAAAAGCATGGTTTTGTTACTGTATCGAAGCACATAACTTGATTCCATTACTTTATGCATGCAGAGCTTGGTTCTGTTACTGCATGCATGCAGAGCTTGTTTCTGTTACCATATGCATTCAGGGAGCTTGGTTCTATTACCATATGAATGCACACAGCTTGGTTCTGTTATGGTATCTATGCACAGTTCTGTTGACTTATCCAAATACAGAGCTTGGTTATGATTCCATTTGTTATTGTATGATGGTTCTCAGCATGGTTTTGTTAGCATTACTTAGTGCTCAGCAATTGTATGTTAGTACTGAGCTTGGTTCTATTACTGGGTCTAAGTACTTTGGGGGTCATTTATTAAACAGAAATATGCCTATATTAGGCGTATTTCTGGCGCAGATTGTGGTGCAAAAGTTCTTTGAAACACAATCTACGACTTTTCCCCACACACACGAGGTCTAAAAAAGCGGGTGGGGAAGGGGACGGGCCAGGAGGCCCGTCTCATTCACCATTTCCTACACCTGATTTAGGCATAGAAAATGGTCTAAATGTAAGACAGCAAGGGAGCTATGTTACATTTAGAAGTGGCATTGGACCTGCCGAAATTTTGTAGAGGCCGGTGCCTCTTCATAACTTCGCTGGATCCACCGCCAGCGCAGGGATTTAAGACCATCGTCTAAAACGGCAGTCTTAATAAATGTGTCCCTTGGTTCTTCTGCCATTTCTATGTTTAAAGCTTATTTCGGTTACCATATCTTAGCGTATGTTATTGCTAAGCTTAGCTCTGTTAGCCTATCTAAGTAGCTTGAGATTATACAGATAATGTAGTGTATACATCATATGGATATGTTGCATGGCATTACAAATGATGGTGGATTTACTCTTTTGTAGCAATATTACCCTAATAAAAGACAATCAATAAATTATATGCACCTCAAAATGGTGGTAACAAAAACTGACAAGCCCTCATGTCACAGACATTCCCGCGACAGGTTGAAGGAGATCTGTGAGATTGGCAACACGTGGATTGATCTGACATGTTTTCCTTTTGGATCAAATGACGTCTGTGTTGTTTCTGGTGCTTGCCACACCTTCTTTCCCCAGGTGTGGCTATTGTGGTCATTTAACCTTCTCTATTTATTGCTGCTTCTCCCACTATGCTATGCGGTTTATAGCTTCTGTTGGACTTGTGGTTAGCTTGTGTTTGGTTCTTGTCTGAGTTCCTGGTGCTAGCAAAGCTTCATTGAAGATAAGGGTTTTGTATTTTGTTTATACAGTCCTGATCAAAAGTTTGAAAACTGGCAAAAAATCTTATTTAGCATGGCTGGATCTTAACAAGGTTAACCCTGGGTTCAGACCTGAGCGTTCTAGAAACGCGCGTATTACAGCGCGTTTTTGCAAATAGGAAACGCGCGTCGTACGCGCGTTCTTGTGATTGACTACTGTGGTGTCAATCACAATACGCGCGACAAACGCCCCCAAAAAAGCTCAAGTACTTGTTTATGCGTAGGGCGTTTTACAGCGCGTTCGAACGCGCTGTAAAACGCGAAAATGTGAACCAGTCCCATAGGGAAGCATTGGTTTGCATGTGTCGAGCGTTTTACAGCGCGTTCGAACGCGCTGTAAAACGCGCAAGTGTGAACTTAGGGTAAGAGTTTCAGTAGAGCTTCAACATGCAACAAGAAAAATGTCTGATGGTTATGGGGCTGCAGTCAGCACCAGTAAGGGCCTTAATTTGGGTCGAGGATCGACCAGTGTCTTGACGGATCCTCCGGCTGAGTGCTGGTGATTTTTTTTTTGGGTCTTTCACTTGACTTTTTTGTTCCATAACCCTCAGGATCATTTAAGAAATTCCTAATGACTGTCTTATTGCGTCCCACCTCAGCAGTGATGGCGCGCTGTGAGAGACCCTGCTTATGCAGTTCAACAACCCGACCACGTTCAAAAAGGGAGATTTTTTTTGCCTTTGCCATCACAACGTGTGACTACCTGACAGAAAATGAGAATGAATCCACATCTTTGCACAGATTTGGCCTTTTGAAGGCATGTGGTCCTAAAATTTGGATCAGCTGAAAAACAGCCTGTTTCAGTTTAATCGTTATTTTCAATTAATTAAATGCTCAAAAAATGTTTTGTCTCACTCTCATTTCTTGCATGTTGAAGCTCTACTTGGAACCTTGTTAAGATCCAACATTGTAAAATATGATTTTTTGCCATTTTTAAAGTGGTCTTAAACTTTTGATCAGGACTGTATATATGTGTGTGTGTTGCCTTTCCCTGTTGTTTGTCATTGGGCCTGAGGGAAGACTGTTCGAACAGGTAGACTCAGTCCTGACATTAGTTCCAGGGTCCTATAGGGTGAGATAGGATTCTAGGTATCCGGTGTATGAACTTGCCTACCTTTGGGGACTGTTCATACTGGTAGTCTGTCAGGACTGGAGTTAGGCCCCTTTCACACGGGCGCAATGCGTGATGTGAACGCATTGCACCCGCACTGAATCCGGACCCATTCACTTCTATGGGGCTGTGCACATGACAGTTGATTTTCACGCATCACTTTTGCGATGCGTGAAAATCGCAGCATAGTAACATAGTAACATAGTATATAAGGCCGAAAAAAGACATTTGTCCATCCAGTTCGACCTGTTTCCTGCAAGTTGATCCAGAGGAAGGCAAAAAACCCCTGTGAGGCAGAGCCAATTTTCCCCACTTAAGGGGAAAAAATTCCTTCCCGACTCCAATCAGGCAGTCAGAATAACTCCCTGGATCAACGACCCATCTTTAGTAGCTATAGCCTGAAATATTATTACGCTCCAGAAATACATCCAGACCCCTCTTGAATTCCTTTATTGTACTCACCATCACCACCTCCTCAGGCAGAGAGTTCCATAGTCTTACTGCTCTTACCGTGAAGAACCCTTTTCTATGTTTGTGTACAAACCTTCTTTCCTCCAGACGCAGAGGATGTCCCCTCGTCACAGTCACAGTCCTGGGGATAAATAGATGATGGGAGAGATCTTTGTACTGACCCCTGATATATTTATACATAGTTATTAGATCTCCCCTCAGTCGTCTTTTTTCTAGAGTGAATAACCCTAATTTTGATACCCTTTCATGATGTCACAGCATCACATGGCCCAATCACCTGCTCCATCACTATGGTGATGGAGCAGGTGATTGGGCCATGTGACCATGTGACATCATCACAGGTCCTTTTCCTACTAGCAAGCTAACGGAGAGGAGGCCAGGCTTCGCGATCAAATGGAACAGGTAAGTTAATATTAGTTTATTATTTTTAACCCATTCTGCACCTGTTTAAACATTAGGAAGATGGCCAAGGGTATTATTTTACATTATAACTATGTTATAATGTGAAATAATACCAGCGGGACAATTTCTGACCCAAACATGCACTTCTGTGAAGAAGTGCAGGTTCGGGTCTGGGTACCAAAAGTGCCGATTTTTCTCCCGCACCTTGCAAAACGCATGACAGCGCTTTGCACTCGCAGGGAAAAATCGCGGCGATTCCCGCAACGCACCCGCACTGTTTGACGGAGTGCACCCGCAACGCCCGTGTGAAAGGGGCCTTAGGGTTTTCTCTAGGAGGTGTCCATCTTCCTTCCCTAGTTTCCAGGCCTTATTCTGGTATCCCCTTTCCCTTCTATGCTCGGTGTGGTGTTTTCCTCCCACACACGAGCGTGACACCCTCATTCAGCTACACTGGTGTGTCATAGAATTCTGTGAAAAAAAAATTGCTGTGCCATAAAGACCTAACAATGAACTAGCAATACTTGCATGCAACTGTAGGGTGGGCCTCCAAAAGTCAATTCTACTGGTGTGCCCCAGGGACCCCATTCCGACACTGCGTGTGAATGTCCCCTTGCTAATTCCAGCCTGACAGAGTCTAATAACCCATACAGATAGTAAAAACTTCTTTACTGTAAGAACTATGAATCTGTGGAATAGACTTCCTCAGGACGTGGTCACAGAAGAAGTTTCGCCTCACACATGTGTAAGAGTGTTTAGCTTTATGGACACCTTTTGGCGCAATACACCTAGCCCAGATGGTAGTGTGCAGAGTAAATTTTATTTGACAACGCATTTCGGGGTCTCGGCGACCCCTTTATCAAGTCTGTTTTGCTCGCCAGCGGAGTGGTGATAGAGAGTGCCAGTCACCACGTCGTCTTTACACCTGCCTCCACCTCTGACTGCTCAGCTGAGCAGTCAGAGGTGGAGGCAGGTGTAAAGACGACGTGGTGACTGGCACTCTCTATCACCACTCCGCTGGTGAGCAAACAGACTTGATAAAGGGTCGCCAGACCCAGCGCGTTGTCAAATAAAATTTACTCTGCACACTACCATCTGAGCTAGTGTATTGCGCCAAAAGGTGTCCATAAAGCTAAACACTCTTACACATGTGTGAGGCGAAACTTCTACTATAGACGAGATTCCGAACGGCGGCCCAGCCAGCCACCAACGGGAATTTTGGACGTACCTGGCAGCATCCACCTATTATCCCCTTACAGCGCAACATATAAAGAACGGGTAAAAAAGAAATAAACAAGGTGAGCACACAACTAATATCTTAATAGCACAATAACACAGTTCCTAGACGTATTACCCTATGAGCGCCTTCTCGTTTCACGGCTTCATTCCACTGTGGTCACAGAAGAAACAGTGGTCAGTTTTAAAAAGGGTTTCGATGAATTCAAAAAACAACATTAATGCTTATGAAAATGTGTAGATATAGGAGTCTCATTTCCTTCTAGGATTTGCGTCCCCACCTATCCCTTGGTTGAAGTTAATGGACTTATGTCTTTTTTCAAATGTATTAGCTATGTAACTATAGGGATCTATGTTGCTGTAACTTCAGATTATTAAGCTCACAGTTGGACCGGGATTTGAAGCTGTAATATGGAAGCTAGAATGTGCCCACATTACAGCCACCTAAATTAGGCAAAAGCCAATAATCCTCAGCCTGCTTCAAATATAACTGCAACTGCAGGTCAGTGGGTACAGTCAATGACAGAGACAAATTAGAGTTTTATTTGGTTTTAATTTATCTTATCCAATTAAAAGGGAAAATAAATGTTTATTTTATGACCTATGTCTTGTACAACTTACTATTTGCATGTATTATTTACTAGCAAGCGGAAATGTAGCTTCTTAAATGAGGCACTTCTGCATTAAGAAAATTCATACACATTTTATACAGTATAAGCTACATCAGTGACCTTCCAAACAAACTTGGCGTATCTCATATACTTCTTTAGGACATTCAGCTGACAAAATGAAGGGAGACTGTTCTGTGATCACAACATCATCTTCAATGCGGATTCCTATGCCTCTGTATTTTTCAGGAGCTTCAGTATCAGACTCAGGAATGTAAATACCTAATGTATAAATAAGTAACATTATTAATTCAACATTCATTAAGGAAAATGTAAAGTCTTAAAGTCCACAAATATTGTGCATAAATCAAGAAAAAAATAACTTTGCCATCTTTGTACAGTACATAGTTCTCCCCTTTGAACCCTGAAAACATCTGTACTTGATATAAATATTTAAAACAAAATAATTTCATTTTATCTAAATATACAACTATAAAATCAATACCTTTAAACGTTGGCATCCTCATAGTCATGCATACACCAAAGTTTGCTTAAGTAATGGACACATCCTCAAAAGGCCGCAAAGAGGTAGATTGCTTTAAAGGGGTTGTGTCACTTCAGGAAATTGCATTTATTATGTAGAGAAAGCTAATACAAGACACTTACTAATGTTTTATCCATATTGCTTGCTTTTCTGGCTTAGTTTATTTTTCCATTACATTATACACTGCTCGTTTTCATAGTTACGACCACACTGCAATCCATCAGCACTGGCCGTGCTTGCATATGTAAGCTCCCATGGCCCAGTCCACCATAAAGGCCAGCACTTTTTCCTACAGTGTGCAAGCACGGCAACCGCTGATGGATTGCAGGGTGGTCGTAACCATGGAAACGATATGTATAATGTTATGGAAAAATGAATCAGGCCAGCAAATGAAGCAATATGGATAATAACAATACATTAGTAAGTGGCTTGTATTCACTTTCTCTATATGATAAATGCAATTTGCTGAAGTGACACAACCCCTTTAAGTGTGCTGGATGGTACAGTGTGGTATTTGTATTTCATTTATGATTGCTAGGCCATGCTTGATTTAGAGTTCTGTATATGCTGTATATGTATTTGTTGGTGATATGTTTGTGTATGGGGGTGCAGTTGGCAATATAACTTCAGCGTTAGAAGGCCAAACTTTTATTCAGTCCATAAATAGCACATCACACCAGTTTTGTGCGAAGGCTTTTCCAGTATATAACGGAAAATAAACATCAGTTTGTTAACTAAACATAAGCTTAGTAAAGCACAGCATCTAGTCAAACCTCCCACTCTAGTTGAGGCTTTGTCTCTTTCACAAGTAGCAGTTCTGGTGTGGTTAACATGGCATAAAAAATGCATGCAATTCTTCCATGTTTTTTTAGGACTTTACTGAATATTTAACTCTATTCTTAATATCTATAAATCAGGGATAGGAATAGAAAGGAAGGGGAAGATTTACTCAGTGAAGAGAAATAATTGTGTACCATTATAAGGAATTGATATATCAGGGAAACATATTTCTATTATCTAACATGAGATAATCAAATCATTATGAGTTCACAATGGAAATAGCTATAAACAAAATATAGTTTATGTCATATGCTGTGGAAAAGAACATATATATATATGCAAACAGAAGTGTAGGCACAATTACTAAGGGGAGGGATTGGATGGGGGAAGGGAAAAAAAGATGCGGGAGTCATCTCCCAATCAGCCAATATAAGATGTGAGACACCAAACTTAACTTTACCTATATATTAGTTATTATAACAATGAACCATGAATAGATTGTTCCAGATACCATGTGGTATATTGGAGGCAGGCTTGTAATTTTTGCAGGATTCCAGCTGGTAATATTTGCATGAAGGATCCCCATAACATCAAAATGTTTTGACCTTAATTTCCTTCTAAAGTGTTGCATCTACCAACTTAATCTGACATATATATTATTACTTCTGAAGAAAAAACCTAATGGTGGAAGGACCGGGAGAAAATTGTTAAAGGAGAATATGGTTCCTAAACAGACACTCACTTCTATGGACACATAAAATAATACCTGGTAATTGAACATGATATATACTGATATTATTCAGTGATATTCACCCATGGACCTGCCTATATGCCCAGAGGCTATCTGGTCCTTGTGTCCCATGCTGACATTTTAGAGGTCCTCAGTACAGGAAGGAAACATTGTAAACCTGGCAGAGAAGCAGATGAACAACATTGTCTTGGCCAGCACATTGTAAGGTATTTGGGTAGTCAAAGGGTGGAGTTCATGGAGTGAGTTGAGACACAAGAATATTTAGGCCATGGGAAGGTAGGGTGTTTTCCTACATGTTTATGTTTAAAAAGCAAGCAAGAAAAATAGCTAAGTCAGACTAAGATCTGCAAGGAATTTCTGGACAAAAGCCCTTAATAAGAAAAAAGCATATGAGGACAACATTTCTAGTTGCAAGGCCTTAGAGCAGCGTTTCTCAAATAGTGGGGCGCGAGGCTCCGTAAAGGGGGGCTCCAGGTGACAGGAGATGAACGCTTCCACTGTGGAAACGTTCATCACCATAGTGATCTGTATCGCCGTCCTCTGGACAGCGATACAGATCGCTGTGCGGCAGGGGAGGGAGAGGCATCTCCCTCCCCCGCTCCTCTGATAGGCTGCGGGCCTTGTGCTGGCAGCCTATCAGAGCGGTTCAGGCGGCGCGATGATGTCATCGCGCCGCCTGAGCAGAGTGCACAGCGGGACACAGGCCGGAAGAGGCCTGCATCCAGCGCTTCCAGGGAGGTAAGTATTGGGTAGGTGGGGGGACCCTGGACCCTATTGGGGGGGGGGGAGAGCCTGCACATAATTTGGGGGGGGGGGGGAGAGAGCCTGCACATGATTTAGGGCGTTATAACACAGGGCAATTGAAAGAGAAAGGCGCTCATAGGGTGATAATGTCAGTGAAAGGTCAGCAATCGATATAGAATGTATGGAAACTTGCTCACCTATTCCAGTTGTGTCTCAATTGGGCACAACAACAATAAGAGCGTTAGATAGGCAGTGCAGCCAAAGCTTGTCCGGATGCCTTGGGCGGTTGCCAAACACGCCCAAGGGGTGTGATCAAGGGAAAATGCTGGGCCCAACGGGTCGAAGCGAGGGACAGCACGACAGGCGCACTTGCTCATTCAAAACACACGGTTCTTTATTGAAATGGTTAGACAACGCATTTCGGGGTCTCTAGTACCCCTTTATCAAGTCTAAAAGGATAATAAAAATGGTAATAGTAATAATCATAATAAAATAAAGGTACATCGAAAAAATGGCGATCAAACAAATCAAGATATGATAACAAATGCACTAAAAATTAGATGAACGATATGTAAATGTATACAAAAGGTTCATATAATTAGATAAAATAAAATGATCTAAAATGTTTACATATGTATATAAAAAAAATATATATATATAATACAGAATATATATATATAGAGTATGCAAAAACAATTTTCTGAGGTTTGGATACCTAACTGATATATAAAAAAAAAAAAAAAAAAAAAAAAAAAACGGAGATACCAGAGTGGTGTGATCCCATATGTAATAATAATTAAACATGGGCCTATAGCATTATTTATCTTACTATAGTTTAATCATATACCCATTTAATGCATAAAAAGCCAGTGTAAACATAAGGGAACAACTATGTAGAAACTATTTGTCTATATGCAACCTGGAAGGCTGGTATTGTTTTTGCATACTCTATATATATATATTCTGTATTATATATATATATTTTTTTATATACATATGTAAACATTTTAGATCATTTTATTTTATCTAATTATATGAACCTTTTGTATACATTTACATATCGTTCATCTAATTTTTAGTGCATTTGTTATCATATCTTGATTTGTTTGATCGCCATTTTTTCGATGTACCTTTATTTTATTATGATTATTACTATTACCATTTTTATTATCCTTTTAGACTTGATAAAGGGGTACTAGAGACCCCGAAACGCGTTGTCTAACCATTTCAATAAAGAACCGTGTGTTTTGAATGAGCAAGTGCGCCTGTCGTGCTGTCCCTCGCTTCGACCCATTGGGCCCAGCATTTTCCCTTGACATGATTTAGGGGGGGGGGGGGAAGCTTCTTCCTAGGGGGGGCATGACAGAAAATAATTGAGAAGCACTGCCTTAGAGGAACCTCTGGGTGGGTACTATTTCTATTATGGAGACCAGTTTATATATGTGACAACTACTGTAGGCTAGACAATGCTCTTCTGGATTTCTGGGGGCTACATTATATGTACTAGCACTATAGGGAACATTATAATACAGGGTACACTTCCGGGGGGCCATTATAACCACAGAGGGCACTGCATCAGGGCTTTATAATTAGTAGGGCTACTACAGGGGGCATTATAGCTACTGGGGCTCTATATTGTTACTGCTGGGGGCACTATATGTGGGTCCTAATGCCCTATGGGGGCATTATTAATATTGCAGGTACTATTGGGGCTACTGTAGGAGGCACTATTACTTTTGAGAGCAGTCTGTGAGCTATTGGTGGGGGACTATCTGTATAGCAATATTATTTCGGGAGTATAGTGTTTGTGGGCATTGGGGAGCATAGCAGGAACAGAATAGGTGGTAGCAGCAGGATGACAATGTTCGGGCCTTGGGTGGGGGGGGAATGATGGAATAGTTAGGAAACAAAGATGTGTTAAACTCTGCAGACAAGATGCGGCTGAAAGAAGTTATCATTGCATTTTGATCTCCAAATGGAGAAGATGAGGAAACAGGATGTCTACATCAGAGGAGGCATCACTGGATGTAAGAGGTATGTGGTGTTGTATTACCTTGTATGTTTAGTAGCGATGTATGCAATGTCCATCCGAATCTGTATTTAAGGCCTCATGCACACGTATTTTGCATCCAATCCACTATTTTGTACATCGAATGCAGACATATTCAATTCTAAATCTGTGTGCTGTCCATGCAAATTATAGAACATGTCCTGTTATTGTCCGTTCATGTCGTGGAAAAGGAAAAGCTTTGTGTGGTTGTGTCCTATATGTAATTTATTGTAGCTGCATGTTCATGTAATGTATATTGCTTTGTCACCTCTATGTTATAAGTAAAGTATTTTTATATACAGTTTATATAAGATGTTTGAATGTTACTCCTGGGTAGCATGAAAGAATAGAGGTTGTGCATATGATACACAAAGTAAGTGGGTTGTATAAGAAACAAAGTTAGCCAAAAATGTTCATTCTGGAACTAGTGGCACAAGATTTGAAGTATACATGTGGTTTCAGTTTATTTTTAAAATTGTGTACGGACAGGGATGATATACATTTTTCTATTATCTTTAATTAGTATACTTTATTTCTTTTTACTGAAAAACAGGGTGTAAATAGTCTTCTTAGCCTGGAGACAGTCTGTCTTTAGTCTTATACTAAGACATGATGAGGATTTGAAATGAAAAAAATGCATCATCTGCAAAGGTTGAGACACTAATCTCTTGTGAGCCAAAACAGATATTCTTAAAATCTGTGTCATGTTAGGTAGGGAATAGTGCAGCCTATCGTCCCTGCTCTGATAGGCCAACCAGCCTGACGGGTATCAATAGAATGACCATGGCTACACCACAACAGAGAGACTGGACTCGCCACAGAAGAAGACATATCAAAGAATCGTAGAAGACATATCAAAGAATCTAAATAATAATTACAAAATAAAAGGGAAGGGGTGCCGTCCTGATATGTACCCCAATAAAATAAAATGGAATTTAAAGTTGAGATCATTTATAGTAAAACCGGGTTGTACATCAGTTTGTAAAACTGTAGAAAATGAAGAAAGTGCATAAGTGTAGAAAGTGAAGAAATGTCTCTTAAAAATTTCTAATTAACATAGAACTATTTAGGAATTTCCACAGGGCTGTATAAAAAGCTTTCTCTACATCTAAGCCAAGAAGCATAGTTAGAGGGAAATCTTAGATTGTGCCTTCTATGCTGATGCAGTAAATCTAATCCCTTGAACTCAGTATTAATTGTAGGTAAAATCTAACAGAAAATGTCTTGTTAATGATGGAAGTGAAATTTATAAACAATTAGCAATGACTTTGTTTAAAATTTTATAGTCTTGATTGAGAAAAGATATTGGTGTGTATGCTTGTACTAAAGTCCGGTTTCTACTAAGATTCATAAGAAGCAGGAAGGGATCAAGTTATGGAAGGCTTAAAGGAGTGTGTTACTGTGTTTTAATAAATATGCTTATTGTGTTGCTTACCTCATGTACATGTTCCCCATGCTCTTTTTTCTGATATGGATTCTCCTGACCAGTTTTCACCATGTAAACAAATCACATCCTGTATGGAGCCCTTCCTGTTGCTATATCAAACCAATCTCAATATGCATTTCTTCTTTGTCTGCCACAGCTCCAGTTACGCCCCAAACTATTCCCAGTTTACAGCTCTCTGCTACCCAGCAAGTTAAATAGAAACTCCTGTATAATTGCTCCTATTGCTACTTTGACACAATCATCGACATAACATCACAGGAAAAAGCTCCATGGTCATGTGACTACAGCTTACAACAGCAAACTGGAGCAACAAAGGTAAAATTATTACAAAATGAAAGCCTCCTTCATAAATGATTAAAGGATGCAATAATATTCCTGAGATGCCACCAGGGCCTGGTGTCTTATTTTAGCGCAAACTGGTTATCGTAGGAAGGATTTTGTTTTCTTTAGGTGGGGCAGAGAGTAACTGTTCTGAGGCCATTTTAGGGGGACTGACATAATGCAGAAAAGACTAAGCTTCCTGTGAGTTGTCACTACTGTATAACCTGGAATCATAATTTGTGAAAGCATTTCGGCTGTTAGTTTGGAAAGTAACATATGAGGCTAAAGATGGGGAATGGAGTTTGAATGAGATAAATGAGTTTTCATGGGCCTAGTAAGGTTGGTCAACAGCTTGGAGCAACAAAGCGAAACTAACTGCATTACAAAATTACAGCAGTCTTCATTAATGATTTATAAAGGATGCAGGTACAAGCCATATTTGCATTTCCTGAAGGAAATACATAGTGCTTGAAAAAAGCTGAAATTTTGGGTGGTAGTTAGGCTGTGCTTGGGACATCATCCATGACAGTTAAAATCTGAATGTCCGAATATTCCGCCATTCATTTCTAAGGGCTCATGCACACGACCGTATGTATTTTGAGGTCCGCAAAAAACGGATCCGCAAAAAATATAGATGATGTCCGTGGGCATTACGTATTTTGTTGAACAAAACAGCTGGCCCCTAATAGAACAGTCCTATCCTTGTCCATAATGCAGACAATAATAGGACATGTTCTATTTTTTTGCGGAACAGATACACGGACATACGGAAACGGAATGCACACGGAGTAACTTTTGTTTTTTTTGCGGACCCATTGAACTGAATGGTTCCGCATACGGTCCGCCAAAAAAACAGAACGGAAACGGAAAGAAAATATGTTCGTGTGCATCAGTGCTAAGAGCTTCAAAACGTAGTTTGAACGGAGCCTGTATGTTAAGAAGTTTTGGCTGTATTAATCAGAGAATAAACTAGATTGGCATTTCCTGAAGGAAATACATGCTGGGTCATTTATTATCCAGAAATTTCTGGTGCAGACTGTGGCGCAAAGGTTATTTGCACCACAATCTGCAACTTTTCCCCACTCATACCAGGTCTAAAAAAGTGGGCATGGTGTGGTCAGGGAAGGGGACAGACCAGCAGGCCAGTCTCATTCATCATTTTCTACACCTGTTTCAGGGATAGAAAATGGTCTAAATGTAAGCCAGCAAGGAAGACGTCATACATTTAGACTGGAGTTGAATACACCGAAGTTACGTAGAGGCCTGCGCCTCTTCATAACTTTGGCGGATCCGCAGCCAAATATGGGGGTTATTAAGATTGGAGTCTTAAACGGAATATAGAATTGTTGCAAATATTGGCGCTTTTCAAAGTATACCATAATCATTGTACAAAAAATAATCAATTTGTATTATTTTAACCCCTTAGGCCCATTTCACACGGGCGAGTTTTCCGCGCGGGTGCAATGCGTGAGGAGGACGCATTGCACCCGCACTGAATCCGGACCCATTCATTTCTATGGGGCTGTGCACATGAGCGGTGATTTTCACGCATCACTTCTGCGTTGCGTGAAAATCGCAGCATGCTCTATATTGTGCGTTTTTCACGCAACGCAGGCCCCATAAAAGTGAATGGGGCTGCGGGAAAATCGCAAGCATCCGCAAGCCAGTGCAGATGCGTTGCGATTTTCCCACATGGTTGCTTAGCAACGGGACCCGATATTTATTATTTTCCCTTATAACATGGTTAGAAGGGGAAATAATTGCATTCTTAATAAAGAATACATAGTTAAATGAAGTGGAAGGGGTTAAAAATAATAAAAGTTAACTTACCTAAGCCACTTGATCATGTAGTTGCGATCTGTCCTCTCTTTCCCTGCATCAGCTAAGAACTAAAGGACCTGTGATGACGTCACATCACATGGTCCAATCACATGGTCCATCACCATGGTAAGATGGACCATGTGATTGGACCATGTGATGTGACGTCATCACAGGTCCTTCAGTTCTTAGCTGATGCAGGGAAAGAGAGGACAGATCCAACTACGCGATCAAGTGGCTTAGGTAAGTTAACTTTAATTATTTTTAACCCCTTCCACTTCATTTTACAATGCCTTCTTTATTAAGAATGCTATTATTTCCCCTTATAACCATGTTATAAGGGAAAATAATAAATTCTCCAGAAGACCCGAAACCGGACTTCAGTGATGAAGTCCGGCTTCGGGTCTGGGTACCAAACATGGCGATTTTTCTCACGCGCGTGCAAAACGCATTACAACGTTTGCACCCGGGCAGGAAAATCGCGCATATTCCCACAACGCACCCGCCTCTTATCCGGGCGTCAAACATGACGCCCGTGTGAAAGGGGCCTTAAGGACACGGCCCTATTTCACCTTAAGGACCAGGCCATTTTTTCAAAATCTGATCAGCGTCACTTTATGTGGTGATAACTTTAAAACGCTTTTTCTTATCCAGGCCATTCTGAGATAGTTTTTTCGTCACACATTGTACTTCATGACAGTGGTAAAATGAAGTCGAAAAATTTCATTTTTATATATAAAAAAATACCAAATTTACCAAAAATTTAGAAAAATTTCCAATTTTCAATTTCTCTACTTTTATAATACATAGTAATATCGGCAAAAAAAGTTATGGATTTACATTCCCCATATGTATACTTCATGTATCGATCATTTTGGAAATGCCATTTCACTTTTTAGGGACCAGTTCAGGTCTGAAGTCACTTTGTGAGGCTTACATAATAGAAACCACCCAAAAATGACCCCATTCTAGAAACTACACCCCTCAAGGTATTCAAAACTGATTTTACAAACGTCATTAACCCTTTAGGTTTTCCACAAGAGTTAATGGCAAATGGAGATAAAATTTTCCATTTTAATCCATTTTTTCGAGTAACAAAGCAAGGTTTAACAGCCAAACAAAACTTAATATTTATTCCCCCGATTCTGTAGTTTGCACGAACACCCCATATGTGGTCGTAAACTGCTGTATGGCCAAACGGCAGGGCGCAGAAGGAAAGGAACGCCATATGGTTTTTGGAAGGCAGATTTTTCTGGACTGGTTTTTTGACACCATGTCCCATTTGAAGCCCCCTTATGCACCCATAGAGTAGAAACTCCATAAAAGTGACTCCATCTAAGTAACTACACCCCTCAAGGTATTCAAAACCGGTTTTACAAACTTTGTTAACTCTTTAGGTGTTCCACAAGAGTTATTGAAAAATGGAGATGAAATTTCAGAATTTCTATTTTTTGTTACCTTGTCTCAAAAAAAGTGTAATATAGAGCAACCAAAAATCATATTTACCCTAAAATAGTACCAACAAAACTGACACCTTATCCCGTAGTTTCCAAAATGGGGTGCCTTTTTTGGAGTTTCTACTGTATGGAGTTCCCTTCCTTCTGTGCCCTGCCGTTTGGCCATACAGTAGTTTACGACCACATATGGGGTGTTTGTGCAAACAAAAGAATCAGGGCAATAAATATTGAGTTTTTGTTTGGCTGTTAACCCTTGCTTTGTTACTGGGAAAAATGGATTAAAATGGAAAATTTGCAAAAAAAATAGCTGTTTTGGGATTGTTTTGTATTTTTTGTTATTTACATCATTGAACTGACAGGTTAGATTGTGTGCTATTTCTATAGAGCAGGTAGCTACGGATGCGACAATACCAAATATGTCTACTTTTTGGGGGGTTTTGTTTCAGTTTTACATAATAAAGCATTTTTGAAAAAAAAATTTTTTAGTGTCTCCACATTCTGAAAGCCATAGTTTTTTTTTTTTTTTTTGGGCGACCTATCTTATGAGATGGAGGTTTGATTGGCACTATCTTGGGGTGCATATGACATTTTGGTCGCTTGCTATTACACTTTTTGTGATGTAAGGTGACAAAAATGGCTTTTGACACCGTATTTATTTTTTTATTTTTTTGCTGTGTTCAGATGAGGGGTTAGGTCATGTGTTATTTTTATAGAGCAGGT
This sequence comes from Bufotes viridis, assembly GCA_033119425.1. NCBI lineage: Eukaryota > Metazoa > Chordata > Amphibia > Anura > Bufonidae > Bufotes > Bufotes viridis. The sequence goes on along the minus strand of CM065596.1, from coordinate 96,648,565 downwards.
TGTGACGGACGTGGCGATATATATATAAATAAATAAAAAGTATACATATTATGTAAGTTTTATACAATAATATTTTTTAAAACAAAAACATAGTATGAGAGCCATATTTTTTTTTTTTTTTGGGCGATTGTCCTATGTAGGGGCTCATTTTTTGCGGGATGAGATGGCGGTTTGAATGGTACTATCTTGGGGTGCATATGACTTTTTGATCGCTTGCTATTACACTTTTTGTGATGTAAGGTGACAAAAAAATTGCTTTTTTGACAACATTATTTTTTATGTTTACGGCGTTCACCTGAGGGGTTAGGTCATGTTATATTTTTATAGAGCAGGTCCTTACGGATGCGGCGATACATAATATGTATACCTTTTTTATTTATTTTGGTTTTACACAATAATATCCTTTTTGAAACAAAAAAAAACATGTTTTAGTGTCTCCATAGTCCGAGAGCCATATATTTTTCAGTTTTTAGGCAATTGTTTCAGGTTGGGTAATATTTTTGCGGGATGAGGTTACGGTTAGATTGGCACTATTTGGGGGGTCACATGACTTTTTGATCGCTTGCTATTACACTTTTTGTGATGTAAGGTGACAAAAAAATAAAGTTTTTTTTTTTTTACAGTGTTTACTTGAGGGGTTAGGTCATGTGATATTTTTATAGAGCAGATTCTTACGGACGTGGAGATACCCAATATGTCTACTTTTTAGTTTTTTTTTTACAATTAACACAAAAAAGCATTTTTGAAACAAAAAAAATCATGTTTTAGTCTGAGAGGCATAGTTTTTTTTATTTTTTGGCCAATTGTTTTAGGTAGGGGCTAATTTTTTGCGGGATGAGATGGCGGTTTGATTGGTACTATTTTGGGAGGCATACGCCTTTTTGATCGCTTTGTATTACACTTTTAGTGATGTAAGGTTCCAAAAAATGGCTTATTTACACAATTTTTGGGTTTGTTTTTTTTATGGCGTTCACCTGAGGAGTTCAGTCATGCGATATTTTTATAGAGCAGGTTTTTACGAACGCGGCGATACCTAATGTGTAGTGTATTTTTTAATTTTTTATTTGTATTCAGTGATATGTGTTTTTTCACTTTTTTACAATTTTTTTTTGACCCAGACCCACTTGGTTCTTGTAGATCCAGTGGATCTGGTGTCTGTATAATACAGTACAGTACACTATATAGTGAACTGTGCTGTATTTTTTTACTTTACAAAGTCTGAATAGACCTTTAGCAAGTCTATTCAGACTTTCAGCACCATGGAGAGCAGGATGCTTCTGAAAGCGTCCTGCTTCCATGGCAACCATCACCCACTGCCATAAGAGAGCATGGATGGGGAGGAAGGGGAGCTCCCTCCCTCTACGATCCCATCCTGTCGGGGGGCTGCAAAGGCACAGCAGCCCCCCGATGGGAGAGGGAGGGAGCTCCCTCCCTGTTAACCCTTCCATACCGCGGTCCATACGGACCGCGGCATGGAAGGGGTTAAACAGCTGGCATCTGATCAAGCACAGATGCCAGCCGTTTCTATCAGAGTGTCAGCAATGTGCTGACACTCTGATAGGTCCACTAGACACCAGGGAATATTACAGAGGAGTCCCCCTGCAACCACCCCCCCCTGCACCCCCGCAGCCACAATATGATTGGGGGCTGCAGGGGGGGGTTAAAGTTTACAACTTTGAGGGCATTAACTCTCTGATCCATCAGAGATCGCACAAAGCGCTGCAAACCGCAGGTCTGAATTGACCTGCGGTTTGCAGCGATCGCCGATATGGGGGGGGGTCACAGGACCCCCCTAGGCATTTGAACATGGTTCCTGCTGCACGATCGCAGCAGGAACCATATTTCTAGCCCGATTTTTTTTAGAAGCGATTTTATTCAGGACGTATGGGTACGTCCTGTGTCCTTAAGGACTCGGACATTAGGGCGTACCCATACGTCCTATGTCCTTAAGGGGTTAAATGGCATGCAAAAAAGTACTGTACATACTGACACCAAATTTGTCTGAATTGTAGCATGCACAATTGTAACTTGTAATGACACAGTTTAAAGTATATAGAAATCTTTGCATAATACTGTGGTTGGTGAGTGTTATTTTGAATACAGTGAAAATAATACTAGAGGTGCAGTGTATACTGACACCAAGTGTATCTAAGCTTACCTTCAATTCTGACTGAGCCCACGCAGTATTCCTTGTCTTTGGATGTTGGAGGTACAGTATAGTTATGGCAACAGATTTGACTTAGGAGTAATCCTAATGACATTATTCTTGCAGTGGCCTGGTATTCATCCTTTAACCGCTATACTGGAATCTGGACTTCATTTGCAGGGGAGCCACCAGGCTGCTACTTCTTGGAGTAGTCTTTGTGTGATTAACAGCTGACCCTCGGTGGATAGAGACACCGCTGCAGGGCACCAACAGGTCAGGCAAAACCGAGGTCAGGGACAGGCTGACCTGAGTAAACGGTCCAAGGTCAGGGACGGCAGAGTATGGTCAATATGGAGGTCGGGCAGAGGAGGGTCAGAGTACAGTAAACAAGCAGAGGTCAGCATACAGGCAGAACAGAAATGGAGCACACCATGCTAGCCCTTTAAGAGCCAGAGGGAGTATGTGCAGAAGGGACAAGCAATCAAGCAGGCCATAGCCTGTGAGGAAGCACAGTACAGACCCAGTGGCCGGATACAGTGTGAAAAAGGCAGCGGGAGACGGGCTGCCGCTGTAAGAGTACCCCCTTCTTACACTCTCTTCTTTAGATTGTTGCAAGAATTTCTTTAGAAGAACAGGGGTATAAATGTTTTCAGCTGGCTCCCAAAATGTTTCTTCTGGGCCACAGCCCTTCCAATCAATTAGAAAGAGGGTTAATGCTATTAGCTTAATGACAGAAACATGGAATGAATTTGGAATACTGAAACAGACTGAATTAATTTGCTTCAGCATTTCGAAGGGACCAATACAGTGGGGTGACAACTTGTATGAGGGTTCTTGGAGTCTGGTGTTCTTTGTGGAAAGCCAGAGGGTTTTTTTTCTGTACAGAGCTGAGATGCTTTAGAAGCACCCTTTGGATTTTCTGTCGCACCAGGAGCTGACGGACTCTTTATCTCTGCTCTCTGACATTATAAAAACTTATTAAGGCTACATGCACACGACCGTTGGTGTTTTGCGGTCCGCAAACCGCGGATCCGCAAAACACGGAAGCTGATCCGCATTCAGTTCCGCAATTTACGGAACGCGGCCCATTATAGAAATGCCTATTCTTGTCTGCAAAACGGACAAGAATAGGACATGCTATATTTTTTTTGCGGGGGCATGGAACGGAGCAACGGATGCGGACAGCACACGGAGTGCTGTCCTTTGCGGCCCTATTGAAGTGAATGGGTCCGCCGTCGAGCCGCAAAATATGCGGCTCGGACGCGGACCCGAACAACAGCTGTGTGTATGAGGCCTAAAGCTCAGTTCTTATCCTACTGAAAAGAATGTGGCTTAAATAAGTGTTTATGACCTCTCAGTAGTTTAAAGATAAGGTTTAGTAGGTGACCGGCACAAAGTGAAAGCACCAGTCACACAGCAAGAAAAAAACAGTTAACCCTTTGTGACAGAACAGTTCAATATTTTTAATAAAGGGCAATTGAAAAAAAGATTTTTAGTACAAAATTAGTAAAATGCAATCATAAATAAAATTGCCTCTGAGGGTGTACATAGCCTTTACATTCTCTTGGTCAGTGTAAATAATGACAGGATGACAGGCACCCTCCAACAGATGACTCCACTCCTCAATGGACAACTTGACTGCAAGCAACCCCCTGTCACCAACTGAATAATTCTGTTCTGCCGTGGAGAAGGCCTTCATGAAGCATCTTGCCAGGGGTACCTTTCTGAATGAGAACAGATGCCACTCCCATGACAATATGTCCGCCTCCAGAAAGAACTGTTTGGAGACATCTGGACCCTTCTGGGTCAGGGCAGAAATAGGGGTGGTCAGGGTGGAAAACGAGGAATGAATTGTCTGTAATAATTGGTGAAGACGAGGAACTGCTGGATAGCACTCAGGCCTGTATGACGGTTCAGTCCAGTAAAACAGACAATTTCTCCAGATCCATCTCTATGCCATGGTTAGAGATAATGTAATCCAGGAAAAGAAGACAGGGTTATTTAAAAAACGCAATTTCAAATTTAGCATAAAGTATGTTTTCTCTCAAATGCTGAAGAACTGTGTGTACATATCTGTTAGAAGCTATGTTGTGTGGGAATATCAAGATGTCATCCAAATTGACCACTACACAGGTATAGAGATCATGAAAAACATCACTAACAAATTCTTAAAAAAAAACAGCTGAAGCGTTACTGGAGCCAAAGGGCATGACAAGATATTCATAGTGGTCTTCCACTCATCACCCTCTTGAACCTGGATGAGATTGTAAGAACATCAGAGATCTAACTTTGAGGAAATTGTGGCTCTACAGAGCCTAGTAAATAGCAAAGGAAACAGCAATAAAGGGTACTTATTTTTCACTATAATTTTATTCAGTGCGCGGTAATCAATACAACGCCGAAGGAAGCTTTTTCTTTTCTCTCAAGGTTTTCTTTATTATAATCATACATGGCTTGTGGTTCTGGCAGAGATAACGGGTATACAGTACATGGCCATGTGGAGAAGTAGTTCCTGGAATCAGGTCAATGGGACAATTATAGGGACAATGTGGAGGCAGACTAATTTTTCTTCCAATCAAAGACATTGGTGTTGCTGGTGTAAGCAGGAGGTAGGTCTTGAAGATTCTAAGTAACTGGTGAAGCTTGGGCAGGCTGAACTGATGTCAGATAGCGAGAGTGACTGGCAGAACCCCAACATACAATCTACCCCAAGTTCCTGTCTAAAACAGGACTGTGCAAACAAAGCCAGGGCAGTCTCAGTAGGAAAAGACTGGTGGACACAGGCAGGACATAGTATGATACTGTTAGATCAGTGGCCTCTGACTGTCCAGGCACCGCCTTGCTCACTGTCCTTGTCCTGCACAGCAGCCCAGACCCACTGCCCCTCCTCTTCCTTACCCTAATGAGTCTGGCCGCCGGGGTCTCATTCTGCTTTATCAGGCTGCAGCCTGTGCTTCTCGCCCCGCCTATAGGTTGCACGAGCACACATTTTAATTCTTCCCCAGCCTGTGGCTGGAGGTCCCTGGGTAGTTTAGATGCCTTGAAGGGTGCCTGAGTATAGGTTCTTAGTTGTCTAGTATAACCTGTGAAGGTGTGCATTCTGATTGTCTGCCCATGTACCAAACCTCTGCCTGTTAAATGATTCTGATACTCAGCTGCCTGCCCAGGCCTTAGCTTGTCTACTGTACTGACCCTCTACTGCCTACCCTGACCATGGATTGTTTTATTGATACGCATATACTGTTCCTGCACTGACCTCTGTCTGCTCACTGACTACAAGTATTGCCTGATTCCTCAGTGCTTTGCACCAGTAGCTCTGACCTCCATGGGTCAGCTGCCAACTACACTAGAACTATTCTAAAAGGCATCAGCCTCTTTGAGGTATCAGCCTCTAGGGGTTAAAGGGTGAAAACCAAGAGACCACCTGGATATCAGCCTTAGGATGCGCCTAAAGAAGAGTTACCACTTGAAGCTCCATAATCACAGTGACGTACTGTATGTATTCTGGGAGTGCCATCCCATTGACAGATGTCACCACCAAGGACTTCTCAAGGTGCATAGTGGGTATGTGATGTTAGGTCACCAAGGCCTGATACAGGAAGTTTCCTGCTGAGTCATAGTCCAAAAAGGCCTGTCCAGTAAACCAAGTCTCACCACAAGAGTCATAGGAAGTGTTAACTTTGGAGAAAACTTGTCTTCACTCAGGGTCGCATTGCCAACCAACCCTAGGATCTATAGTTTCCCGCTCTGTGAGAACAAGTACGCACACAGTGTCCTTTGCTGCTGCAATACATGCATAAGTCCTCAGTTAATCTATGTAGATACTCCTCCTCAGAAAAGCAGACCTTATCCAGTTGCATAGGCTCAGGAACAGGGAATGCAGAAGATGGAAGCATGGGGTCTGAAAAGTAGGTGCCAGGCTAGGAACTCTCCTTTGACATATTGATTCCTTGAGGTGCTCGCTGAAACAAACATCTATAAGGGTAACGAGGGTAATCAGGTCATTCAGGGTAGATGGAACATCATGACATGCCAGTTCATTTTTTTATGTGACCTGACAGACCCTCACCAAAAGCTGCTCGCAGAGCTTTTTTATTCTAAGACAATTCAGGAGCCAGGGTGCGGATCTCTATGGCATATTGCCTGACCATGAGGTTGCCTTGGCAGAGGCCTAGAAAGGAGGAGGCAGCTTAGGTGGTAGAGCCTGGTTCTTCAAAGGCCTTGTGGAAAGTAGCCAGGAATTTGTGGAGATTGTTCAGGGGGTCACTACATTCCCAGAGAGGGGTGGCTCATGCAAGAGCATCACCATACAAAATGGAGAAAAAAAGGGTATCTTGGATTGGTCAGTAGGAAACAGGTTGGCATGTAGCTCAAAGTGAATGGTACAATGGTTCAGAAATTCACAATGTAGTTTAGGGTCCCTAAACTACATTGGGGGAAGTGGGAGATGCAGACCAATGGCACCAGAAATCGAGACAAGTGGAGGTGATGGTGCAGACACTGCAGCTTGAGGTTCCGGTACTGAAGCAGTAGTGGTCAAAGCATTTAGTTAGGTTGAAATGGTATGCAGATACTGCAGGAATTGCTCTTGAACCACACTGAGTAACTAACTTCTTATGTATTTTGAACAGCAAATCCCATGACTTAAGAAAACTGTTACGGCAGTCAGTCTGGAACCACTACGTTAACCAACAAATTTGACTTAGGGCTAATCCTAATCAGATATCCTGCCAGTCCCCTGGTATACATTCTTTAACTCCTAAAAATGGATTTGCCACATGGCAACTACCCCTTGGAGTAGGCTCTTTATGTTTAACAACTGACCCTTGTGGGGTCAAACACAACAGTGCAGGGCATAAAGAGTTCAGGCAAAACCATAGCCAGGGACAGGCTTAGATCAGGCCAGGCAGAGCACATGCTAAATGGTAAACGGTCCAAGGTCAGAGCAGGCAACGATGGGTCAATATGGGGGTCAGGCACAGATCAGGCAGCTAAGGGCTAGCATCCAGTAAATGGACAATAAGTACATGGGCAGAACAGAAATACAGCACACCTTTGCAAAAAGATGGGAAGGTGCCTTAAGTGCCCCAAGGTTGTCAGCCAATGGCTGATGAAGATTAGGGTGCGTGTGTGCTGGCCTTTAAAGAGCCTGAGAGCAGAGGAGGAGGGTAAAGCTGGCAAGCAGGCAATAGCCTGTGAGAACAGACAGAGTGGACCAGGTGGCAGGACCCACTGGGAAGAAGGCAGTGGGTAGCTGGTCTGGACTGCTGGTTAAGGTGACAGGTATTCCTTACTTTAAATGATTCTAATTCCTGTTTCCTGTCCAAGAGACAAGGAAGCGGTCTCTCCAGAGGTGCTGTCAAAGGGCGAAGGGGAAAATGGAACAAATACGGCTGGAGGCATGACAGGTGATTGACCTTACCAAATTGGAAATCTTCTTGGACTACTTATATCGATTATATATATATAGAAAATTAACGAGCACCTTAAATATAAGGAAGATCAAACAAAAAGATGAACCTTCTACCAAAGATGGACAATCTGGATACATTATGAAGTGGTTTTTAACATATATAATTTAGAAACTAGCCCTATGAATTAAAGTGCTCTTCTACCTACAGTCGTGGCCAAAAGTTTTGAGAATGACACAAATATTAGTTTTCACAAAGTTTGCTGCAAAACTGCTTTTAGGTCTTTGTTTCAGTTGTTTCTGTGATGTACTGAAATATAATTACATGCAATTCATACGTTTCAAAGGCTTTTATCAACAATTACATGACATTTATGCAAAGAGTCAGTATTTGCAGTGTTGGCCCTTCTTTTTCAGGACCTCTGCAATTCGACTGGGCATGCTCTCAATCAACTTCTGGGCCAATTCCTGACTGATAGCAACCCATTCTTTCATAATCCTTTCTTGGAGTTCGTCAGAATTAGTGGGTTTTTGTTTGTCCTACCGCCTCTTGAGGATTGACCACAAGTTCTCAATGGGATTAAGATCTGGGGAGTTTCCAGGCCATGGACCCAAAATGTCAATGTTTTGGTCCCCGAGCCACTTAGTTATCACTTGGAAAATACATTGTTCTTCACCAAACTGTTGTTGGATTGTTGGAAGAAGTTGCTGTTGTAGGGTGTTTTGGTACCATTCTTTATTCATGGCTGTGTTTTTGGGCAAAATTGTGAGTGAGCCCACTCCCTTGAATGAGAAGCAACCCCACACATGAATGGTCTCAGGATGCTTTACTGTTGGCATGACACAGAACTGATGGTAGCGCTCACCTTTTCTTCTCCAGACAAGCCTTTTTCCTGATGCCCCAAACAATCGGAAAGAGGCTTTATCGGAGAATATCACTTTGCCCCAGTCCTCAGCAGTCCATTCACCATACTTTCTGCAGAAGATCAATCTGGCCCTGATGTTTTTTTTTTTTGGAGAGAAGTGGCTTATTTGCTGCCCTTCTTGACACCAGGCCATCTTCCAAAAGTCTTCGCCTCACTGTGCGTGCAGATGCGCTCACACCTGTCAGTACAAAGTACAAAGATCTCTCCCATCATCTTTTTATCCCCAGGACTGTGACTGTGACGAGGGGACATCCTCTGCGTCTGGAGGAAAGAAGGTTTGTACACAAACATAGAAAAGGGTTCTTCACGGTAAGAGCAGTGAGACTATGGAACTCTCTGCCTGAGGAGGTGGTGATGGTGAGTACAATAAAGGAATTCAAGAGGGGACTGGATGTATTTCTGGAGCGTAATAATATTACAGGCTATAGCTACTAAAGATGGGTCGTTGATCCAGGGAGTTATTCTGACTGCCTGATTGGAGTCGGGAAGGAATTTTTTCCCCTTAAGTGGGGAAAATTGGCTCTACCTCACAGGGGTTTTTTGCCTTCCTCTGGATCAACTTGCAGGAAACAGGTCGAACTGGATGGACAAATGTCTTTTTTCGGCCTTATATACTATGTTACTATGTTACCTGCCTGCTGCCATTCCTGAGCAAGCTCTGCACTGGTGGTACTCCGATCCCACAGCTGAATCCTCTTTAGGAGACGATCCTGGCGCTTGCTGGACTTTCTTGGACGCCCTGAAGCCTTCTTAACAATAATTGAACCTCTTTCCTTGAAGTTCTTGATGATCCTATAAATTGTTGATTGAGGTGCAATCTTAGTAGCCACAATATCCTTGCCTGTAAAGCCATTTTTATGCAACGCAATGATGGCTGCACGCATTTCTTTGCAGGTCACCATGATTAACCACTTCCCGACCGCCTAACGCACAACTGCGTTCTCGCGGCGGTCGGGCTGTTCTGGGGCGCCGCAGAAGTGCGTCATCTCGCGAGACGCGAGATTTGCTGTGAACGCGCGCGCACGCGCGCGCGCGTTCACAGTAGCGCGCGTCTCAGGAGTTTAACTACAGCCTGCCAGCGATGATCCATCGCTGGCAGGCTGTAGATGCGATATAAATCGCATCAAACAAGTATATCAGACGCTGTTTTGTGAACAGCATCTGATATACCTGCTACCTGGTCCTCTGGTGGTCCCATTTGCTGGGATCGACCACCAGAGGACCAGGTAACTATGTAAAGTTGCACCAAACACTACACTAACCCCCCACCCCCCACCCTCACCTATTAACCCCTTGTTAACCCCTTGATCACCCCATCTAGACCCCTGATCACCCCCTGTCATTGATCACACCCCTTGTAAGGCTCCATTCAGACGTCTATATGTGTTTTGCGGATCCGTGGATTCACGGATCCGCGGATCGGATCCGCGGATCTGCGAATCCACAGATCCTCAAAACACGGACACCGGCAATGTGCTTTCCGCATTTTGCAGATCCGCACATTGCCAGAACTATATAGAAAATGCTTTCTTGTCCGCAATTGCGGACAAGAATAGGACATGTTCTATATTTTTGCGGAACGGAAGTGCAGACCCGAGCGCTGATCCGTAATTCCGGATCCGAGCGGGACAAAGTCTGTCCCCATAGAAATGAATGGGTCCGCAATTCCGTTCCGCAAACAGAATTGCGGACGTGTGAATGGGGCATAAGGGTCCCTTATCACCCCCAGTTAGTTAGCTACTTGTTAGGTAGCTAGCGCCAAGCCCACCGCACCGCAGTCACTGATTTTGGCAGAGATTTTTTCATCCACATTGATCGATTTTAATGAATAAATCTGTGCCGTTCATTTATTTTTTTTTTTCAGCCCAGCGGCTGACAGAAAAAAAAAATCTCATTACCCGTATGCTCAATATAAGGAGAATCGCAGAAACTCCTCATGCTGGCCATACGTGTAATGATTGCGGAGACCCCTAAAATGCCAGGGCAGTACAAACACCCCACAAGTGACCCCATTTTAGAAAGAAGACGGCCCAAGGTATTCTGCGAGGGGTATGGGGAGTTCATGTAAAATTTTATTTTTTGTCACAAGTTAGTGGAATATGAGACTTTGTAAAAAATAAAAATAAAAATCAATTTCTGCTAACTTGTGCCCAAAATTTTTTTCTGTGAACTCGCCATGCCCCTCACAGAATACCTTGGGGTGTCTTCTTTTCACAATGGGGTCACTTGTGGGGTATTTATACTGCCCTGGCATTTTAGGGGCCCTAAAGCGTGAGAATCCAAATGCGTAAAAATGCCCTGTGAAATCCTAAAGGTACTCATTGGAATTAGGGCCCCTTTGCACATCTTGGCTGCAAAAAAGTGTCACTCATGTGGTATCGCCGTACTCAGGAGAAGTAGGGCAATGTGTTTTGGGGTGTATTTTTATATATTCCCATGCTGGGTGAGAGAAATATCTCTGTAAATGACAACTTTTTAAATTTTTTAATTCAAAGTTGTCAATTTACAGAGATATTTCTCTCACCCAGCATGGGTATATGTAAAAATACACCCTAAAACATACGTCCTACTTCTCCTGAGTACGGCGATACCACATAAGTGACACTTTTGCAGCCAAGATGTGCAAAGGGCCCAAATTCCAATGAGTAACTTTAGGAGGGCATTTTACGCATTTTTCTTCTCACGCTTTAGGGCCCCTAAAATGCCAGGGCAGTATAAATACCCCACATGTGACCCCATTTTGGAAAGAAGACACCCCAAGGTATTCGCTGAGGGGCATAGTGAGTCCATGAAAATTAAACTTTTTGTCAAAAGTTAGCGGAAAGGGAGACTTTGTGAGAAAAAACTATAAAAAAATCAATTTCCACTAACTTGTGCCAAAAAAAATTTTTTCTATCAACTCGCCATGCCCCTCATAGAATATCTTGGGCTGTCTTCTTTCCAAAATGGGGTCACATGTGGGGTATTTATACTGCCCTGGCATTTTAGGGGCCCTAAAGCGTGAGAAGCAAAATGCGTAAAAATGCCCTCCTTAAAGGTACTCATTGGAATTTGGGCCCCTTTGCGCATCTTGGCTGCAAAAAAGTGTCACTTATGTGGCATCGCCGTACTCAGGAGAAGTAGGGCAATGTGTTTTGGGGTGTATTATTACATATACCCATGCTAGGTGAGAGAAATATCTCTGTAAATTGACAACTTTGAATTAAAAAAATTAAAAGTTGTCAATTTACAGAGATATTTCTCTCACCCAGCATGGGAATATATAAAAATACACCCCAAAACACATTGCCCTACTTCTCCTGAGTACGGCGATACCACATGTGACACTTTTTGCAGCCAAGATGCGCAAAGGGCCCTAAATCCAATGAGTACCTTTAGATTACAGGGCATTTTTACGCATTTGATTCTCACGCTTTAGGGCCCTAAAATGCCAGGGCAGTATAAATACCCCACATGTGACCCCATTGTGGAAAGAAGACACCCCAAGGTATTCTGCTGAGGGGCATGGTGAGTCCATGCAAAATTAAACTTTTTGGCACAAGTTAGCGGAAATGGATATATTTTGTGTTATTATATACTTTACAAAGTCTCATATTCCACTAACTTGTGCCAAAAATAAATTTTTACTATGAACTCACCATACCCCTCACAGAATATCTTGGGCTGTCTTCTTTCCAAAATGGGGTCACATGTGGGGTATTTATACTGCCCTGGCATTTTAGGGGCCCTAAAGCGTGAGAAGAGTCTGGAATCAAATGCGTAAAAATGCCCTGCAATCCTAAAGGTACTCATTGGATTTAGGGCCCTTTGCGCATCTTGGCTGCAAAAAGTTCCACTTATGTGGTATCGCCGTACTCAGGAGAAGTAGCGCAATGTGTTTTGGGGTGTATTATTATATATACCCATGCTAGGTGAGAAATATCTCTGTAAATTGACAACTTTGAATTAAAAAAATTAAAAGTTGTCATTTACAGAGATATTTCTCTCACCCAGCATGGGAATATATAAAATACACCCCAAAACACATTGCCCTATCTCCTGAGTACGGTGATACCACATGTGTGACACTTTTTGCAGCCAAGATGCGCAAAGGGCCCTAAACCAATGAGTACCTTTAGGATTTCACAGGGCATTTTTACGCATTTGATTCTCACGCTTTAGGGCCCCTAAAATGCCAGGGCAGTATAAATACCCCACAAGTGACCCCATTGTGGAAAGAAGACACCCCAAGGTATTCTGTGAGGGGCATGGCGAGTATACAGAATTTTTTTTTTTGGCACAAGTTAGCGGAAATTGATATATTTTTTTATTATTTTGTTTTTTACAAAGTCTCATATTCCACTAACTTGTGACAAAAATAAAATTTTACATGAACTCACCATACCCCTCACAGAATACCTTGGGGTGTCTTCTTCCAAAATGGGGTCACATGTGGGTATTTATACTGCCCTGGCATTTTAGGGGCCCCTAAAGCGTGAGAAGAAGTCTGGAATCCAAATGCGTAAAAATGCCCTGTGAAATCCTAAAGGTACTCATTGGTTTTAGGGCCCCTTTGCGCACCCAGGCTGCAAAAAAGTTCCACACATGTGGTATCGCCGTACTCAGGAGAAGTAGCGCAATGTGTTTTGGGGTGTATTTTTATATATACCCATACTTTGTGTGAGAAATATCTCTGTAAATGACAACTTTTTAATTTTTTTTATACAAAGTTGTCAGTTTACAGAGATATTTCTCTCACCCAACATGTGGTACGGCGATACCACATGAGTGACACTTTTTGCAGCCTGGGTGCACAAAGGGCCCAAATTCCAACGAGTACCTTTAGGTTTTACATGGCGGCTCACAATTTAGCTCCGCCCAAAATGCCAGAACAGTAAACACACCCCACAAATGACCCCATTTCGGAAAGTAGACACCCCAAGGTATTCACAGAGGGGCATAGTGAGCCCGTCTGAGATTTTTTTTTTTTTGCCAGAAGTTAGCAGAAATGGAAACTTTATTATATATTTTTTTTTTCCTTAGAAAGTGTCATTTTCCGCTAACTTGTGAAAAAAAATGAAATGATACATGAACTCACCATGCCCCTCCGTGAATACTTTGGGGTGTCTTCTATCTAAAATGGTGTGATTTGGGGGGTATTTATACTTTTCTGGCATTCTAGCACCCGAAGAAACAGGACATCTAGACCCCCTCAGGTGCTCAGAAAGTCAGAGCTGCTTCAAAATGCCGAAATTCACTTTTTTGCACCATAGTTTGTAAACGCTATAACTTTTACCCAAACCAATAAATATACACTTATTGGATTTTTTTATCAAAGACATGTAGAACAATAAATTTAGAGAAAAATTTATATACAAATGTAGTTTTTTGAAAAATTTTACAACAGAAAGTGAAAAATGTCATTTTTTTGCAAAAATGTCGTTAAATTTTTATTAATAGCAAAAAAAGTAAAAATGTCAGCAACAATGAAATACCACCAAATGAAAGCTCTATTAGTGAGAAGAAAAGGAGGTAAAATTCATTTGGGTGGTAAGTTGCATGACGGAGCAATAAACGGTGAAAGTAGTGTAGTGCAGAATTGTAAAAAGTGGCCTGGTCATTAAGGGTGTTTAAGCTAGGGGGGCTGAAGTGGTTAACAATGGAAGAACAATGATTGATTTCAAGTATCACCCTCCTTTTAACATGTCAAGTCTGCCATTTTAACCCAATCAGCCTGACATAATGATCTCCAGCCTTGTGCTCATCAACATTCTCACCTGAGTTAACAAGACGATTACTGAAATGATCTCAGCAGGTCCTTTAATGACAGCAATGAAATGCAGTGGAAAGTTTTTTTGGGGATTAAGTTAATTTTAATGGCAAAGATGGACTATGCAATTCATCTGATCACTCTTTATAACATTCTGGAGTATATGCAAATTGCTATTATAAAAACTTAAGCAGCGGGTTTTCCAATTTCCAATATTTATGTAATTCTCAAAACGTTTGGCCACGACAGTACAGTATTTGTCCTTTCTGTACACACACTGAACAAAAATATAAACGCAACATTTTCGGTTTTGCTCCCATTTTGCATGAGCTGAACTCAAAGATCTGAAACATTTTCTACATACACAAAAGACCCATTACTCTCAAATATTGTTCACAAGTATGTCTAAATCTGTGTTAGTGAGCACTTCTCCTTTGCCGAGATAATCCATCCCAACTCACAGGTGTGGCATATCAAGGTGCTGATTAGACAGCATGAATATTGCACAGGTGTGCCTTAGACTGCCCACAATAAAAGGTCACTCTAAAATGTGCAGTTTGATCACGCAGCCCAATGCCACAGATGTCGCAACGTTTGAGGGAGTGTGCAATTGGCATGCTGACTGCAGGAATGTCTACCAGAGCAGTGTAGATATGTGTTTTGGACATTTTTTTTGTACAATGCAAAACTTTAAAGGGGGTTCTGTAGGTAGCTTTTTCTTACTAATGATCTATCTTCTGGATCAGGGTTCCTCAACTCCAGTCCTCAGGGCCCACCTGCCGGTCATATTGTCAGGATTTCCTTAGAATTGAGCAGGTGAAATAATTAGTGTCAATACATCAGGATTCACCAAAGGTAAATTCAATGGATATTCTGAAATCATGACCAGCAGTTGGGCCCTGAGGACTGAAGTTGACGAACACTGCTCTGGATAGATCATCAGCATCTGATTGGTGGGGGTCCAACACCCAAGACCCCTGCCGATCAGCTGTTTGAGAAGGCAGTGGCGCTGGCAGTAGCCACGATATTCTCGCTGTTTCCCACAGGCTCAGTGACATCACAACTAGTATCACCTGCCTGGGTGCGGCTAAGTCACATTGAAGTGAACGGGGCTTAGCCGTGCCCAGGCCAGTTATACTAGTTTTGACATCACTTGTCCTGCAGGAAACAGAGACAAGGCTGTGGCACTACTGCCTTCTCAAACAGCTGAATGGCGGGGGTATGGTGGAGGTCTAATTTATTCTTAGTTGCCATGAAAAAAAAACGTAATAACAAGCGATCATAAAGTATCAATTACTACAAAATGATAACCATAAAAAATAAAAGTCGTCCCACAAAATCAAGCCCTCACACAACTCCATAAAAATAAAAATAAATTATCGGTCTTGGGAGGCGGCAATGCAAAAAAAAATTTATTCCTTTTAAAAAAGGGGGTTTTATTGCAAAAAAGTAGTAAAACGTAAAAAAAACTATATGTATTTGGTATCACTGTAATTGTACTGTCCCAGAGAATAAAGTATTATCTTATTTATACCGAAAAAATAAACGCAGCAAAGTTTATAATGTAAAAACGCAGTGGCAGAATTGCTGTTTTTCCCATCTCCCTCCTAGAAATAAAAGTTAATAAAAGTTAATCAGAAAGTTATGTGTACCCCAAAATGGCGCCATTAAAAACTACAACTTATCCAACAAAAAACAAGCCCTCATACAGCTATATAGACGGAAAAATTTATTAATTAATTGATAAAAGGAAGAAAAACGCCTAGTCATTAAGGCCAAAAAGAGACTGGTTACTAAGGTGTTAAAAAGATTCCCAAAATAAAGAATTGTGATGTAATATCTACTCACCCATTTAATCCCCAACTACTACAACTGGTCTATTAATATTCAGGGTTTTACACTCTTTAGGAAAGACAGGGCCAATAGAAAAGGCAGTAGCGTGTGAGCATATGCAAGGAGTGATATGAAGGCGAGTGTGAAAGAGGCAGTTGTAGGTGAGGACGTTGAAACCTGGGTGGAACTACAAAGGTAAATAAACTCTGAAAAAATAATAATTGGTGTAATCTATAGACCCCCATAATATCACAGAGGAGAATGAAGTTCAGATGTATAACCAAATAGAGCGGTCTGCACAGGCTGGTTCAGTGGTCATAATGTGAAATTTTAACTTCCCAGAATATTGACTGGAGTCATGGTGCAAAGGAGAGAAGATTTCTCAACTTGCTGCAGGACCACTTTATGGGCCAGTTTGTAGATGATGACATGAGGGACGATGCTTTGTTGGATATAGTAATTTTTAGTAATGGAGAGCTTGTTGGAAATGTTACTATTCAGGAAACACTAGGTAATGACAACAATCTATTAGAAAACGTGGTGTGGTGTTTAACAAGCAGGATATGCTAAACCCATATGCAGTTGTGCATGTATATAGGGGAGCACATCCTGCACTTGTAGTCCGTTGCTAGGGGCAATCAACAATAACCATCCTACATACGATAACGATAATTATTATTGTGGTACTTGTAGTCCGTTGCTGGCATCTTCCATTGTATGCATTTATTGCTGTTAATTGCCCCTAGCAATGGACTACAAGTGCAGGATGTTCAAGGGGTGTTAATATGTTAACACCTCACAGGTTCATGAACTGTTTAGGGAGGAGCAAACTGTAAGCAAGGGATTACTGCCATCATGTTCTCCAGATCTGTCCACATGCAATTTTTATGTCTGGAGAAATTTAAAACAAAGTGTACGCTAACAATCCACATCCTCTGGATGAACTCAAAGAAAACCTCACAAACACTGTCCCCTGCATCACTAATGAAGAGCTGCATGCTTTATCAGTCAACATAATCCAACATGCCCAAAGATGCATAGACGTGAACGGGGACCACTTTCAGCATCTTTTGTGACTGATGGGTAATTAAAAAAGAAAAATAATAAAAAAAAAAAAGCAATCCACTTGCTCGTTCATCTTGTCATGCTATGGCTGGAGGCGGGCTACTTTTTGTGGGCTACCCTGTACAACCCCTTTAATGATATATCAATATTTTCTTTCTTTTATCAAACAATTACCAAGTGAGATAAACTTTAAAAGCATGACAGACTATAAAACAAAATCAGATCAAACAAGGCAGTCCTTTATTTGTTCTAAATAACTTCTTTTTACCTGGTTCTATAGTTATCACCATGCCTGGACGGAGAGGCAAAGATCGGGACACATCAGAAGTATCATGCACATCCATGCCTAGGTAGTGTCCAACATGGTGTGGGCAGTACTTACGTGCAGCCTGTAAATAGAAAAACACATTCAATCAAATTTTTATATTAAATTATTTACTATAAAAGTGAAAAAATGTATTTACCATGGGCTTTGCGCTGTTCATTTTCTAAAGATAGAACCTTAAAGGGAGTCACCAGTAAATTCACTGTTAAGCCAGGCACGATGCCTTACATTTCATTTATCCATTTGATGCTTCATTCTAGAGAAAAAGTACATTAAATCCATATGCAAATGGGAAAAGAATACTTTTAATCCATAGGAAAATTAGCAGTTTGCACTCTGTGCACCCTTGTCCCTCTTGCTTCCTCTGCCAGACCCTTCCTTTCCTTCTTGATTGACAGGGCCATGCAGGATGATTATGACATTGGCCCTGTCAATTAAGATGGAGAGGGAGGGACTGGCAGAGGAAACAGGAAAAGCAGACGTGCACAGAGTGGCTTGGGCTCATCTTGGGTGCACTTGACTGCTCATTTGAATTTGGATTAAATACACTTTTCTCCAGAATGAAGAAACAGATTGCTAAGTGACAAGTTTCATTACCCTCAGCTGACCTAACCCTACAAGGCATTGCACCTGATATAATGGTGAAATTTCTGGTGACAGGCTAAAGGGGCATTAAAAAAAAAAAAAAAAAGCACAAACAAAAAAATAAACACTCAATAGGGACCATTATCTCCCTTTTTTAATTGCACAAATTTTATCTAGTATTACAATTGCAGAGTAATGAAAACCAGTGAATTCTTCTCTGAGGCTGCAATCATGTCTTCTCCCCCTCCCTCTCCCTGTCTGATACTCCTGCATGTGAGCTAGGAAGTTTAGGAGGAGGGGGCTGGGTTTAGGCTGTTTATTTTTTGTCTACAGAGTGAGCGTGGCCATTGTTGGAATGAATCTCCTAGTTACCTAAAATAGAAAATAAACTTGGTAATAGTGCCATAATTCTCCTAGTTACCTATAATAGAAAATACATTTGGTATAAGTGCCAGCCATCAAAGCAGCTGTAGTACATTAAAAGAATAAGCCATAGTACCAAGTAGTGTTTACACAGCTAATTGGTGCTTGCTTACAGCTCTAAGTTAATATGAATATATATATACTGTATATATGTATCTACAGTGATAAGTTCACCCTTGTCACGAACCAGTGGGTGTGAACCCACTGTGCCACGCGTCCTACCCCTCATTCTTCACAGTACCCCTGATGGTGGGAATAGGCTTTCCCAAGAGGAATACCAGGTTTCTACCTCTTGAGAAGGATTGGCACACGAGGCAGCAGGTCCAGGAGGTACCAGAGGTACAGACGTTGTCAGCAGGCCGAGTAGTAACCAGGAGCAACAGTGCAGGACCAAAGGATGAGGCGGAGGCGACGTCAAACAAGCAATAGGTCAGGCCAGGCAGTTCGGGTTGGCAACAGGAGAGTAAAGGCAAGCAGGCAGGGATCAAACAAGTAGCGGAGTCCAGAAACACAAGCACAGGTCAGGAAGACAGGAACACAAGCAACACTTGGACCTGGACAACACTAAGGACCTGGGGTGACGTCACCGTCATGTGATCAGTGCAGGGGGCGTGGCTCAGTACTGGATTGGATAAGAGGTGATCCAGTACTGAGCCACGACCCCTGCACTGATCACATGACTGTGACGTCACCCCAGGTCCTTAGTGTTGTCCAAGGTTCGGGTTCATTGAAGAATCCCCTTATGGATTCCAAATGCCGTTATGGTCCGTGGTAGAGGAATCCATAACGGGATTCTTCAATAACCCCAACCCGAACTTTGGACGCCGAACTTAGAATACAAGTTCGCTCAACTGTAGTCCCTAGCCTAACTACACATATAGCTAACTCCATTTATGGAGTAGCTGCTCTGGGAGTCCCATGCTGGCTCCATACATCTCTGTATACCAGGACATTTGGATAACAGCAAAAGTCAAATTTATTTTGCAATCACAAAAAAGTAAGTGAGAAAAATAAATTACAATAAACACATTTTAGCTCTCTCTCTTTATAAATATACACTACTCACAAAAAGTTAGGGATATTTGGCTTTCGGGTGAAATTTATGGAACTGTCAAAAGTTCACGATACAGTGATAATATATCATGAAAGTAGGGCATTTAAGTAGAAGCATACAATGGTGATTTCCTCATCTCAAACTATTTATTGAAACAAAAGCCAACAACTGGGTATACCCTCACAAATAACGTCAATGCCTCAATAACTTGTCATGTGGTCTTGAGCATCAATTACAGCTCGACAACGACATCTCATGGGATTTATTGTCTGCTGAGGCATGGCATTCCACTCTTCTTGAAGGGCGGCCCTCAGGTCATTGAGTTTCAAGGGTACAGAGTTATGAGCCTCTACATGAGGACTCAGCTGATCTCATAGGTTTTCAATGGGATTCAGGACTGGTGAAAGTGCAAGCCATTCCAATTGAGGTACCGCAGTCTCCAGCAGCCGTTCCCTAATGATGTGACTCGATGAGCTGGCGCATTGTCATCCATGAAGATAAAATTAGGCCTGTGTTGTTCATGCAGAGATTAATTATGTTATTTAAGTAGTTTGGGCTTGTCACTGTACCACTCACAAAGTGTACAGCAGTTCTGTATTGACTACACACCTGCCCACACTGTAACTCCACCACCAAAGGCTCATCTGCTGACAACAGTGGCTGATGCATAGCGCTCTCCTTGATGTCTCTAACATCATTGATGGCCATCATTTCTGCTCAGCGCGAATCAACTTTAATCAGTGAACAGCACTGAGGCCCACTGTCCCTTGTCCAGCATAGATGCTCCCTGGTCCATGCAAGACCATGATGCCCGTGTCTGATTTAAACGTTTTTGAATGGTCTGATGTAACACTTGGGTGCCTCTCATCTCCCTTAAATGTGCCTGGAGTTGTGTGGCATTCATCATTCGGTTCCACAGGACATTGTTACATAGAAACATAGAATGTGTTGGCAGATAAGAACCATTTGGCCCATCTAGTCTGCCCAATATACTGAATACTATGAATAGGCCCTGGCCCTTATCTTATTCGAAGGAGTGCCTTATGCCTATCCCATGCATGCTTAAACTCCTTCACTGTATTTGCAGTTACCACTACTGCAGGAAGGCTATTCCATGCATCCACGACTCTCTCAGTAAAGTAATACTTCCTGATATTACTTTTAAACCTTTGCCCCTTTTTGCAGTTTTTCTTCTTTTAAATATTCTCTCCTCTTTTACCGTGTTGATTCCCTTTATATATTTAAAAGTTTATATCATATCCCCTCTGTCTCTTCTTACTTCCAAGCTATACATGTTGGAGTGCACACAGGCGGACTTCTTGGATCGGCTTCTTCAAGTGAAGTGCGCACGCGCCCTGTGCGCACAAGCCAGCGCTTACAGCAGGAGGAGGGGGAGGGAGAGGCGGCACAGAGCATTAGGAGGCGGCGCTGGGCACATACAGCGATGACTGCGGCCGGACACCCTGCATCGCTGGACCTCCCCTTGGGCACCTTATATGTTTGATTGACAGGTTAGTAAAACCAGTTTTTTTTTAAAATAACGCTACTAATCGGATAGATGAGCCCACATTAGGCATGCTAATGAGACCCTGAAAGTCAGCATATGTTTAGCTGACAGGGCTCAAACGTGGTGACAGATTCCCTTTAAAAACAATCCACTTACTCATTTGTCTGGTCATACTATGGAGGCAGGCTACATTTTTTGTGGGCCACCCTGTGTGGGTGTGTGTGTATATACTGTATATATGTATATACACACAGTATCTTACAAGAGTGAGTATACCCCTCAAATTTTTGTAAATATTTTATTATATCTTTTCATGGGACGACACTGAAGATATGACACTTTTATACAATGTAAAGTAGTCCGTGCACAGCTTGTATAACAGTGTAAATTTAGCGTGTCCTCAAAATAACAACACACAGCCAATAATGTCTAAACTGCTGGTAAGAAAAGTGAGTACACCCCTAAGTGAATATGGCCAAATAGTGCCCAATTATCCATTTTTGTCATGTGACTCATTAGTGTTACAAGGCCTCAGGTGTGAATGGGGAGCAGGTGTGCTAAATTTCATGTTATTGCTCTCAAACACTGTCATACTTGTCCCTGGAAGTTAAACATGGCACCTCATGGTAAAGGACTCTCTGAGGATCTGAAGAAAAAGAATACTTGATCTACATAAAGATGGTCTAGGCCAGGCATGGCCAACCTGCGACTCTCCAGCTGTTGTAAAACTACAACTCCCACCATGCCCTGCTGTAGGCTGATAGCTGTAGGCAGTATAGGAATGCTGGGAGTTGTAGTTTTGCAACATCTGGAGAGCCTCAGGTTGGCCATCCATGGTCTAGGCTATAAGAAGATTGCCAACACCCTGAAACTGAGCTGCAGCATGGTGGCCAAACCATACTGTGGTTTAACAAGACAGATTCCACTCAGAACAGGCCTCGCCATGGTCGACCTAAGAAGTTGAGTGAACGTGCTCAGCATCATATCCAAAGCTTGTCTTTTCAAAATAGACATATGAATGCTGCCAATATTGCTGCAGAGGTTAAAGGGGTGGGGGTCAGCCTGTCAGTGCTTAGACCTTATGCCTCACACCGCATCAAATTGGTCTACATGGCTGTCGTCCCAGAAGGAAGCCTTTTCTAAAGATGATGCACAAGAAAACCCGCCAACAGTTTGCTGAAGACAATCAGACTAAGGACATGGATTACTAGAACTATGTCCTGTGGTCGGATGAGACCAAGATACACTTATTTGGTTCAGATAGTGTCAAGTGTGTGTGGCAGCAACCAACTCAAGAGTACAAAGACAAGTGTGTCTTGCCTACAGTCAAGCACGGCAGTCAGAGTGTCATGGTTTGGAACTGCATGAATGCTGCCGGCTGTGGGGATCCACAGTTCATTCAGGTTACCATGAATGTCAACATGTACTCAGTAATACTGAAGTAGAAAAGGATCCCCTCTCTTTGGAAAATGGGTCATAGGGCATCATTTCAACATGATAACGACCCCAACGAGACTGGCCAAGCATGTCTCGAGACCTAAACCCTATTGAGCATCTGTGGGGCATCTTCAAATGGAAGGTGGGGGAGCGCAAGGTCTCTAACATCCACCAGCTCCATGATGTCGTCATGGAGGGATGGAAGGTCTAGTGAACTCCAAGCACAAGAGAGTTAAAGAGGACCTTTCACCACTCCTGACATGTCTGTTTTACTAGCTTCATGCATTCCCCACGTACTAACAATTCTGGAGCATCTATTCTTATGGCTGTATGTTGTCCCATTCCTCTATTATTTCTACTAGAAATTATGAATAATTGCTAGCTATCTGCAGTAAGGGTACAGAGGGGTGGTAACCAGTTGGGGGGTGTACCTGCACAGTCTGAACATGGCAGCACTGATTGGATAGAATGAGTCTGTGCAGGTACACACCCCCAACTTGTTACCGTACCTCTGTACCTTACTGAAAGCTAATAGCAATTCATTCATAACTTTGAGGAGAAATAACGGAGGAATGGCACAACATACAGACATAAGAATAGATGCTCCAGAATTGTTATTACATGGGAAATGCATGTAGCTATTAAAACAGACATGTCAGGAGCAGTGAAAGGTCCTCTTTAAGGCAGTGCTGGAAAATAATGGTGGCCACACAAAATATTGACAAATTATCAGGGTGTACTACTTTTGTTGCCAGTGGTTTAGACATTAATGGCTGTGTGTTGAGTTATTTTGAGGGCACACTAAATTCACACTGTTATATAAGCTGTACACTGAGTACTTTAGACTGTATCAAAGTGTCATATCTTCAGTGTTGTCCCATGAAAAGATATAATAAAATATTTACAAAAATGTGAGGGGTGTACTCACTTTTGTGAGATAATGTATATTCACAAAACCTACATGTGCAAGATAGATACAGTTGTGTTCAAAATTATTCAACCCCCAATGCTGTAAAGGGTTTTAGGGAATTTAGTGTACATTTGTAATTGTGTTGAGAATGAAATCTTACAAGGACTTTTTAAAAAACCAAATGCAACTAAAATGACATCAATTGTTTTTGTAATACAGTATTAAATGTTTTTTTTGTGATTTCTTCATTGACACAATTATTCAACCCCTTAAAGACTACCACTCTTAAGAACAGAGGTTCATTCAAGTGTTTTCGATCAGGTATTGAAAACACCTATGGATGTCAAGGAGCAGCAATCAAGCATAATAAGCACCAATTAGGCAGATTTAAAATGACTGTGATACTCAGCTCCTTCTAGACCAGGCATCCTCAAACTGCGGCCCTCCAGATGTTGTAAAACTACAACTCCCAGAATGCCCTGCTGTAGGCTGATACCTGTAGGCTGTTCGGGCATGCTGGGAGTTGTAGTTTTGCAACAGCTGGAGGGCCGCAGTTTGAGGATGCCTGTTCTAGACATTTACTGGTGTGTTTACAAACATGGTGAAGTCAAGAGAATGGTCCAGGAAGACAAGAGAAGAGGTGATTTCTCTTCACAGGAAGGGCAATGGCTATAAGAAGATTGCAAAGATGTTAAACATACCAAGAGACACCATAGGAAGCATCATTCGCAAATTCAAGGCAAAGGGCACTGTTGAAACGCTACCTGGTCGTGTCAGAAAGAAGATGCTGACTTCGACTGCTGTGTGCTAACTGAAGCACAAAGTGGAGAAAAGTCCCCGTGTGACTGCTGAGGAACTGAAAAAAGATTTGTCAGATGCGGGTACTGAAGTTTCAGCTCAGACAATAAGGCGCACACTGCGTAATGAAGGCCTTCTTGCCAGGATTCCCAGGCGCACCCTCTTGCTGTCTCCAAAGAATAAGAAGAGTCAACTGCAGTATGCCAAAAGTCATGTGGACAAACCACAAAAGTTTTGGGATAGTTTTCTGTGGACTGATGAAACAAAATTAGAACTGTTTGGGCCCATGGATCAACGCTATGTTTGGAGGAGGCCTATGAAGAAAAGAACACCTTGCCTACTGTGAAGCATGGCGGGGGGTCAATCATGCTTTGGGGCTGTTTTGCTTCTACAGGTACAGGGAAGCTTCAGCGTGTGCAAGGTACCATGAATTCTCTTCAGTACCAGGAGATATTGGATGAAAATGTGATGCAGTCCGTCACAAACCTGAGGCTTGGGAGACTTTGGACCTTTCAACAGGACAATGATCCCAAGCATACCTCCAAGTCCACTAGAGCATGGTTGCAGATTAAAGGCTGGAACATTTTGAAGTGGCCATCGCAGTCACCAGACTTAAATCCGATTGAGAACCTCTGGTGGGACTTAAAGAAAGCAGTTGCAGTGCGCAAGCCTAAGAATGTGACTGAACTGGAGGCTTTTGCCCATGAAGAATGGGCAAAGATACCCGTAGATCGCTGCAAGACACTTGTGTCAAGATATGCTTCACGTTTAAAAGCTGTTATAACTGGAAAAGGATGTTGTACTAAGATTGAATGTCACTTGGGGGTTGAATAAAACTGATAATGATGTGAGCACAGAAAAGACATTCGTGGTTATTTCATTATAAATGTTATGTTATATTTGTCAGACTTACAAGTGCCTCTTTGATTTAATTGTAAGCAAGATGACTGAAATGATCAAAATCAATGTCAAACTGGCCAAAACACTCAATTTCAGTGGGGGTTGAATAATTTTGAACACAACTGTAGAAATGTAAACATATGTTCATTGTAATTTATTTTGCTCAATCAAATTTTTGTGATTACTAAACAAATTGGTCTTTTGCTGTTATCACGGCAAAATAAATTACAATAAACACATTTAACCACCTCCCGACCGCCTAACGCAGGGATGCGTCCTGCGGGCGGCCGGGATGTTCCTCCTGGATGCATTGGCGCGTCATCCTGATGCCGCCGAGCATGCGCACTGCGCGGCGGTAAAAGATTTGGAAGGAGTTGGCCATTAGCCTGCCAGCCAATGATCAGCGCTGGCAGGCTGATGACTTTTAAAAAATCAAATCAAAGCCATCTAACACATTATATTTATAAATATAATGTGTTAAATGGCTTCTGTGCTCTCTGCTGGGTCCTTTTCGTTGGTTAGTCCCAGCAGAGAGCACATGTGACTGTGAGTACACCAAGCACACACACAATTAGCCCCAGATCACCCACCCATCACCCCAATTAACCCCTTGATCACCCCTGTCAATCACTAGTGAAAGGGAAAAAAGTGATCAGTTTAAACTGTCACTTTTTTTTTCCACTAGTATTGACTGTTGGGTTTAGTTTAGTTTTTAGGCCCCTTTAGGTAGTCAGCATTCGCTGATTAGTGTAGTGCTAATCAGCATTGGAACTTTATAGTATCTGTAAGTGATCAGAACTGATCACAGTCAGATCTATAATAGTATTAGTGTCACCTTAGTCACCCTCCACCCAAAACGCAGTGTTTGCCCGATCAGGCCTGATCGGTCGCCCACATGTGTGTTTACCCACTCCTGCCCCGCCGCAGTGACAAAAATTGCTGCAGCGTTAAAAAAATCAGTTTTGATATTTTTTATCAATCGCAGCGGCTTCCTGTACTTCGCTAGCCTCCCATTTGTAAGACAGGCTTGCTTTTTTTCTTGGGTAGTCTCAGGGAATACCCTCTAAATTTAGTTGTCCAAATGGCAACTAAGGGGTATTCTTCCAAAGAGGCCTACAGGATTCTGACCCAGTCGGATGAGGAATGGGAACCCTCATCTGACGAATCCAGCGGGTCAGAATATGAACCTGTAGAAAGCAGTGGCAGTCTGACCCAAAGTTCAGATGATGAGGTTGAGGTCCCTGATAGCACCAGGCATACCCGGCCCCGTGTTGCTAGACCACAGGTTGCGCAGGATCCGCTTCAAGGGCAGCAGGGTGGGGCTGGTGCTGTCGGATTACGTGGTGAGGCATACACCAGCAGCGCAGCCCATCCTGGACCTAGTACCAGCACTGCCGTAGAACATGGTTAAGTGGCGAGCACCAGAAGGGCAGTTGAAGCTGGTACGGTGGCACCGCACAGACAGGCCCGTAGAGCCCTTAGAGTCCCTGAGGTGCTGGCAAACCCTGATTGGCAGCCCCCATCTTCAGCCGCACCAGTAGTTCGCGCGTTCACAGCAGCCCGCAGCTCGGCAGTTGTACTGCAGCCTACCAGCGATGATCAATCACTGGCAGGCTGTAGATGTTAAATAAATCGTATCAAAGAGGTATATCAGACGCTGTTTTGTTAACAGCGTCTGATATACCTGCTACCTGATCCTCTGCATTATGCAGATCCGCACATTGCCAGAACTATATAGAAAATGCCTTTTCTTGTCCGCAATTGTGGACAAGAATAGGACATGTTCTATATTTTTCCGGAACGGAAGTGCAGACCCGGAAGTGCGGATCCGCAATTCCGGATCCGAGCGGGACAAAGTCTGTCCCCATAGAAATGAAAGGGTTCGCAATTCAGTTCCGCAAACAGAATTGTACACGTGTGATTGGGGCATAAGGGTCCCTTATCACCGCCAGTTAGTTAGCTACTTGTTAGGTAGTTAGCGCCCAGCCCACCGCACCGCAGTCACTGATTTTGGCAGAGATTTTTTCATCCACATTGATCGATGCGAATGAAAAAAACTGTGCCGTTCAAATATTCTTTTTATCAGCCAAGAGGCTGAACGGAAAAAAAAAAATCCCATTACCCGTATGCTCAATATAAGGAGAATA
The DNA here is from genome assembly GCA_033119425.1 of Bufotes viridis. Lineage (NCBI taxonomy): Eukaryota > Metazoa > Chordata > Amphibia > Anura > Bufonidae > Bufotes > Bufotes viridis. Next base: position 96,621,350 of record CM065596.1, on the reverse strand, counting down.
GCAGAAACTCCTAATGCTGGCCAAACACCTCACAAGTGACCCCATTTTAGAAAGAAGACACCCCAAGGTATTCCGTGAGGGGTATGGTGAGTTTATGTAAAATTGTATTTTTTGTCACAAGTTAGTGGAATATGAGACTTTGTAAAAAAAATATATATATATCAATTTCCGCTAACTTGTGCCAAACATTTTTTTTTTCTGTGAACTCACCATACCCCTCACGGAATACCTTGGGGTGTCTTCTTTCCAAAATGGGGTCACTTGTGGGGTATTGATACTGCCCTGGCATTTTAGTGCTCCTAAAGCGTGAGAATCCAAATGCGTAAAAATGCCCTGTGAAATCCTAAAGGTACTCATGGGAATTTGGGCCCCTTTGCGCATTTTTGCTGCAAAAAAGTGTCACAAATGTGGTATCGCCGTACTCAGGAGAAGTGGGGCAATGAGTTTATTTTTATATATACCCATACTTTGTGTGAGAAATATCGCTGTAAATTGACAACTTTGTATAATTTTTTTTTTTAAAGCTGTCATTTACAGAGATATTTCTCAAACACAGTATGAGTATATGTAAAAATACACCTCAAAATACATTGCCCTACTTCTCCTGAGTACGGCGATACCACATGTGTGACACTTTTTTGCAGGCAAGATGCGCAAAGGGGCCCTAATTCCAATGAGTACCTTTAGGATTTCACAGGGCATTTTTACGCATTTGGATTCTCACGCTTTAGGGCCCCTAAAATGCCAGGGCACTGTAAATACCCCACAAGTGACCCCAGTGTGGAAAGAAGACACCCCAAGGTATTCCGTGAGGGACATGTCGAGTTCACAGAATATTTTTTTTTTTGGCACAAGTTAGCGGAAATTGATATTTATTTTTTTATTTTTTACAAAATCTCATATTCCACTAACTTGTGACAAAAAATAAAATTTTACATGAACACACCATACCCATCATAGAATACCTTGGGGTGTCTTCTTTCTAAAATGTGGTCACTTGTGGGGGGTATTTATACTGCCCTGGCATTTAAGGGGTCTCTAAAGCATGAGAAGAAGTCTGGAATCTAAATGCGTAAAAATGCCCTGTGAAATCCTAAAGGTACTCATTGGAATTTGGGCCCTTTGCGCACCCAGGCTGCAAAAAAGTGTCACACATGTGGTATCGCCGTACTCAGGAGAAGTAGGGCAATGTGTATTGGGGTGTATTTTTACATATACCCATGCTGAGTGTGAGAAATATCTCTGTAAATGACAACTTTTTAAAAAATTTTATACAAAGTTGTCAGTTTACAGAGATATTTCTCTCATCCAACATGGGTATATCTAAAAATACACCCCAAAACACATTGCCCTACTTCTCCTGTGTACGACGATACCACATGAGTGACACTTTTTAGCAGCCTGGGTGCGCAAAGGGGCCCAAATTCCAACGAGTACCTTTAGGTTTTACAGGGCTGCTCACAATTTAGCCCAACCCAAAATGCCAGAACAGTAAACACACCCCACAAATGACCCCATTTCGGAAAGTAGACACCCCAAGGTATTCACTGAGGGGCATAGTGAGTCCGTGGGATATTTTATTTTTTTTGCCAGAAGTTAGCAGAAATGGAAACTTTATTATTATTATTTTTTCCTCTAACTTGTGAAAAAAAATGAAATCATACATGAACTCACCATGCCCCTCCGCGAATACTTTGGGGTGTCATCTTTCTAAAATGGTGTCATTTGCCAGGATATACTATACTACTATCCTGGCATTCTAGCACCTGAAGAAACATGACAGGTGCTCAGAAAGTCAGAGATGCTTCAAAATGCGGAAATTCACTTTTTTGCACCATAGTTTGTAAACGCTATAACTTTTACCCAAACCAATAAATATACACTTATTGGATTTTTTTTTTTAATCAAAGACATGTAGAACAATAAATTTAGAGAAAAAATTATATAGAAATGTATTTTTTTTAAAAAAAACATTTCGGTCATTTTTGATTATTAGCAAAAAAAGTTAAAATGTCAGCAGCAATGAAATACCACCAAATGAAAGCTCTATTAGTGAGAAGAAAAGGAGGTAAAATTCATTTGGGTGGTAAGTTGTATGACGGAGCAATAAATGGTGAAAGTAGCGTAGTGCAGAATTGTAAAAAGTGGCATGGTCATTAAGGGTGTTTAAGCTAGGGGGGCTGAGGTGGTTAAGCATGCATGGGATAGGCATAAGGCCATCCTTCATATAAGATAGGGCCAGGGGCTATTCATAGTATTCAGTATATTGGGCAGACTAGATGGGCCAAATGGTTCTTATCTGCCGACACTTTCTATGTTTCTCCTCAACATGGGCCTAACAAAACAGCATGAATTGCGGTCATATTGGTCCACGAACCCAATTCATCACATGCACATGTACTCTGCTGCCATGTCCAGGACACGATTTAAGACCGTCATGCGTTTCCTGCACTTTAGTGACAACAGCACCTCTCGTCCCAGAGGCCATCCAGCTTTTTACCGGCTCCACAAAATTCGGCCCCTCATAGACCACTTTAACACCAACTTTGCAGATTTGTATACCCCTGAGCAAAACATCTGCAAAGACGAGTCCCTGATACATTTTACCGGGCGCCTTTGCTTCAAGCAATACATCCCAAGCAAGCGCTCTCGGTATGGGGTCAAATTGTATAAGCTCTGTGAAAGGGCCACAGGCTATACGCACAAATTTTGTGTCTATGAGGGTAAAGATCAGACCCTGGAGCCGGTCGGTTGCCCTGACTACCTGGGGAGCAGTGGGAAGACAGTCTGGGACTTGGTGTTACCCTTATTTGGCAAGGGGTACCATCTTTATGTGGACAATTTCTACACAAGTGTGCCCCTCTTCAGGCATTTGTTCCTAGAACAGATTGGCTGCTGTGGCACCGCGCGACCTAGTCGCCGGGGCTTCCCCAAACAGCTCGTTACCAGGGGGAAGAGGGCTGCCTTGTGTAACGAAGAACTGCTCGCGGTGAAATGAAGAGACAAGCGTGACGTTTACATGCTCTCCTCCATTCACGCAGACAAGACAATCAAAATTGAAAGGGCAACTAGTGTCATTATAAAAGCCCCTCTCGGTCCACGACTATAATTTGCTCATGGGAGGGGTGGACTTCAATGACCAGATGTTGGCTCCTTATTTACTTTCCCACAGGACCAGACACTAGTATAAGAAGGTGTCTGTATACCTAATTCAATTAGCTATGTATAATAGTTTTGTTCTCTACAGTAAGGCTGGGAGAAGAGGATCCTTCCTTAAATTTTAGGAAGAGATCATCGAGAACCTTCTGTATCTAGGAGGTTCCATGGCCCCAACCACCAGTGTAGTGAGCTGTCTACACGAGCGACATTTCCCCAGTGTAGTTGCTGGTACCTCAAACCAACCGCCACCCCGAAAAAGATGTCTTGTCTGTAGCAGGAGTGGAATAAGGCGTGACACCCGCTATTTCTGTACTGACTGCCCTGCCCACCCTGCCCTATGCTTAGGGGAGTGTTTCTGGAAGTACCACACTCAGGTACACCTAGGGAGGTAGGGACTGCATGACACAGGTAGATTTTACACAAGGGTCTCTCAGGATACTAGGTTTTGAGAGACCCTAACACACAGGGGTGCTAGTGTGCTACTGCAGATATGTGAAACCTCTCCTTTCACTTGGGATAAAGTGCATAATGTACTTCGCACCATCTCTGTGCGATTTACACTTTACACATTGTCCTATGGGGGAGGAGAGGTTTCTGCTAGGTAAGTAAAGAGTGAAAAGAAAAAAAAAGAAAAATTTAACAGGTAGCAAGAAAAAGAAATCTTGAGTTAGTTTAGGTTTTAAAAGTTGTATGATGTTCAGGTTTTAGAAAGTTTGTAACATTCAAATTTATGAGCCTGCTGCTTGTTTTTTTTTTTTTTTCACTAACCACCCTTTACTTTCCAGCTGGACCTTATGTGCATTCTGAGAGAAGCATTGCGCTGCTGTCAGTTTACATGTAAGGTCGGTGTATGCGGCGCTGCAGGACGAGATTTCTTCTCCGCAATACAGGTACGTTTGCCCAGGCATATGAGCTGAGGAGAGATGTTGGAGTTCATATGCTTTGGCAAACACTTTGTATCAAAAATCTGGCAAAAAAGTCTTCTTCCACAACGATCGATTGATCTATGTCAGGCATCCTCAAACTGCGGCCCTCCAGCTGTTGCAAAACTACAACTCCCAGCATGCCCGAACAGCCTACAGGTATCAGCCTACAGCAGGGCATTGTGGGAGTTGTAGTTTTAGAACAGCTGGAGGGCCGCAGTTTGAGGATGCCTGATCTATGTGAATGGAGAAATCACGTTTTCCAGGACATAGGAGCTGAAGTGGGTATGGATGTTTGGGCGGAGCCCCTATGTCCTGGCAATCGCAAGCCCCTCTTTTTTTTTCTTGCACATTTTTTGGCAGAGATTTTGTCATCCACATTGATCGATGCGAATTAAGAAGGCTGAACGGAAAAAAAAATCTCATTACCCATATGCTCAATATAAGGAGAATAGCAGAAACTCCTAATGCTGGCCATACATGTAATGATTGCGGAGACCCTCAAATGCCAGGGCAGTACAAACACCTCACATGTGACCCCATTTTGGAAAGAAGAAGCCCCAAGGTATTCTTGAGGGGCATATTGAGTCCATAAAAGATAGAACTTGTTGTCACCAGTTAGCGAAAAGAGAGACTTTGTGAGAAAAATAAATAAAAAAGTCAATTTCCGTTAACTTGTGCCAAAAAAAAAATCTTCTATGAACTCGCCATGCCCCTCACGGAATACCTTGGGGTGTCTTCTTTCCAAAATGAGTACTTGTGAGTATTTATACTGCCCTGGCATTTTAGGGGTCCTAAAGCGTGAGAAGTCTGGAATCCAAATGCGTAAAAATGCTCTCCTAAAAGGTACTCATTGGAATTAGGGCTCCTTTGCGCATTTTGGCTGCAAATAAGTGTCACTCATGTGGTATCGCCGTACTCAGGAGAAGTAGGGCAATGTGTTTTGGGGTGTATTTTTACATATACCCATGCTGGGTGAGAGAAATATCTCTGTAAATTGTCAACTTTGTATAAAAAAATTTAAAAAGTTGTCGTTTACAGAGATATTTCTCACACAAAGTATGGGTATAAAAAAATACACCCCAAAACACATTGCCCTACTTCTCCTGAGTACGGCGATACCACATGAGTGACACTTTTTTGCAGCCTGGGTGCGCAAAGGGGCCCTAATTCCAATGAGTACCTTTAGGATTTCACAGGGCATTTTTACTCATTTGGATTCCAGACTTCTTCTCACACTTTAGGGGCCCCTAAAATGCCAGGGCAGTATAAATACCCCACAAGTGACCCTATTTTAGAAAGAAGACACTCCAAGGTATTCCGTGAGGGGCATGTCGAGTTCATAGAAGATTTTTTTTTGGCACAAGTTAGCGGAAATTGATTTTTATATATTTTTTTTTTCTTACAAAGTCTCATATTCCACTAACTTCTGACAAAAAATAACTTCTGACAAATCAAGTTTTACATTACAGATTAGTTTTTATATTAGAGCCCAAGATACTGAAGCCCCCCATACATGTATTGGTATATTGAGATATTGAGATATACACATATACTTTACTGATCTTGCAACCTCATATTTTATTTCTGTCATATAACATGGTGATTCGATACTCAGGCATAATGAACAACAGCTTACATCAGAAATTTTCCTAAATCTTGTTTTTTTATATTTTTATTTTTATTTCTATTTTATATTTTTATACATATTTCTATATATGTTTCATATGGTATAGAATGGAAGAATGAATAAAAAAGAATGAAAAAAGAAGAAACATATAGCCGTCAATCATAAAGATAATCTAACCCCACTAGTGATCTTATTGCGATAATGAAGGAACGAACAATAAAGATGGATATATATAAAAAAAGAAAAAAAGAGAAAAAATAACTGCCAATCAAAGAGATAACCCAACCCCACCAGTGATCTCATCTAAAAGATCACTAGGTGTTTTTGTTGTTCTTTAAGTTTTACACCTAGTATTAATTTATGACAGTTCTTATTAATAACCTTCTCTTATCTGAAACTGACCACTTCATTTTATACATTTATTTTTGAAAATGAAAGAATGGACAA